>JAVIAB010000145.1:51378660-51623660 GCA_032433765.1 Megaustenia siamemsis
TCAGCATTGAATTGTTTACTCAAACGTTGCTCTAATAGGCTACTTCCTTTGATATGATTCACAGATGTAGCTGGGCAATCCATTTTTGACAATAGAAACAAGAAAAGAATTCTTAAATGTTATGTTGAGCCAGTCTTAACATATGGATGTGAATCCTGGATAATAGGACAATAGACCATAAAATCACTGGAGGCTGTAGAAATGTGGATTTACAGAAGAATGTTGAGAACACCATGGACAGCTAAGAATAGTAATGAAAATGTTCTGAAAGAGGCCAAAGCAAAAAGAGAGCTAATTTCTAATATTAGGAAGAAACAATGATCAATTTTTTTCCATGTAATGAGAAGGGAACAACTGGAATATATTGTAAGGGAAATTGAGGGACGAAAAGATAGAGGGAAGCAAAGAGAAAAGATACCAGACAGCTTAAAAGAATGGCTTGGCAGAAAGTCAAAAACAGAAGTGATAAATGATCTCCTACACAGCAGGAATGGCACTTAATGATGATGATGACGATTCACAGATGTCTATAATTGACACATGAACTGACATCTAGTATCTAGCAGTCCGACTATAGTACCAATGTCGGCTATAGTACCAATGTCGGCTATAGTACCAATGTCGGCTATAGTACCAATGTTGGCTATAGTACCAATGTTGGCTATAGTACCAATGTTGGCTATAGTACCACTGTTGGCTATAGTACCACTGTTGGCTATAGTACCACTGTTGGTTATAGTACCAATGTTGGTTATAGTATCAATGTTGGTTATAGTATCAATGTTGGTTATAGTATCAATGTTGGATATAGTATCAATGTTAGTTATAGTATCAATGTTAGTTAAAGTCTTAATGTTACCAGGTAGTTATCCCCGTGCTTCGTTCTCAGCATCTGGACAACTTCCTTTAGGTTGTAGGAGTAGGATGTGTCATGACCTTCAGAGGGGAAGGTCATAGCTGTAACGGCAAACAATAGTTCATTGAAAGCATTCCCACGAAGCTACGGACACGCTAAAAATGGAATGTAACTTATCCTAAAATTAGCAACATTAAAACATAATGGAAGTTACATAACTCCAAATATTATCAAAAATATGGGAAAATACATAACCCCAAATATTATCCAAAAATATGGGAAAATACATAGCCCCAAATATTATCCAAAAATATGGGGAAATACATAGCCCAAATATTATTCAAAAATATGGGAAAATACATAGCCCCAAATATTATCCAAAAATATGGGAAAATACATAACCCCAAATATTATCCAAAAATATGGGATAAATACATAGCCCCAAATATTATCCAAAAATATGGGAAAATACATAGCCCCAAATATTATCCAAAAATATGGGAAAATACATAACCCCAAATATTATCCAAAAATATGGGATAAATACATAGCCCCAAATATTATCCAAAAATATGGAAAAATACATAGCCCCAAATATTATCCAAAAATATGGGAAAATATATAACCCCAAATATTATCCAAAAATATGGGAAAATACATAACCCCAAATATTATCCAAAAATATGGGAAAATACATAAACCCAAATATTATCCAAAAATATGGGAAAATACATAACCCCAAATATTATCCAAAAATATGGGATAAATACATAGCCCCAAATATTATCCAAAAATATGGGAAAATACATAACCCCAAATATTATCCAAAAATATGGGATAAATACATAGCCCCAAATATTATCCAAAAATATGGGATAAATACATAGCCCCAAATATTATCCAAAAATATAGGAAAATACATAGCCCCAAATATTATCCACAAATATGGGAAAATACATAACCCCAAATATTATCCACAAATATGGGAAAATACATAGCCCCAAATATTATCCACAAATATGGGAAAATACATAGCCCCAAATATTATCCACAAATATGGGAAAATACATAGCCCCAAATATTATCCAAAAATATGGGAAAATACATAGCCCCAAATATTATCCAAAAATATGGGAAAATACATAGCCCCAAATATTATCCACAAATATGGGAAAATACATAGCCCCAAATAGTATCCACAAATATGGGAAAATACATAGCCCCAAATATTATCCAAAAATATGGGAAAATACATAGCCCCAAATATAATCCACACCATACAAATTAAGTTACATAGCTGTCTAGTGCTAGTAGTCCACCAATTAATATCTCCTTGATATTTGTGACCAGGCAGTTCTCTTACATAGTCGGCGCAATAACAACATAAAACAACAACAAAGAGAGAGAGAGGGAGAGGAAATAAGATGGATGGATGGATGGATAGACAGAGGGTGGGTCAATGCAACAGAAAAAAAAAAGTGAGTGGATAAAGAAGAAAGAGAAACATGCCTGGTTTAAGTAACAGAGGAGTAAAGAAAAAAAAATGACAGGAGGATAAGACGAGAGTGCGGAGTGAAGACGATATCAACTGTTGAAATGAAGGAAGATTCAAGATGAAAAGAGTTGTTCTTAATGATGATGATGGTGATGATGATGATGGTGATGATGATGATGGTGATGATGATGATGATGATGAAGATAAAGATGATGAATTGGAGGCTACATATTGATACAAGATAATGTTCGTATGGATTGCAATGCTAGGTTCTCTATATGGACCAATTAGGAGATCGATTAGATGGTCACCTGAAGGGCAGCCGACTCTGCGATGATAACCGGGCTTGTCAGCGTCAACAACAAAAGCCATGTACCAAAGAAAGAGGAAATGAGTGAAGTGGACGTGACTGTGGTAATGGAATAGAAGCAATGACAAGCAGGGGTCTTGGTGGTCTAGGGGCCACAAGCAGGGGTCTTGGTGGTCTAGGGGCCACAAGCAGGGGTCTTGGTGGTCTAGGGGCCACAAGCAGGGGTCTTGGTGGTCTAGGGGCCACAAGCAGGGGTCTTGGTGGTCTAGGGGCCACAAGCAATGGTCTTGGTGGTCTAGGGGCCACAAGCAGGGGTCTTGGTGGTCTAGGGGCCACAAGCAGGGGTCTTGGTGGTCTAGGGGCCACAAGCAGGGGTCTTGGTGGTCTAGGGGCCACAAGCAGGGGTCTTGGTGGTCTAGGGGCCACAAGCAGGGGTCTTGGTGGTCTAGGGGCCACAAGCAGGGGTCTTGGTGGTCTAGGGGCCACAAGCAGGGGTCTTGGTGGTCTAGGGGCCAGTGTCGGTCTCTAGACAAGAATGTCATGGGTTCGGTTCTCACCACAGGCGGTGGTTCGTGGCTTTACTATCCCCTGATTTCTGGCCACCGAGATCCGATGCCAGCTAGAACAATAGGAGAAAGTGATATGGGCATGGAAACTCAGTCTATCGGGGCATCGCTGGGGGTGTAATGCTGACGTAAGCCAAATAACAATAATAATAATAATAATAATAATAGTGATAATAAAAATAATAATGATAACAATAATAATGATAATGATAACAATAATGATAATAATGATGATAATAATAATGATAATGAAAATAATAATAATGATGATAATAATAATAATAATAATAATAATAAAACAATGACAAACAGAGAAACAGGAGTAACTAACGTAAGGTCCACTACATTGGCAAAACCATCGGGCAAAAAAAAAAAACAGGCAAAACCATCGGGCAAAAAAAAAACAGGCAAAACCATCGGGCAAAAAAAAACAGGCAAAACCATCAGGCAAAAAAAAACGGCAAAATCATTAGGTAAAAAAAAAAACAGGGAAAAAAAACAGGCAAGACCATCAGGCAAAAAAAACCCTCAAAACCATTAGGTAAAAAAAAACAGGCAAAAAAACAGGCAAAATCATCAGGCAAAAAAAAAAAAAAAACAGGCACAACCATCGGGCAAAAAAAACAGGCAAAACCATCGGGCTAAAAAAAACAGGCAAAACCATCAGGCAAAAAAAACAGACAAAACCATCAGGCAAAAAAACAGGCAAAACCATCAGGCAAAAAAAAAAACAGGCAAAACCATCGGGCTAAAAAAAACAGGCAAAACTATCAGGCAAAGAAAAACATACAAAACCATCGGGCAAAAAAAAACAGGCAAAACCATCAGGCAAAAAAAAAAAAAAACAGAAAAAGGGCCAAAAAAAAAATAGGCAAAACAATCATGCAAAAAAAAAAACAGACAAAACCATCAGACAACCATCAGTTATAATCATCAGGCAAAAACCATCAGAGAAAACCATCACTCAAATTCAGCAGGCAAAACCATCAGGAAAGAGGATCAGTTATCACGATTGTCTATTTTCACCTCAAAGTGGCATTTTAGTTCCAGTCATGAAATTGTATATCGTTAATACTTGAAGATGTCCGGAGCTTAGTACATCCCGCTCGTTCATACAAGTGATATATGATGGAAGTGGTTCCAATTTGTGACACAACACATACAAATTAACGCGTTCAGCTCAAACCAATGTTTTATCAATGATAGTTTAGTTAAGCAATGCTCAACAAGATGATCAAACCTTGGTAAATTTGAGAGTTTTGGAAAGATGGGGGAAAGGGGGGGGGAGGTTGCACTAAAATTTTTAATCACAAAAGATTAAAAAATTTTTAATACAGCTTCTTGCAATCACTTTGAATGTATCATTATCATCATCATTACCATAATCATTACCACCATCATTACCACCATCATTACCATCATCATTACCACCATCATTACCACCATTATTAGCACCATCATTACCACCATCATTATCACCATCATTACCATCATCATTACCACCATCATTACCACCATCATTGCTATACCGGTTGATATAGACGGTCATGTCCCCCCACAAATGTCTATAATTTTGATTCCGGGTCAATGGGCCGGACAGGCGGCGGGAACCGTTAAAGGATGTGTTTGAAAAGTATTCCTTGTTGCAGTTTCCTTTTATTCCAAGTCTGGCTTGCTGCTGGAGCTACTGAGTTAAGTGCTCTCTGCACACCGTGAGCTGTGCGTCTCATCCGTTTTGATCCATGTTTCGATATTCATATTGTTTACTATGAATAATGATATCGTGTGACGGGGAACAGATCGCTGTGTTCACTTTCTGTGCGGTTTCGCGGTATGGTTTTTAGCATGTGCTGAGATTGCTATAATGAGGACTGCAGCTACCTGTCTTTGTTTGGGAGATGAAATACTAATTCGGATGATTCCACTGGCACAGGCGGTTGAGCAATTATGGATTTTAATTAATTTACAGTGATACGGGGCCTTCCATAACCATTATCATAATTGTCTATCCACTTTGCATCGCATCATTTCTGTTGTTGATTGTTGTCCATATCGTGATATCAAACTATCCAGTATCTTCTCTCTTTGTCGTCCGCGATCTCTCTTTCCCTGTATTTTGCCAGTTGTAACCAAGTATTCCAACTTTCCTCTTCTCATGATGTGCCTGAAAAATGCTGATTGTTTCTTTCTGATGTTTTTTATGAGCTCCCTTTAGTGTTGGCCTCGTTGAGAATTTCCTCGTTGGTCTTTTTAGTTGTCCAGGGAATTTTCAACATTCTTCTGAGAAATCCCATCTCTGTAGCCTCTAATCGCATTTTCATTTGTTTGTTCACTGTCCATGATTGGCTTCCATAGGTCAGAATTGGCTCTATATAGCACAGATGAACTCACTCTCTCACTTCTATTGACAGAGATTTGTTGCATAAGATATTTTCATTTTCTAAAATGCTATTTTGGCCTGAGCTATTCTGCTTTTTATTTCTGTGGTACATCTTCTATCTGGTGTTATTTCTGTGGAACATCTCCTATCTGATGTTATTTCTGTGGAATATCTCCCATCTGATTTATTGCTGTACAACGTCTCCCATCTGATGTTACTGCTGTACAACATCTCCCATCTGATGACTGTATAATAGAAGAAGTTCGTATATGTTATCTTCAACGGAAGGCACACATGAAGACATCAACTAAAGTAGCAATGACAACCAGCAGTGTAAACCCCAGCCAGCGACCAGTAAAAGGATAACAAGAGCAAAATAACCAGAGATGGTTACATAACCGATTCAACATCAAAGGTTTAGTCTCCAACACGGGCCTAACTTGATGGTAAACACGGAGACTGTTTTGTTGGCGGTGAGTCACTGGATCGAGAGGTTCTCAGGCTAGTTACCCAGGGCCACACCCACAGACGAAATGTGATGAGTTTATTTGTTTTAAAACACAATTATACGCTAGCAATTAATTAGAGAACAAAGATAATAAATATAAATTATAATTTTCAAATGAATTAAAGAACAAATAAAACTGTTATAAAATATAATATTAAAAAATTGTGAGAAAAATAATATAAATATAGAATATTATTTGATACATTAGAAAGCAAGTCTAAATAGTATAGAATGAAATCTGTAAAATGTTTGTAGCAGATAGTTTATGATAGGACACACACCGAGGAGGGCAACGAGAACATGACCCTTGATAGAATCTCCAACACAGGCAGAAGCAGAGATGAAGATGATGGGGAAGAAATGGGACGATCTTATGAGAATGGTAAGAAGATGATGGGGAAGACATTGAACGATCTTAGGAGAATGGTAAGAAGATGATGGGAAGATATGGAACGATCTTAGGAGAATGGTAAGAAGATGATGGGGAAGATATGGGACGATCTTAGGAGAATGGTAAGAAGATGATGGGGAAGAAATGGGACGATCTTAGGAGAATGGTAAGAAGATGATGGGGAAGATATGGGACGATCTTAGGAGAATGGTAAGAAGATGATGGGGAAGAAATGGGACGATCTTAGGAGAATGGTAAGAAGATGATGGGGAAGAAATGGGACGATCTTAGGAGAATGGTAAGAAACATAACAGCTTGGCAAGTGTTTATTGAACAAAGGGGGTTGAAAGGAGGATGTGGAAAAAGCCACAAGAAAAAGAAGAAGAAATACAATAAATATAAAATATAAGTTGCAAGTAAATGCGAGAACATCTCAAGTTAATGGCAAAGATAACAATAAAACATCAATGAAACTATAACCCCAAGATTATACAAATTTGGAATCAAACGTGGCCTGTGTAAACATAAGGAGGCTAATAAAATATGTATTTAGCCAGCTAACAAATAAAACAACGATCCCAATTCGACATTTGCTTAAAGAGACAGGTCACCATTGGGGCTGCCGAGATTGCACAATCAGATGGATGATGCTAACATGAATCGATGGCAGATTGTGATTGCTTGGGACAGTTGCCAAAAGATATCACTGGATATTCCAAACGAGCCAGAACAAATTGAACTTCCGTTTCCTTGTCTTTCGTCAGTGTTCAGTTCCTGTTTTACACAGAGATTATCTCTTACCTCCCTTTGAACATCGTCATTAATCGAGGGCCCTCAAAAGCTCCTCGTAATTTACGACTGTCAAGGGGGTTCGATTTCCGTTGTAATTTTGCTGTACAGCTGTTCACATATTGTCAGGATATGTTCTTGAGCATGTAGGTCTACTTAGCATGTACATTGCGGGGATACAGTCATTTGCGGCGTGTAGATGTTGGCGTTCAGTCTACAGTTTCCTCCTCAGAATGCTGATGATTCCATCTTAATATGTTGACTTTATGTTGACTTTCATTTGAAATAAACTGTGACGATATGGCTGCTAGTTTTAGTGGCAGTGCTGTGGTTACAACACTCGGCAAAACAAATCACAAATAATCAACAACAGAAAAAAAAGAACAATTCTTCTTCTTCTACCTTTCAGCTCCCTGTGGAGCATAGGTCCTCAACAAACACTTTCCTAGTCGTTCTGTTTCTTGCCATTCTTATAAAATCATTCCATGTCTTCCCCTTCATCTTCATCTCTGCTTTTATCTGTCTTCTCCAAGAATTTTTGAACTTCCTCTTTGTGTTTTCCCCTGGGAATTCCACATTCCAGGTGCCAATTCTGGAGGATTTCCTGGTAGACAAAAGGTGAGTCGGCAACCCGGACTCCTTACGGCTTTCTCCGGCTTGCGTCATATGTCTCTTAGACAAACAGCCTTTATATTTCCTGGATGGCGGATTTACTTGTTTCTTTTCTTTGACTTGTCCTTGTTTGTGAAGCTTTCTGCTAATTTTGTTTACATTACAAGATAGCCAGGCCCAACTCTCCTTAGTCGCCTCTTACGTACATCCCTGGTAGGGAACAGCGCCACTATTCTTGACTCCCCTTTCTCACCCCTTACGAACATGCCTGGTAGGGAACAGCGCCACTATTCTTGACTCCCCTTTCTCACCCCTTACGAACATGCCTGGTAGGGAACAGCGCCACTATTCTTGACTCCCCTTTATCGCCTCTTACGTACATGCCTGGTAGGGAACAGCGCCACCATTCTTGACTCCCCTTTATCGCCCCTTAAGTACATGCCTGGTAGGGAACAGCGCCACTATTCTTGACTCCCCTTTCTCGCCCCTTACGTACATGCCTGGTAGGGAACAGCGCCACTATTCTTGACTCCCCTTTATCGCCCCTTAAGTACATGCCTGGTAGGGAACAGCGCCACTATTCTTGACTCCCCTTTATCGCCCCTTACGTACATGCCTAGTAGGGAACAGCGCCGCTATTCTTGACTCCCCTTTATCGCCCCTTAAGTACATGCCTGGTAGGGAACAGCGCCGCTATTCTTGACTCCCCTTTCTCGCCCCTTACGTACATGCCTGGTAGGGAACAGCGCCGCTATTCTTGACTCCCCTTTCTCGCCCCTTACGTACATGCCTGGTAGGGAACAGCGCCACTATTTTTGACTCCCCTTTTGGACCCCGGCAGCGCACGAGCGAGAATGGTGCGGTTACAACACTCAGAAACACAACCACAAATAATCAACAGAAAAACAATTAACAATAGACAGCCAGAAACAGGATCAAACCCTTACTCCACAACACAGCGCCTTGCCACGAGAAACCTGCGCTAGCGCACACGGCCAACTAAGCTACCTATAGAAAGTACCCATCAATAACGCTGTCTTTCACAAATGTGTACCCATGACTATAGTATAGGGTGACGATCACAGCTCGGGAATACATAGTGTACCTGTTTTTTCCTATTAAGACAAGTATCTCCCAGATAGGGTAGGCCTGAATACTTGAGTTGTAGACAAACATGTATAGGTCTAGACATGACGGATAGTAGTTTCCTGTGGTTTAGGCTCGTCATCATTATCAGGTGCCATGCCGGTTGGCGTAGGCGATCATCTCTCTCCACATCACTCGGACCTTCATGCATGTCATTGTTTCAGTCAGTGATATTTTATTATGACATTTGGATAAGCTGTTCAATATTTGTTCTCTTGGTTTTCCTCTGCTCTTCTTTCCATTCGTTTTGCCTGTTGTTATAGCATTCTCAATGTATTCTTTCCATTCTTTCTGCCTGCTGTTATGTTATAGTATTCTCAATGCCTTCTTTCCATTCATTCTGCCTGTTGTTATAGTATTCTCAATGCCTTCTTTCCATTCATTCTGCCTGTTGTTATAGTATTCTCAATGTCTTCTTTCCACTCATTCTGCCTGTTGTTATAGTATTCTCAATGTCTTCTTTCCATTCATTCTGCCTGTTGTTATAGTATTCTCAATGTCTTCTTTCCACTCATTCTGCCTGTTGTTATAGTATTCTCAATGTCTTCTTTCCACCCTTTCTGCCTGTTGTTATAGTATTCTCAATGTCTTCTTTCCACTCATTCTGCCTGTTGTTATAGTATTCTCAATGCCTTCTTTTCTCAGGACCTGTCCAATAAATGCAGATTGTCTCTTCCTTATGATTTTGATGATATTTCCAATTTCTCCAGCTCGTTTTAAACATTCATCATTTGTAATTGTTGCTGTCCATGGAATTCGTAACATTCTTCTGATAAACCACATCTCAGCTGTCTCTAATGTTCTCTGTGTTGTCTTACTTATCGTCCATGACTCACTTCTGATAAACCACATCTCAGCTGTCTCTAATGTTCTCTGTGTTGTCTTACTTATCGTCCATGACTCACTTCTGATAAACCACATCTCAGCTGTCTCTAATGTTCTCTGTGTTGTCTTACTTATCGTCCATGACTCACTTCTGATAAACCACATCTCAGCTGTCTCTAATGTTCTCTGTGTTGTCTTACTTATCGTCCATGACTCACTTCTGATAAACCACATCTCAGCTGTCTCTAATGTTCTCTGTGTTGTCTTACTTATCGTCCATGACTCACTTCTGATAAACCACATCTCAGCTGTCTCTAATGTTCTCTGTGTTGTCTTACTTATCGTCCATGACTCACTTCTGATAAACCACATCTCAGCTGTCTCTAATGTTCTCTGTGTTGTCTTACTTATCGTCCATGACTCACTTCTGATAAACCACATCTCAGCTGTCTCTAATGTTCTCTGTGTTGTCTTACTTATCGTCCATGACTCACTTCTGATAAACCACATCTCAGCTGTCTCTAATGTTCTCTGTGTTGTCTTACTTATCGTCCATGACTCACTTCTGATAAACCACATCTCAGCTGTCTCTAATGTTCTCTGTGTTGTCTTACTTATCGTCCATGACTCACTTCTGATAAACCACATCTCAGCTGTCTCTGATGTTCTCTGTGTTGTCTTACTTATCGTCCATGACTCACTTCTGATAAACCACATCTCAGCTGTCTCTAATGTTCTCTGTGTTGTCTTACTTATCGTCCATGACCCACTTCTGATAAACCACATCTCAGCTGTCTCTAATGTTCTCTGTGTTGTCTTACTTATCGTCCATGACTCACTTCTGATAAACCACATCTCAGCTGCCTCTAATGTTCTCTGTGTTGTCTTACTTATCGTCCATGACTCACTTCTGATAAACCACATCTCAGCTGTCTCTAATGTTCTCTGTGTTGTCTTACTTATCGTCCATGACCCACTTCTGATAAACCACATCTCAGCTGCCTCTAATGTTCTCTGTGTTGTCTTACTTATCGTCCATGACTCACTTCTGATAAACCACATCTCAGCTGCCTCTAATGTTCTCTGTGTTGTCTTACTTATCGTCCATGACTCACTTCTGATAAACCACATCTCAGCTGCCTCTAATGTTCTCTGTGTTGTCTTACTTATCGTCCATGACTCACTTCTGATAAACCACATCTCAGCTGTCTCTAATGTTCTCTGTGTTGTCTTACTTATCGTCCATGACTCACTTCTGATAAACCACATCTCAGCTGCCTCTAATGTTCTCTGTGTTGTCTTACTTATCGTCCATGACTCACTTCTGATAAACCACATCTCAGCTGTCTCTAATGTTCTCTGTGTTGTCTTACTTATCGTCCATGACTCACTTCTGATAAACCACATCTCAGCTGTCTCTAATGTTCTCTGTGTTGTCTTACTTATCGTCCATGACTCACTTCTGATAAACCACATCTCAGCTGTCTCTAATGTTCTCTGTGTTGTCTTACTTATCGTCCATGACCCATTTCTGATAAACCACATCTCAGCTGTCTCTAATGTTCTCTGTGTTGTCTTACTTATCGTCCATGACCCACTTCTGATAAACCACATCTCAGCTGCCTCTAATGTTCTCTGTGTTGTCTTACTTATCGTCCATGACTCACTTCTGATAAACCACATCTCAGCTGCCTCTAATGTTCTCTGTGTTGTCTTACTTATCGTCCATGACTCACTTCTGATAAACCACATCTCAGCTGCCTCTAATGTTCTCTGTGTTGTCTTACTTATCGTCCATGACTCACTTCTGATAAACCACATCTCAGCTGCCTCTAATGTTCTCTGTGTTGTCTTACTTATTGTCCATGACTCACTTCTGATAAACCACATCTCAGCTGTCTCTAATGTTCTCTGTGTTGTCTTACTTATCGTCCATGACCCACTTCTGATAAACCACATCTCAGCTGTCTCTAATGTTCTCTGTGTTGTCTTACTTATCGTCCATGACTCACTTCTGATAAACCACATCTCAGCTGCCTCTAATGTTCTCTGTGTTGTCTTACTTATCGTCCATGACTCACTTCTGATAAACCACATCTCAGCTGTCTCTAATGTTCTCTGTGTTGTCTTACTTATCGTCCATGACTCACTTCTGATAAACCACATCTCAGCTGCCTCTAATGTTCTCTGTGTTGTCTTACTTATCGTCCATGACTCACTTCTGATAAACCACATCTCAGCTGCCTCTAATGTTCTCTGTGTTGTCTTACTTATCGTCCATGACTCACTTCTGATAAACCACATCTCAGCTGCCTCTAATGTTCTCTGTGTTGTCTTACTTATCGTCCATGACTCACTTCTGATAAACCACATCTCAGCTGCCTCTAATGTTCTCTGTGTTGTCTTACTTATCGTCCATGACTCACTTCTGATAAACCACATCTCAGCTGCCTCTAATGTTCTCTGTGTTGTCTTACTTATCGTCCATGACTCACTTCTGATAAACCACATCTCAGCTGTCTCTAATGTTCTCTGTGTTGTCTTACTTATCGTCCATGACTCACCTCCATATAGTAGAACAGGCTCGATGTAGCACTTTAGGACACGTTCTCTAACATTAATTGACAATGATTTGTTACATAGGATGTTTTTTATGGAGTTCTGTCTTAGCTTGTCCTATTCTGCCTTTGCTCGTCCTATTCTGTCTTTGCTCGTTCTATTCTGCCTTTGCTCGTCCTATTCTGTCTTTGCTCGTTCTATTCTGTCTTTGCTCGTCCTATTCTGTCTTAGCTTGTCCTATTCTGTCTTTGCTCGTTCTATTCTGTCTTTGCTCGTCCTATTCTGTCTTAGCTTGTCCTATTCTGCCTTTGCTCGTTCTATTCTGCCTTTGCTCGTCCTATTCTGTCTTTGCTCGTTCTATTCTGTCTTTGCTTGTTCTATTCTGCATTTTCTCGTTCTATTCTGTCTTTGCTTGTTCTATTCTGTCTTTGCTTGTTCTATTCTGCCTTTGCTCGTTCTATTCTGCCTTTGCTCGTCCTATTCTGTCTTTGCTCGTCCTATTCTGTCTTTGCTCGTTCTATTCTGCCTTTGCTCGTTCTATTCTGTCTTTGCTCGTCCTATTCTGTCTTTGCTTGTCCTATTCTGTCTTTGCTTGTCCTATTCTGTCTTTGCTTGTCCTATTCTGTCTTTGCTCGTTCTATTCTGTCTTTGCTCGTTCTATTCTGTCTTTGCTCGTTCTATTCTGTCTTTGCTCGTTCTATTCTGTCTTTGCTTGTCCTATTCTGTCTTTGCTCGTTCTATTCTGTCTTTGCTCGTTCTATTCTGTCTTTGCTCGTTCTATTCTGCCTTTGCTCGTTCTATTCTGCCTTTGCTCGTTTTATTCTTTCTTTGCTCGTCCTATTCTGTCTTTGCTTGTCCTATTCTGTCTTTGCTTGCCCTATTCTGCCTTTGCTCGTCCTATTCTGTCTTTGCTCGCCCTATTCTGTCTTTGCTTGTCCTATTCTGTCTTAGCTTGTCCTATTCTGTCTTTGCTTGTTCTATTATGTCTTTGCTTGTTCTATTCTGTCTTTGCTTGTCCTATTCTGTCTTTGCTTGTCCTATTCTGTCGTTGCTTGTTCTATTCTGTCTTTACTCGTTCTATTCTGTCTTTGCTTGTTCTATTCTGTCTTTGCTTGTTCTATTCTGCCTTTGCTCGTTCTATTCTGTCTTTGCTTGTCCTATTCTGTCTTTGCTTGCCCTATTCTGTCTTTGCTTGCCCTATCCTGTCTTTGCTCGTTCTATTCTGTCTTTGCTTGTTCTATTCTGTCTTTGCTTGTTCTATTCTGTCTTTGCTTGTTCTATTCTGCTTCTTATTTTTGCTAGTTCCATCTGATGTTATTAACGATCCCAGGTATTTGAATCTACTTTACTTGTTTCAGTATTTTTTTCCCATTTAGTTCAATTCTACATTCCTGTGTATTTCTTGTATTGATATTTTTATGTTTTCTGTCTTTTTGATTTCCATATCTTCTTCTTTCTGCCTCTTCCTCTGAAGTTGTTCGCTGATCGCCTCGGAAGTTCCCACCAAGGTCACGCCCATTTATTGTTGTTATGTTTTGTTTGTTATTGTTGTTATGTTTTGTTTGTTATTGTTGTTATGTTTTGTTTGTTATTGTTGTTATGTTTTGTTTGTTATTGTTGTTATGTTTTGTTTGTTATTGTTGTTATGTTTTGTTTGTTATGTTTGTTAGTTATTGTTGTTATGTTTTGTTTGTTATTGTTGTTGTTTTGTTTGTTATTGTTGTTATGTTTTGTTTGTTATTGTTGTTATGTTTTGTTTGTTATTGTTGTTATATTTTGTTTGTTATTGTTGTTATGTTTTGTTTGTTATTGTTGTTATGTTTTGTTTGTTATTGTTGTTATATTTTGTTTGTTATTGTTGTTATGTTTTGTTTGTTATGTTTTGTTTGTTATGTTTTTTTGTTTGTTATTGTTGTTATGTTTTGTTTGTTATTGTTGTTGTGTTTTGTTTGTTCTTGTTGTTATGTTTGTTTGTTATTGTTGTTATGTTTTGTTTGTTATTGTTGTTATGTTTTGTTTGTTATTGTTGTTATGTTTTGTTTGTTATGTTTTGTTAGTTATTGTTGTTATGTTTTGTTTATTATTGTTGTTATGTTTGTTTGTTATTGTTGTTATGTTTTGTTTGTTATTGTTATCTCCTGCTGGCTTTAATCAAAAAGTGGCATTTTAGTTCCAGCCATAAAAATGTTTCTACATGCATGGATGAACATGTCCTCAGGGGACTACATTCTACTCATTCTTGAGATTGATTTATTTGGGGTGGTTCACATGTGTAACACTGTACACAAATATAACTATTCTAGAACTGTACATATTTATTCTACTGATATTTTATTGGGTTGGTTCACATGTGTAACACTGTACACAAATAGAACTATTATACAACTGTACATATTTATTCTACTGATATTTTATTGGGTTGGTTCACATGTGTAACACTGTACACAAATAGATCTATTCTAGAACTGTACATATTTATTCTATCTATATTTTAGTCCAATAGCGTTTATGAAAGAAATATTTGAAAATGTTGAGAAATGTGAGCGTGTCTGGTATAAGCGATCATACTTTAGCCACAAATGTTGTAACAATTGAAGTTATAGTCTCCCTTGTGTTCTTTGTTTTTATTGATGTGATTTAGCCGAATTTAATGTCCAATATTAGGAAGAAACATTATTTTGTAGCCATGTAATGAGAAGGGGACAGCTGGAATATATTGTAACAACTGGGAAAATCGAGGGACGATGAGATAGAGGGTAGCAATGAGAAAGGATACCAAACAGCTTAAGAGAATGGCTTGGCAGAAGATCAACAACAGAAATGATAAATAACTGCCGAGATCGAAAGTTGTGGAGAGACATGATCACCTACGCCAGCAGGCATGACACTTGATGATGATGATGATGATGGTGATACCCGAGTTATCGCCAGGTTATCAAATCTGAGAAAAGTTACCAAAACTACTAAAATATTATCAATAAACTGCTGTGAGAATCCATGATATAGGCTACAAAAGTGTGATAACTACCTTGCAACAGGTGCGAGCAAGGTAAGCCACAGGTACACAGTGATAACACACATCTAACAGGTTGCAACAGATACCATCTCATTAACACACGTTAAGCCATAAATTCAACTATAGTTGTACAAATGCGTTATCATACGTCATGTTATGTTGTATGTACCAATCCTGGTGGCTGGGTGGTTAGTGTACTTGCTTCCTGAACAGACGTATCCGGGATCCATTCCCAGAAGTGGTGGATTTTTTTTGTACAGACCGACAAGGTTCACCTAGCTTCTAAAAATGGGTACCAGAGGTTTTTGTCTGGGCAGTGATGGCGGCCTGGCGTGGTACCGACCCCCAAGACTCAAAAAAAAAAGTTGTGGTAATTGAAAAATATGGTCGCTGTCCCCATATACCTGGCAGGGCAGGTAGGGGAGGCTGACAGGGCAGGTGGGGGAGGCTGGCAGGGCAGGTGGGGGAGGCTGGCAGGGCAGGTAGGGGAGGCTGGCACGGCAGGGAGGGGAGGTTGGAACGGCAGGTAGGGGAGGCTGGCAGGGGAGGAGAGGGGAGGCTGGCACAGCAGGTAGGGGAGGCTGGCAGGGGAGGGGAGAGGAGACTGGCACGGCAGGAGAGGGAACCGTGACATTCATTATTTTGTTTGTAGGTCATTGACGGGTTGACCTAGTTCCTGTTATACCACAAGGCCACAGCTGTGCACAAACACATACAGCAACACATACATGGACGAATATTACGAACATATTAATTTGTATGGTCAACTGCAGGGCTAATTCATCGCATATCCACATTGCAAGTGAAACAAATTTAGGTGAAGTAGAATATGATGTATTAGAATGATTGATAAGGAAAGTGGAGGCGGGCTCTGTACGCAGGCAACGGGTAGAATCATTGCAGTAGTCAACGATCACTGCAGTAGTCAACGTTCAATCCAGTAGTTAACAATAATTGCAGTAGTCAACGATCATTGCAGTAGTCAACGATCATTGCAGTAGTCAACGATCATTGCAGTAGTCAACAATCATTGCAGTAGTCGACGATAATTGCAGTAGTCGACGATAATTGCAGTAGTCAACGATCATTGCAGTAGTCAACGATCATTGCAGTAGTCAACGATCATTGCAGTAGTCAACGATCATTGCAGTAGTCAACGATCATTGCAGTAGTCAACGATCATTGCAGTAGTCAACGATCATTGCAGTAGTCAACGATCATTGCAGTAGTCAACGACTCGTAGTCACCTTTATTCACGTCCCTGGACTTGTGGGAACTGAGTTCGAGAAAATGAAATAGAGCGGATAGGTTGACTAGCTGTGCTGTTATATGAAGACAGTTAAACCAATGGATCGGGCGGACATCATCAATGCCCTCCGAGATATGGGAAGGGCAGAGGATTTCGATTACCACGAGTCCACGTCACTCCTTCGGTTGAAAGAGACGGGAGTTAAGAAGGGCACAGCCAGAAACGAGAAACTTAGTGGCCGTGTAAGAAAAATTGTAGTGTAGTGTAGTGTAGTGTAGTAGGGACAGAAAGATAGAGGGGGGGGGGGGATAAAGAGAGAGAGAAAGACTTAGTGACGCAATCAATAATGCATTCGTCTATTTAAACCTCTCTTTACTGAAACGCTTAGATTGTATACACAAACAAGAAGATGGTTCGGAAACCCAGATTATTCCAACCAAAACGCAGATACATGTGGGCACATACAAACTTTAGAGGTACTGCGACAGGTTGGGGTAAACTTGATCTACATGGCCAGAAAACTTCTGACTCCAAAGTGAAGAAACAGGACACTGAAACACGAGTAAAGGACATACCTGGAATGTTTCATAAAAGCCGAGGGTCGAGCGAGGGTTGAAAGAAACACAAATGTACATAGCCTGAACTGGTAGCGTCAACAAAATACTTCTAGATTCCTACAGCACAACACAAACATGTGTAGCTCGAGACCTTCTGAACGTTTAACAGTTGAGAGTGATTGCGCTGTGTCGTTAGTCAGCGATATCTGCCCCTTCCTGCCAGACACATCAGTCTTCGGCACGGGTTGTTTTTTTTTAGCAATTTGTCCCGCGCGGCGGCCATTCGTTGGCCTACTCATTTCGACTTTCCTCTTCCACAGGTTTTTAACGTGCGCGACTGCACACGGGACATCCTTTTTTCTCGCCGTTATCCGAGAGGGATAGACATCGAATCTCCCTTACCCAGAGACCAGAGAGGGCTAGATATCAAATCTTACTACCCAGAGATCAGATAGGGCTAGATATCAAATCTTACTACCCAGAGATCAGATAGGGCTAGATATCAAATCTTACTACCCAGAGATCAGATAGGGCTAGATATCAAATCTTACTACCCAGAGATCAGAGAGGGCAAGATATCAAATCTTACTACCCAGAGATCAGATAGGGCTAGATATCAAATCTTACTACCCAGAGACTAGAAAGGGCTAAACATCGAATCTCACTACCTAGAGACTAGAGAGGGCCAGACATCGAATCTCACTACCCAGAGAGCAGGGTAGGGTCATGCAGAAAGCACAGATATGAAGTGAACAAAGCAACCGCCTTTGTCGGGGTTCGAACCGGGAACCTTGCTGTCCAGTGGTCGACGACTTCCGCTAGACCAACCAGTCTCGTCGCTGGAGGACAACATCAAGTAACTGAGCACGCAAAACAAGAACAAGGAAATGGAAAAGGAAACAACACTGAAGTGAAGTTAACAAACATGATGTCCCGTATGTTCACAAACATGATGTTCCATAGGTTCACAACCATGATGTTCCATAGGTTCACAAACATGATGTTCCATAGGTTCACAACCATGATGTTCCATAGGTTCACAAACATAATGTCCCATAGGTTCACAAACATGATGTCCTATAGCTTCACAAACATGATGTCCCGTATGTTCACAAACATGATGTCCCACAGGTTCACAAACATGATGTCCCACAGGTTCACAAACATGATGTCCCATAGGTTCACAAACATGATCTCCCATAGGTTCACAAACATGATGTCCCACAGGTTCACAAACATGATGTCCCACAGGTTCACAAACATGATGTCCCACAGGTTCACAAACATGATGTCCCACAGGTTCACAAACATGATGTCCCATAGGTTCACAACCATGATGTCCCATAGGTTCACAAACATGATCTCCCATAGGTTCACAAACATGATGTCCCACAGGTTCACAAACATGATGTCCCACAGGTTCACAAACATGATGTTCCATAGGTTCACAAACATGATGTCCCATAGGTTCACAAACATGATGTTCCATAGGTTCACAAACATAATGTTCCATAGGTTCACAACCATGATGTTCCATAGGTTCACAAACATGATGTCCCATAGGTTCACAACCATGATGTTCCATAGGTTCACAAACATGATGTTCCATAGGTTCACAACCATGATGTTCCATAGGTTCACAACCATAATGTCCCATAGGTTCACAAACATAATGTCCCATAGGTTCACAAACATGATGTCCCATAGGTTCACAACCATGATGTCCCATAGGTTCACAACCATGATGTTCCATAGGTTCACAAACATGATGTCCCATAGGTTCACAAACATGATGTCCCATAGGTTCACAAACATAATGTCCCATAGGTTCACAAACATAATGTCCCATAGGTTCACAAACATAATGTCCCATAGGTTCACAAACATAATGTCCCATAGGTTCACAACCATGATGTCCCATATCTTGGAATGAATGACATACAGCTATCGGGGATGACTGCTGATTAAATTAATAAGGAAAATGGAAAACAAATATTTGTTAAATCATTTCTCTAGTTTTACAATGAGGGAAAACAGAACAAATCCCCACACGACATTCCGGAAAAAAGGATCTCCACCAGGGAACATAAATAACATAGGCTAAAGCAATACCAAAGAAACTGAACAATTTTTAAAATGCGTAATTCGAGAACAGCAGCCACTTGTGGCATGGCCAGACATGGGACCGGACACGCAATGAACGTCAGGAAATGACGTGTGTCAAGATGAGGTGTCACGTGACAAGCAATAAGACTTCTGGGGCAAATCTTAAATAAAGTTAATAAATCGTTCAAACGGGTGAGTATAAAGTAATAAGCGAGATATAAAGAGAAAGGATATAGGAATAAAGGAATTAAAGAGGAATACGGAGAAAGGAAATGGGGATAACAAAATGAGAGAGGAATAAAGAGAAAGGAGATGGGAATAAAAAAAAATGAGGGAGGTATACAGAGAAAGGAGATGAGAAAAAAGAAATGAGGGAGGTGTAGAAAGAAAAGAGATGGGGAAAAAGAAATGAGCGAGGTGTAAAGAAAAAGGAGATGGGAGTGAAAGAAATAAGCGAGGTATCAAAATATAGGAAATGGGAATGAAGAAAGTGACTGAAGTACTCACAAAACGTGAAAATAATACATAAATGACATTAGAAATAGAAGAGATGGGATTGAAAGAAAAAGTACGTTATAAAAAAAACAATGTAAATTTGTAAAATGGCTGAAACATGTTGATACCGCGAGGGGTAAGAGAACGAACGTAGCAAATAGGATGGCATTTTAAAAGAAGATTACAGAAAATAAAAAGGAAAAATACTCAAGTCATCTGCTTAGACCAGCAAAGTGTATGTTAAATGTACTCAACATATGCTCAAATTGAATAAACCAAAAAAAAAAAAAAAAAGATAGTTCCTGATATATAACTTATTAAAAGCCACCTGATGACAGCTCAGATATCTCTCACAGCTACGGATGATGAGTCATGATTTGTCACAGCAAATGATAACTCGGAAAAGTTAACAATCATCATCATCATCATCAGGTACCGGCCTGTTGGCGTAGGTGATCATGTCTCTCCACAACTTTCGACCACGACAGCTATTTATCATTTCTTTTGTTGACCTTCTGCCAAGCCATTCACTTAAGCTGTCTGGTATCTTTTCTCTTTGCTTCCCTCTATATCTTCGTCCCTCAATTTTTCCAGTTGTTACAATATATTCCAGCTGTTATCATCTCAACATATGGTCAACAAATGATGATTATTTCTTCCTAATATTGGAAATTATCTCTTTTTTTGCTTTGACCTCTCTCAGAACGTTTTCATTACTCTTCTAAGCTGTCCATCAAGTTAATAATAAAGTATGATAATTCATGTATAAATAACATCCAATTGATGATGATGATAAGTCATGTATAACTCAGCTAATGACGATAACTCGTGTGAAACTTACAGCAAATGATGATAACCCATATACCACTCACAGCAAATGATGATAACTCAAGTGTACCTCAAAGCAAATGCTGATACTCATGTACACCATGTAAAGCTGAGAGCCCCGTCACGCCAAGTGGCGTACAAGAAATATGGTGTTAGTGACCTTAAATTTTACATACCTTCAGCACATGATTTTTGGGGTAATGTTGTCGGTATTAAGCCCGTGCCGCTTTACTTTCATAGAAAAAAAACATCCGGCACCCATTTCATGCTGGGTGAACCTAGAAGCCGTCAATCCGGTTTGTGTCCTTAGTGGTCCAGGTCACTTACCCATTGAGCTATCGCGGCTCCCATAACCCATGTATAACACACAGTAAATAATGATAACTCATGTGTAATATGAGCAGTTAATGACGATAACTCACGTATAATGTGAGCAGCTAATGACGATAACTCACGTATAATGTGAGCAGCTAATGACGATAACTCACGTATAATGTGAGCAGGTAATGACGATAACTAACGTATAATGTGAGCAGTTAATGACGATAACTCACGTATAATGTGAGCAGCTAATGACGATAACTCACGTATAATGTGAGCAGCTAATGACGATAACTCACGTGTAATGTGAGCAGCTAATGACGATAACTCACGTGTAATGTGAGCAGCTAATGACGATAACTCACGTATAATGTGAGCAGCTAATGACGATAACTCACGTATAATGTGAGCAGCTAATGACGATAACTCACGTATAATGTGAGCAGTTAATGACGATAACTCACGTATAATGTGAGCAGCTAATGACGATAACTCACGTATAATGTGAGCAGCTAATGACGATAACTCACGTATAATGTGAGCAGCTAATGACGATAACTCACGTATAATGTGAGCAGCTAATGACGATAACTCACGTATAATGTGAGCAGCTAATGACGATAACTCACGTATAATGTGAGCAGCTAATGACGATAACTCACGTATAATGTGAGCAGCTAATGACGATAACTCACGTATAATGTGAGCAGCTAATGACGATAACTCACGTATAATGTGAGCAGCTAATGACGATAACTCACGTATAATGTGAGCAGCTAATGACGATAACTCACGTATAATGTGAGCAGCTAATGACGATAACTCATGTATAACACACAGTAAATAATCATAACTCATGTATAATGTGAGCAGCTAATCACGATAACTCATGTATAACTCACATATGATTCTTTCTGTAATGTACACCACATCCAAAGTCATATTTCCGTCAAACTGGGATTGATCTTGTCCTCTGTGAAATAAAGAGAAACAGAAAACAGGAAATTCACAAGGTACTACCTGTAACACACCAACAACATACGCACAGAGATATATATATATATATAAGTAAAATTAAAGTACCCCCGTCACGCCAAGTGGCGTATAGGGAAATGGTGTTAGTGACCCTATATTTTACAGACCTTCAGCACATGATTTTTGGGGTAATGTGGTCGGTATTACGCCCGTGCTGCTTTACTTTCCCAGAAAAAAATCCGGTACCCATTTATGGCTGGGTATATGGTAAAACAAAACTAATAATGAAGACAAATTAAACGCAATGAAAAACATGTGGCACAATACCAGCAAGGCAGTAACATTACAGAGGACATGAACCTTCTTGATTGCAACATATGGTTGTGCAACACGGACAATCTCGCGCGCAAAAAATAAAAAAAAAAACAAAAAAAAACAAGGAAGAAAACTGATTCACTCAAAAAACAAGGCTACAGAAAAATCATTAAGATACTTTGGATAATGAAAAAAGTGCAATGAAGACATGTTAAAAGATTTAAACATTTAAAATAACTGCCTTATCAAGACCATTCCACGGAGGAAATTAATATACTATGGTCACGTCAAAAGACAGCGGGCTGGAAAGAGCAATAATGGAAGGTATGGCTCCTGGGCGACACATCAGGGCAGACCAAGAAAAAGGTGGCTTCAAGATATAAAGTAGACCTTGAACATGACAACAGAAAAAGTGGGAGATCCGACTAGAGACAGAGATTCTTTCAGACGGGCTGTGGTGAAAGTAACGTTCTGTTGGAGATCTGGCTAGAGACAGAGATTCTTTCAGATGGGCCGTGGTGAATGTAACGTTCTGTTGGAGATCTGGCTAGAGACAGAGATTCTCTCAGACGGGCTGTGGTGAATGTAACGTTCTGTGGGAGATCTGGCTAGAGACAGAGATTCTTTCAGACGGGCTGTGGTGAATGTAACGTTCTGTTGGAGATCTGGCTAGAGACAGAGATTCTTTCAGATGGGCCGTGGTGAATGTAACGTTCTGTGGGAGATCTGGCTAGAGACAGAGATTCTTTCAGATGGGCCGTGGTGAATGTAACGTTCTGTGGGAGATCTGGCTAGAGACAGAGATTCTTTCAGATGGGCCGTGGTGAATGTAACGTTCTGTGGGAGATCTGGCTAGAGATAGAGATTCTTTCAGATGGGCCGTGGTGAATGTAACGTTCTGTGGGAGATCTGGCTAGAGACAGATATTCTTTCAGACGGACTGTGGGTGAATGTAACGTTCTGTGGGAGATCTGGCTAGAGACAGAGATTCTTTCAGACGGACTGTGGGTGAATGTAACATTCTGTGGGAGATCTGGCTAGAGACAGAGATTCTTTCAGATGGGCCGTGGTGAATGTAACATTCTGTGGGAGATCTGGCTAGAGATAGAGATTCTTTCAGATGGGCCGTGGTGAATGCAACGTTCTGTGGGAGATCTGGCTAGAGACAGAGATACATTTAGAAGGGATGTGTTGAATGTACGATTTGCACAGGACATGCGACCTGATGATGAATAATGAAGAAGATAAGCCACATATTGGACATCTAATAATAAAGATGATAAGTGGATAACATGTGACATCTAATAATGACAATAAGACATACTTGTTTATTATGTCCCTCATTGTTGATGACATTGTACTTTGAGAGGTCAACCCAATCTGTGGAAGAGAAATGTGAGATCAACTTAGAGGGTCAAGTACGTGTGTGCACTGACCAATGATCGGATACAACCATACGTTTTTATGTTCAACAATGGTAACATACAACATATTATCAACAATGGTAACATACAACATATTGAACAATGAACGTATTGCTTTCTTTTCATCCGAGGATGACTTTCCTGCTTTCACCCTCCGTGATGCCGCGTTCCATCATTCCAGGAAAGAAGTAGATACAGTGTCCACAAACAGGGATGAGTTGAACGACCTTGTCCGTGGCCTATCTTCCACAAAAATGGCCTCCTTTCTTCCTAGCGTTAACCGTTCATTGAGCACGGATGCGCTGTCGCTAATTTACTGGAACGCCGCGTTATCTGCGCCTTTCGGCCCGACATATCCGCCTTCAGCGTGGATGAGTAGATTTTGCTTTTCAATTATTTGCTTGGTCATCCTCCATTTGTGGCCTACTCTTGTCGGTTTTAACTGCGGTTCTTTAACGTGCGCAACTACACATGAGACCTCCTGTTTTTCCAAGTTTTCGGAGAGCACTAGACATCGAATCTCACTACCCAGAGAGCACTAGACATCGAATCTCACTACCCAGAGAGCACTAGACATCGAATCTCACTACCCAGAGAGCACTAGACATCGAACCTCACAACAAAGAGATCAGGGGAAGGTGAAGAATCGTGACGTTCTTGCACAGAGGCCGACGTCTTACCTCTAGACCACCCAGTCCCCCCCCCCCTCCCCCACAAAACAAAAAGTCTATAATCGATTGATTGATCGGTCAAAGAGCATGATCCTGTACTCTGTCGATTTTAGACGACTAAAGGAGTACATGAAGAAGAGGAATATAATACCCAGGATTGTCTATAGAAGAATATAATACCCAGGATTGTCTATAGAAGAATATAATACCCAGGATTGTCTATAGAAGAATATAACACCCAGGATTGTCTATAGAAAAATATAATACCCAGGATTGTCTATAGAAGAATATAACACCCAGGATTGTCTATAGAAAAATATAATACCCAGGATTGTCTATAGAAAAATATAATACCCAGGATTGTCTATAGAAAAATATAATACCCAGGATTGTCTATAGAAGAATATAATACCCAGGATTGTCTATAGAAGAATATAATACCCAGGATTGTCTATAGAAGAATATAACACCCAGGATTGTCTATAGAAGAATATAACACCCAGGATTGTCTATAGAAGAATATAATACCCAGGATTGTCTATAGAAGAATATAACACCCAGGATTGTCTATAGAAGAATATAACACCCAGGATTGTCTATAGAAGAATATAACACCCAGGATTGTCTATAGAAGAATATAACACCCAGGATTGTCTATAGAAAAATATAATACCCAGGATTGTCTATAGAAAAATATAATACCCAGGATTGTCTATAGAAAAATATAATAACCAGGATTGTCTATAGAAAAATATAATACCCAGGATTGTCTATAGAAAAATATAATACCCAGGATTGTCTATAGAAAAATATAATACTCAGGATTGTCTATAGAAAAATATAACACCCAGGATTGTCTATAGAAAAATATAATACCCAGGATTGTCTATAGAAAAATATAATACCCAGGATTGTCTATAGAAAAATATAATACCCAGGATTGTCTATAGAAAAATATAATACCCAGGATTGCCTATAGAAGAATATAATACCCAAGATTGTCTATAGAAAAATATAATACCCAGGAGTGTCTATAGAAGAATAGAATACCCAGCTATGTCTATAGAAGACTATGTCTATAGAAGAATATAATACCCAGCTATGTCTATAGAAGAATAGAATACCCAGCTATGTCTATAGAAAAGAATTTGGGATAATGAATGTAAACTATATGATGTCGTCAAGTTGTATGTTCAATATATAAACGTGGTTATAATATACCATCATCTAGTATGTATAGGCAAAACGAGCACTCTACAATACAATCTTCATTCCAACGTTGTGCCACCAATGCCAGACCTGGACCCTAGATGCAAGAACAATAAGAAAAATAACCTCTACAGAGATGAAATGTGTTAGACGAATGACAGGAAACAGTCTGAGAGATAAGATCAGAAATGAAGAACTGAGAAAAAAGCTAGGAATAGCCCCCGCCATAGAATATATAAGGAAACAACAGATAAAATGGTTTGGCCACGTGACAGGACAGAGTGATCAAATAGAACACAACGAGCCTTCAGCAAACGTTGTGAGAACACCAGACCCAAGGGTCGACCGCGTAAAAGATGGATCGATGGAATATTGGAAGCACTAGGAAACATAACAGCAGCAGAGGCGAACAGAAGAGCAAAAGACCGCAAATTATATCTCCCCTCGACGCTGAAAGGCAGATGAGGAGGGAAAGAAGAAGATCTAGTATGTTGAATATATAAACGTGACTATTATATGTCATCATCTAGTATGTTGTATATATAAACGTGACTATTATATGTCATCATCTAGTATGTTGTATATGTGCGTATAAATAAATAGAGAACTTACGGATTTATTAGAAGACTGGGTCTTGCTCAATGCGTCATTGCTCTGTAAGAATCAAACATGAAACTGGCATCAATGTACAACATCCGATGTGATACATTATACATTTATCAACACATGCTCGTTATGTGATGTGTCCCTAGAATCAATGTTTGCACGCATATTTGTAAATTGCAACACGATTTAATATGTTATAGGTTTTAAGAGTGCGTCATGTGTATGCGATAGACATATATATATGTATAACAAGACAGTAGACAAACAAATGAAAAGACGATTAGAGGCCACATGGGATTTTTCAGAAGAATGTTGAAAGTTCCCTGGACAGCTAAAAAGACCAATGAGGAAATTCTCAAAGAGGCCAAGACAAAAAGGGAGCTCATTAAAAAAAAAAAACACAGAAAAAAACTATCAACATTTTTCGGGCACATCATAAGAAGAGTAATGTTGGAATACTTGGTTACAACTGGCAGAATACAGCGAAAGAGAGATCGCGGACGACAAAGAGAGAAAATACTAGACAGCTTAGTGTCATGGCATGGAAAACATTGATAATGCAACAGAACTCATGCAATGTAGTGTGGATAGAAGAAGGATATGATCACCTACGCCAAGCGATCTGGCACATGATAATATATAAATTGGGATTGGGGGGGGGGGGGTAATGTGTATAGAAATAATGGCAGTGCTATCTTATCTCTCCTTCCTTGTGACCTTCACCTCATGGCCTTCACCTCACGGCTACCACTTGAATGCTTGCTCCTCTACGCCGCCCGTTCTTAAAAGGACGTTCAGTGGGCGGAGATGCGACGTTTTGCGATTTATTTGCGCCCTTGGGCCTCAGACATCCGACTTCAGCATGGTTTGTTTTCCCTTTTCGGTCCCTACTCATTTGCTCAGACCAGATTGATTAGGCTGTTGCTAAAGGCACTGCGGGGAGTTGGAGTAAGATCTGTATGATTCCGGTTGACCGATTCTGGCGCAAGCTATCAGCTAAGAGTCGCTGGTAGCTTCCAGCTCCGTTGTAGTCAGGCGCAGGCGCTGAGCCTATCTGATATCAACTGAGGGTTACTGAAAAGGTAGGTCGAGGGAGGAATGAAAAATAAACCCTGTGTTGGCCGCTGCTGTCGCCATGCAGTGTTCAGGTCGGGGATTTATTCCACTTCCATAGCAGTTAATGACCATGCCAGGAATCGAGCTCAGGTCCAATTTGTAACAGCGGTGAGTTCAACTCACCCAGCCACCCGCCTCACCAGGAACTACAACAGCAATGGAAGCGTGGTCACATACAGGCGCTAATAGAGGCGTAGCGGCCGACACCGCGAACAATCAAACGGTGCACACAAAACACATCATAAAACTGCATTAAACATACAAATAAGAACATTACGAAATAAAATTAAATATAAAAATAAACCACGAGAAAAGGATATTTGTTGATAAGGCAAGGCTAAACATGAAACCAACGTTTCGACTTTGAGAAACATTCAACTGGGACAAACATAACGACAGCAAGATAATTTATTTGTCAAAGAATATCTCTTGTCGCTGCATTTGTAATAAAAAAAAATTAATACATTCTTTTAAAAATACAGCTAAAAGTGTGTCGTTATGTTACAAGAAAGGAGGGAGGAAGGAAGGGAGGAAGGAAGGAAGGAAGAAAGGAAGGAAGGAAGGAAGGAAGGAAGGAAGGAAGGGAGGGAGGGAGGAGTGGGGGGGGAGGGAGGGGGAGGGGGGAAGGAAGGAAGGAAGGAAGGAAGGAAGGAAGGAAGGAAGGAAGGAAGGAAGGAAGGAAGGAAGGAAGGAAGGAAGGAAGGAAGGAAGGAAGGAAGGAAGGAAGGAAGGAAGGAAGGAAGGAAGGAAGGAAGGAAGGAAGGAAGGAAGGAAGGAAGGAAGGGAGGGAGGGAGGGAGGGAGGGAGGGAGTGAGGGGGGGAGGGAGGAAGGGAGGAAGGGAGGAAGGGAGGGAGGGATGGAGGAAGGAAGAAAGGAAGGAAGAATGGAAGGAAGAAAGGAAGGAAGAAAGGAAGTCAATTTTTCTTTTACAATTACTTCTAGAATGTATTTACATTGCCATCCTCCGTTTCTTGTGTGCATGATCTTTTCTGTTGTCACCAAATTGACAACCCATCAGTCGTTACGTTTTTTTTCCCTTACACTTATTATTATTACTTGGTATCATCTTCTTCGATGCACTGTAGATAGAAGATTGTGGAGGGACATGATCACCTACGCCAACCGGTATGGCACATCATGATGATGATGATCATCTTCTTCTATCCACCTTTTCGATATAAACCGACAAAATGGCGGGTGGCCGTCACGCTCTGTCGCGTTATCCTGTCAAATGTAACGGATATTCCGATAACATGTGCAACGTAATAACGTGACACGTCAATAGTGCCCCGTAGTCTTGTCCGGGAAAATGGAAGTTTCCGCCAATGTTATTTTTAGTTTATGTCTGACCTGGTCAGCATGAAGACAGGCCGCCACAAGTAAATCTGCGTTAATAATTTTCACAAACGGATCAAGCGGTATGTTTGGGGAAGCCACAAATATGGACATTTGAGAAGTAGAGCCTGCTGAACTGGTCAGTGGATGAACACAGTCACTACTTCGCTACATCGGCCTCTTCGCTTATTGACATACTACTCTAGTACAGAGTGCCCAAATATGTCTAATGTCGACTATCTCCTACTGCATTCTTCATTGTCAGTCCATTCGTTGTCTATCTCTCTTCCGTTGTCTGTCTCTCTTCCGTTGTCTGTCTCTCTTCCGTTGTCTGCCTCTCTTCCGTTGTCTGTCTCTCTTCCGTTGTCTGTCTCGTGTCCGTCACCCTTCCCGAGTCCAAACACAAACTTACCGGTGTTTGTATGTCATATGTTTGTAATTTACACAAACCTACCGGTGTTTGTATGCCATATGTTTGTAATTTACACAAACCTACCGGTGTTTGTATGTCATATGTTTGTAATTTACACAAACCTACCGGTGTTTGTATGTCATATGTTTGTAATTTACACAAACCTACCGGTGTTTGTATGTCATATGTTTGTAATTTACACAAACCTGCCTATTTTGTTTATTATTTACACAAACTTTCCGATTTTTCTACCTGTATTGTTTGTTATTTACATAAACTTTCCGATGTTTCTACCTGTATTGTTTGTTATTTACATAAATCTAACGATGTTATTCTTTGTTGTTTGCACAAACATACAGATGTAAAATCTCCTGTTTGTATTTATTCTCTTAAGAAACAAACCAGAAATCAAGAAGACAACAAACAATACAAACAGTCGATTAAAATGTGTGTTTAAACAAATACTTAGACAAAGGACAGTTCAGCTGGGTTCCAACGAGATGAGTTTTAATCCGGATGATTCCACTGGCACGGGCGGTTGAGCAATTATGGATTTTGATTGGTTTGCAACGACACCGGGACTTTCAACTAACCAAAACTTCGATTTGTATAACAAATTAAAAACCTACTGTCAAAGTCTCACATAGACACAACACATAATCAACAACTGCAACTACAACACCCATTTTTAAAAATAAAATACTTTACAACAAAAAAACGTCATCTCAAGCTAGTCCATTCTCAAGTTACGAAACTGGATACAACCAGCAGATCACGTGCCAAAATGGCGGAAATATTTCAAAACCAGGCCGTCTAGTTTTTTTCAAATGAACAAAAAAGAAAACGCGTACAAAATGAATAAATTAGAATCTATAAAGAGAGATATATTCGGCGCAATAATGTGTGTGTTCTGTGCTTTCTGTGGTTCGTTTTTGTGTAAGCGAAATGTACTTTTTTGTGATGATTTATTTACAGATAGGATGACCCACTTTTGATATTATGTATTTCCATAACTTCATCTCGATACTGTAAACTTGTCAAAGTTGGCACATTGTTAAATGCAGTGCCGTATTCTCTGTGATACCGCATCTACCGCCGGTTGCCTGAACATATTAACGAAATACAAAAGGAAATGATAATTTTTTTTTTTTTTTCATAATTATATTACAAATTTTCGAATATTCTATTACACATTTCGTAGGCCAATATGATTTATCTCCTTTGATTTGCATTTATTAAAGCAAGGTTTTCCTATGGCCACTATAACGTTTGTGAATGAAACCGAAACTAAGATAGTCTAAGATAGTACATGAAACCGCTAATAAGCTGCGGCACAGTTCTCTTCTCTCCGACTTAGAATTAATGACCTTGACATTTAAAAATTCCAGTCAAAATAGTACGGCGAGAGCTATCTATACAAAATGCGGTTTCATAGGTTATTTTTACCTCTAGCCAATCAGAAGCATCACCAAGTGAAAGTGAAACTATGTCTGCTTACCAGAATTTTCTAACCTATTTATAACTACGTTATGCACATCAACATCTGTAGAAAGAACTTTTTCTGCTCTCAAGAGAATGAAATCTTATTGTCGCTCAACTCAGACACAAGAACGCTTATCTGGTTTAGCAATAATGTCCATTGAGAAATCATTCCCTCAGAAACTTAGAAACCAACCCAACAGTACTTTCAATGACAAAGTCATCGAGACATTTTCGTCCCTAACAAGACGGATAGAGTTTACATATAAATAAGTAAGTAATTTAAAATGTCGTGATGTCATTAGAAAATATCACTTCCTGTTAGCCTACTGAATATCATGTATGTCTTTATTTATTATGTCAGCGGTAGCCCAGACCCCAAAACCAGTACACGCCACTGATTAAACGTGATGTTCTTTTATATTATCATTTGTGAATAATGTTAATGTTTGTGTAACAATGTTAATGTTTGTGTAACAATGACAGAGACGACATCCCAGCGATCGTCTGCTTCAGTGAAATCATTCATTCATTTAATCTCTACTCGATCTGAAGACAGCACATGGAGCTGCAGTCGTAGTTCTCCATGATTGACGATTTGCTGCTAGTTCTTGGTTGTTTCTTCGAATGGGGGGCCTCAGTAGTTTAGTTGGGAAAATCACCAATGGACTACCGACGTTCGGACAACCCGTGTTCGATTCCCGCTGGGAGCAGTGTAAGTTGCACTCTTTGTTGGAAAATTAAAAAAAATACCCCCACGGTCGACCCAGCCGCTGGCAGAAACGGGTACCAGAGTACAGTACTCTTGGGTGGTGAGAAATGCCGCCTCGCATTCGTGAGTTTCGATGCTTGGAGCGACACTGTCCAGAAGTCTCCGAAAACTTCTGGATAGGCGGCCGAGCGCATATGGGTGGAAACTCGCGTGCTAAGACGCTCATTCAAGTCTCGTACTTTACCTTGTGACCTTCTTCTGTTTTACCTGTTAATTATTGGTGATTTATAATTTATGTGGCAATTACCTGGTAATTGTTATTTTTTTAACGTTTGCGAGTGCACCCGGGCTCTCCGGTTGACTGCCGTTATCGAAGACAGGTAGGCAACCGATTTAACTAAATAGAGAAGGGGAGCGTCACAAAGATACCACGCATTAATTTTTATTATTTTTTTTTTTTCATTTTAAATGACCACCACTTTAGACTGGCTTTGAACACGAGTCCTCACAGTCAAGAGGTGGGCGTCCTAGTTCTAGAGCACTCAGCCATCCTCAATGAACCACTCATGTTGAGGTCAACTCAAGCTCCGATAAAATCAGCAATCCAAGCAATGACAATGATTCCACACAACTGATTTTAGTTAGGCAAAGATTAAACACACTGTAGGCTCACACAAGTTTCAGTTCATGAAAGGCAATCGATTTTTCTACTCAATTGCTTGTTCCCTCGCGTCTATTTACTGAGCTCTCTGACTCCACTACATCGACTCTTCTATTTACTGAGCTCTCTGACTCCACTACATCAACTCTTCTATTTACTGAGCTCTCTGACTCCACTACATCGACTCTTCTATTTACTGAACTCTCTGACTCCACTACATCAACTCTTCTATTTACTGAGCTCTCTGACTCCACTACATCGACTCTTCTATTTACTGAACTCTCTAACTCCACTACATCGACTCTTCTATTTACTGAACTCTCTAACTCCACTACATTGACTCTTCTATTTACTGAACTCTCTAACTCCACTACATTGACTCTTCTATTTACTGAACTCTCTAACTCCACTACATCGACTCTTCTATTTACTGAACTCTCTAACTCCACTACATCGACTCTTCTATTTACTGAACTCTCTAACTCCACTACATCGACTCTTCTATTTACTGAACTCTCTAACTCCACTACATCGACTCTTCTATTTACTGAACTCTCTAACTCCACTACATTGACTCTTCTATTTACTGAACTCTCTAACTCCACTACATCGACTCTTCTATTTACTGAACTCTCTAACTCCACTACATCGACTCTTCTATTTACTGAACTCTCTAACTCCACTACATTGACTCTTCTATTTACTGAACTCTCTAACTCCACTACATCGACTCTTCTATTTACTGAACTCTCTGACTCCACTACATCGACTCTTCTATTTACTGAACTCTCTGACTCCACTACATCGACTCTTCTATTTACTGAACTCTCTAACTCCACTACATCGACTCTTCTATTTACTGAACTCTCTGACTCCACTACATCGACTCTTCTATTTACTGAACTCTCTGACTCCACTACATCGACTCTTCTATTTACTGAACTCTCTAACTCCACTACATCGACTCTTCTATTTACTGAACTTTCTGACTCCACTACATCAACTCTTCTATTTACTGAACTCTCTGACTCCACTACATCGACTCTTCTATTTACTGAACTCTCTAACTCCACTACATCGACTCTTCTATTTACTGAACTTTCTGACTCCACTACATCGACTCTTCTATTTACTGAACTCTCTGACTCCACTACATCGACTTTTATATTTACTGAACTCTCTGACTCCACTACATTGACTCTTCTATTTACTGAACTCTCTGACTCCACTACATCGACTTTTCTATTTACTGAACTCTCTGACTCCACTACATCGACTTTTATATTTACTGAACTCTCTGACTCCACTACATCGATTCTTCTATTTACTTAACTCTCTGACTCCACTACATCGACTCTTCTATTTACTGAACTCTCTAACTCCCCTACATCGACTCTTCTATTTACTGAACTTTCAGACTCCACTACATCGACTCTTCTATTTACTGAGCTCTCTGACTCCACTACATTGACTCTTCTATTTACTGAAATCTCTGACTCCACTACATTGACTCTTCTATTTACTGAACTCTCTAACTCCACTACATCGACTCTTCTATTTACTGAACTTTCTGACTCCACTACATCGACTCTTCTATTTACTGAACTCTCTGACTCCACTACATCGATTCTTCTATTCACTGAACTCTCTGACTCCACCACATCAACTCTTCTATTTACTGAACTCTCTGACTCCACTACATTGATTCTTGTATTTACTGAACTTTCTAACTCCACAGTGCAATCTTTTTTTGTTCTATTTCGTGAAAAACTGAACTCTGACTCCTGCACTCTTCTACAACCCTTCCATTGCCACAGCCAAGCACACCGACTCTGATTCACTCTACTTTCTTTCTTTCCCCTGCACTCTCGTCGACTCCACTAAACTTATTCTTTAAGCCTTCACTGTGTGACTCCACTTGACCACAAGTGCTGTACTTTCTACTGCTCTCCAAGTCAACACAATTTTGATTCCGACTCCACAACTCTAAATACCTCCTCCAACTTCACAACTCTAAATACCCCCCCCCCCAATCTTACTCCACAACTCTAAATACCCCCCCCCCCCTGATTACACAACTCTAAATACCGCCATCCGAATCCACAAATCTAAATACCCCCCTACAACTTCACAGTTCCATTTACCCCCACCCCACAACTCGAAATACTCCATCCCCACTATCCTAAATATCGCCGCCCCACAACTCTAAATATCGCCGCCCCACAACTCTAAATATCGTCGCTCCATAACTCTAAATTTCGACGTCCCACAACACAAAATACCCCCACCCCACAACTCAAAATATCGCCGCCCCACAACTCTAAATACCCCTGACACCACAACGTCCCCTCCCCCACATGACTCCACTCCACAACTACACAACCTTCGGCCCACACTGACTCCAATCAACAAATCTATGCACCTCTTGACTCCTTAACACCAAATACCCCCACCAACAACTCGAAATACCCCCTGACTCCACAACTCTAAATACCCCTTCACCCCACAATTCTAAATACCCACCCCCGACTCCATTACTAAATACCTCTCCCCCAGCCCGACCCCACAACTCTAACTGCCCCCCTCTACCACTCCGACTCGTAAAGCCACCAGATGTTGCTGGCCATCATAAACTTCGCATTCACAGCGGATTGAAGTCGGTTAGTAGCTCTGCCCTTATCGATTGATCAAGCCAGGTACATCGATTTATCGATCAGTGAGGTGTAAGTTAGCCCAGACATTGAGCGATGTGCTCCGGCCTGACAAACTGGAAGGTCGACAACCCGGTTATGATGAATGAAGTAATTATCGCCCTTGCTGGCCAGAGTTATCGTTATTTCATGGCTCTCAGTTCCCACTGTCCCATAAATTAGGTAGTTGAACACATTCTTTTTCTTTTGCTCTCTCCTTCTCCTCATTTCTCACTCCTCCTCCTTCTTTTCATCAATCTTGGGGTCGTTAAGATACCACAGACAGACTTTGTCAACCTGTTGGTTGTTGGGACACCACAGACATACTTATTCAACCTTATGGTCATCGGGACACCACTGATATACTTATTCAACTGGGGGTCATTGGGACACCACTGATATACTTATTCAACTGGGGGTCATTGGGACACCACTGATATACTTATTCAACTGGGGGTCATTGGGACACCACTGATATACTTATTCAACTGGGGGTCATTGGGACACCACTGATATACTTATTCAACTGGGGGTCATTGGGACACCACTGATAGACTTATGCAACTGGGGGTCATTGAGACACCACTGATAGACTTATTAAACTGTGGGTTATTGAGACACCACTGATAGACTTATTCAACTGAGGGTTATTGAGACACCACTGATAGACTTATTCAACTGGGGGTCATTGAGACACCACTGATAGACTTATTCAACTGGGGGTCATTGAGACACCACTGATAGACTTATTCAACTGGGGGTCATTGAGACACCACTGACAGACATATTCAACTGTGGGTTATTGAGACACCACTGATAGACGTATTCAACTGTGGGTTATTGAGACACCACTGATAGACTTATTCAACTGTGGGTTATTGAGACACCACTGATAGACTTATTCAACTGTGGGTTATTGAGACACCACTCATATACGTATTCAACTGTGGGTTATTGAGACACCACTGATAGACTTATTCAACTGTGGGTTATTGAGACACCACTCATATACGTATTCAACTGTGGGTTATTGAGACACCACTGATAGACTTATTCAACTGAGGGTTATTGAGACACCACTGATAGACTTATTCAACTGGGGGTCATTGAGACACCACTGATAGACTTATTCAACTGTGGGTTATTGAGACACCACTGATAGACTTATTCAACTGAGGGTTATTGAGACACCACTGATAGACTTATTCAACTGAGGGTTATTGAGACACCACTGATAGACTTATTCAACTGAGGGTTATTGAGACACCACTGATAGACTTATTCAACTGAGGGTTATTGAGACACCACTGATAGACTTATTCAACTGAGGGTTATTGAGACACCACTGATAGACTTATTCAACTGAGGGTTATTGAGACACCACTGATAGACTTATTCAACTGGGGGTCATTGAGACACCACTGATAGACTTATTCAACTGAGGGTTATTGAGACACCACTGATAGACTTATTCAACTGAGGGTTATTGAGACACCACTGATAGACTTATTCAACTGAGGGTTATTGAGACACCACTGATAGACATATTCAACCTGTGGGTCGTGGGGGCACCACTGATAGACATATTCAACCTGTGGGTCGTGGGGGCACCACTGATAGACTTATTCAACCTGTGGGTCGTGGGGCACCACAGACAGTCTTCATCAACCATTTCCATGTATCTTTATCTTCACTCAATCTTTGAGACTGGGAAAGTCGAGGCCTATCCACTCTTTGTTGTAATCTTGCAATCACTGTCTCTACCGACCTCTCCTTCTTGCTCCTTGTAGTCTCACACATAATGTGTGTGTCTGTCTGTGTGTGTCTGTGTGTGTCTGTCTGTGTGTGTCTGTGTGTGTGTGTCTGTCTGTGTGTGTCTGTCTGTGTGTGTCTGTCTGTGTGTGTGTGTCTGTCTGTGTGTGTGTGTCTGTCTGTGTGTGTCTGTGTGTGTGTGTCTGTGTGTGTGTGTCTGTCTGTGTGTGTCTGTCTGTGTGTGTCTGTCTGTGTGTGTGTGTGTGTGTCTGTCTGTGTGTGTCTGTCTGTGTGTGTCTGTCTGTGTGTGTCTGTGTGTGTGTGTCTGTCTGTGTGTCTGTCTGTGTGTGTCTGTGTGTGTGTGTGTGTGTGTGTGTGTGTGTGTGTGTGTGATCAACTTTGTGTTTTTTGTTTCAGCATTGATCTCCATGCAGCAGTTGTTCTATCTAATTGTCTACCTAGTTGTTTTGTCTATCTAGTTGTTCTCTCAAGTTGTTCTATCTAGTTGTTCTATCTAGTTGTTCTACCTAGTTGTTATACCTAGTTGTTTTATTGTTTTATCTATCTAGTTGTTCTATCTAGTTGTTCTCTCAAGTTGTTCTATCTAGTTGTTCTATCTAGTTGTTCTACCTAGTTGTTATACCTAATTGTTTTATTGTTTTATATATCTAGTTGTTCTCTCAAGTTGTTCTCTCAAGTCGTTCTATCTAGTTGTTCTATCTAGTTGTTCTACCTAGTTGTTATACCTAATTGTTTTATTGTTTTATCTATCTAGTTGTTCTCTCAAGTTGTTCTCTCAAGTCGTTCTATCTAGTTGTTCTATCTAGTTGTTCTACCTAGTTGTTATACCTAGTTGTTTTATTGTTTTATCTATCTAGTTGTTCTATCTAGTTGCTCTCTCAAGTTGTTCTATCTAGTTGTTCTACCTAGTTGTTATACCTAGTTGTTTTATTGTTTTATCTATCTAGTTGTTCTATCTAGTTGCTCTCTCAAGTTGTTCTATCTAGTTGCTCTCTCAAGTTGTTCTATCTATCTAGTTGTTCTTTTCAAGTTGTTCTACTTAGTTGTTCTACCTAGTTGTTTTATCTATCTAGCTGTTCTACCTACGTAGTTGTTCTATCTAGTTGTTCTCTCAAGTTGTTCTATCTATCTCGTTGTTCCATCCATCTAGTTGTTCAGCCTAGTTGTTCTATCTATCTAATTGTTCTATCTAATTGTTCTATCTAGTTGTTCTACAGTGGTTATATCTATCTAGTTCTATCTATCTGATTGTTCTATCTAGTTGTTCTATGTATCTAGTTGTTCTATCTAGTTGTTCTACAGTGGTTATATCTATCTAGTTGTTCTATCTATCTATCTATCTATCTGTTCTGTCTATGTGCTATATTTATTTAGTTGTTCTATCTAGTTGTTCTATCTAGTTGTTCTATTAGGTCTGTTAGTTCATGTTCTGTTCCCGACCATCGACGTCATCAGCAAACCGCCGAATATTGACAGGAGACAATAAATGGATGTTATCATGGAGGGGAAACTTCTGAGGGGGATAGATCAGCGAATCATTTCAGGGGAGGGATGTATGTTGACAGCACTCGGAAAGAAATCACAAATAATCAACAGACAAAATATGAAGAACAATATATGGTCCGAAGCAGGATCGAGCCCGTACTCCATGGCACTGCGCGTTGCCACGAGAAGCCGAACGCTAGGGAACACTGCCACTCAGCTAGAACTAACTAAAAAATTAGCTATCGTGGACAATGTCTTACGCGAAGGCGTTCTCATGACTATAGTATAGGGTTACGATCACAGCTCGGGAATAAATTGTATTTCTGTACTCTCCTGTTAAGATAAGTATATCCCAGTAGGGCTGAATACTTTTCTGTTGTTGTTTACTTGCAATTTTTTTCTGAGTGTTGTAATACACTTCCTCCTATTATTCGCTGAATTATCGCATGGGAAGTTTCCTCTATATTAATATTCATTTACTATTATTTGTCTCCAGTTTTTAAAAAAAAACCACTGGAGACTACTATTCGTGCAGTTTCGTCCAATAAATGTTTGTCTCCAACACAAGTATTCAGCCCTACTGGGAGATACTTGCATTAATAGGAAAGTACAGAAATACAATTTATTCCCGAGCTGGGATCGTAACCCTATGCTATAGTCATGAGTACACTTGCGTGAAAGACATTGTCCACAATAGCTATTTTTTTAGTTAGCTGAGTGGCATGGTCCCTGGCGTTCGGCTTCTCATGGCAAGGCGCAGTGCCATGGAGTACGTATCCGATCCTGCTTCGGATCATATATTGTTCTTTGTTTGTTTCTGTTGTTTATTTATTTTTTTTTCTGAGTGCTGTAATACATACCTCTTACTCCTAATATTCCCTTACGGTCACACCAATCGGCTATTGATAGTTTGGCTTTAAAATGAATTTAAAATAGCTAGAAAACCTGGCCACTATCTCGTGTTGCCAGCCTGGAAGGAAACTGATAGCTTAGTCTTGTCATAGCTCGGACACGTTTAAACAACCAATGAATAGTCCTGTTCTTCTAGCGCTAGCTAGCACACGCACTGAGGAAACCAACTGAGAGTGCTACACGGCTGGCCCTATTTTGGAATCCCTAGGGGAAGAGACAAAGATGGAAGACCAAAATATACTTGGAGAAGACATAGAATGATCTAAAAAGAATGGCAAGAAACAGAACGGCTTGGAAAGTGTTTGTTGAAGATCTATGTTCTACAGGGAGCTGAAAGTGTTTGTTGAAGAACTATGTTCCACAGGGAGCTGAAAGTGTTTGTTGAAGAGCTATGTTCCACAGGGAGCTGAAAGTGTTTGTTGAAGAGTTATGTTCCACAGGGAGCTGAAAGTATTTGTTGCAGACCTATGCTCCACAGAGATCAGAAAGTATTTGTTGCAGACCTATGCTCCACAGGGAGTTGAAAGTATTTGTTGCAGACCTATGCTCCACAGAGATCAGAAAGTATTTGTTGAAGACATATGCTCCACAGGGAGTTGAAAGTATTTGTTGCAGACCTATGCTCCACAGAGATCAGAAAGTATTTGTTGCAGACCTATGCTCCACAGAGATCAGAAAGTATTTGTTGCAGACCTATGCTCCACAGAGATCAGAAAGTGTTTGTTGAAGACATATGCTCCACAGGGAGTTGAAAGTGTTTTTTTGAAGACCTATGCTCCACAGGGAGCTGAAAGTGTTTGTTGAAGACCTATGCTCCACAGGGAATTGAAAGTGTTTGTTGAAGAGACACCACTGATAGACTTATTCAACTGGGGGTCATTGAGACACCACTGACAGACATATTCAACTGTGGGTTATTGAGACACCACTGATAGACGTATTCAACTGTGGGTTATTGAGACACCACTGATAGACTTATTCAACTGTGGGTTATTGAGACACCACTGATAGACTTATTCAACTGTGGGTTATTGAGACACCACTCATATACGTATTCAACTGTGGGTTATTGAGACACCACTGATAGACTTATTCAACTGTGGGTTATTGAGACACCACTCATATACGTATTCAACTGTGGGTCATTGAGACACCACTGATAGACTTATTCAACTGGGGGTCATTGAGACACCACTGATAGACTTATTCAACTGAGGGTTATTGAGACACCACTGATAGACTTATTCAACTGAGGGTTATTGAGACACCACTGATAGACTTATTCAACTGAGGGTTATTGAGACACCACTGATAGACATATTCAACCTGTGGGTCGTGGGGGCACCACTGATAGACATATTCAACCTGTGGGTCGTGGGGGCACCACTGATAGACTTATTCAACCTGTGGGTCGTGGGGGCACCACAGACAGTCTTCATCAACCATTTCCATGTATCTTTATCTTCACTCAATCTTTGAGACTGGGAAAGTCGAGGCCTATCCACTCTTTGTTGTAATCTTGCAATCACTGTCTCTACCGACCTCTCCTTCTTGCTCCTTGTAGTCTCACACATAATGTGTGTGTCTGTCTGTGTGTGTCTGTGTGTGTCTGTCTGTGTGTGTCTGTGTGTGTGTGTCTGTCTGTGTGTGTCTGTCTGTGTGTGTGTGTGTGTGTCTGTGTGTGTGTGTGTGTGTGTGTGTGTGTCTGTGTGTGTGTGTCTGTCTGTGTGTGTCTGTCTGTGTGTGTCTGTCTGTGTGTGTCTATCTGTGTGTGTGTGTGTGTGTCTGTCTGTGTGTGTCTGTCTGTGTGTGTCTGTGTGTGTGTGTCTGTCTGTGTGTGTGTCTGTCTGTGTGTGTGTGTGTGTGTGTGTGTGTGTGTGTGTGTGTGTGTGTGTGTGATCAACTTTGTGTTTTTTGTTTCAGCATTGATCTCCATGCAGCAGTTGTTCTATCTAATTGTCTACCTAGTTGTTTTGTCTATCTAGTTGTTCTCTCAAGTTGTTCTATCTAGTTGTTCTATCTAGTTGTTCTACCTAGTTGTTATACCTAGTTGTTTTATTGTTTTATCTATCTAGTTGTTCTATCTAGTTGTTCTCTCAAGTTGTTCTATCTAGTTGTTCTATCTAGTTGTTCTACCTAGTTGTTATACCTAATTGTTTTATTGTTTTATATATCTAGTTGTTCTCTCAAGTTGTTCTCTCAAGTCGTTCTATCTAGTTGTTCTATCTAGTTGTTCTACCTAGTTGTTATACCTAATTGTTTTATTGTTTTATCTATCTAGTTGTTCTCTCAAGTTGTTCTCTCAAGTCGTTCTATCTAGTTGTTCTATCTAGTTGTTCTACCTAGTTGTTATACCTAGTTGTTTTATTGTTTTATCTATCTAGTTGTTCTATCTAGTTGCTCTCTCAAGTTGTTCTATCTAGTTGTTCTACCTAGTTGTTATACCTAGTTGTTTTATTGTTTTATCTATCTAGTTGTTCTATCTAGTTGCTCTCTCAAGTTGTTCTATCTAGTTGCTCTCTCAAGTTGTTCTATCTATCTAGTTGTTCTTTTCAAGTTGTTCTACTTAGTTGTTCTACCTAGTTGTTTTATCTATCTAGCTGTTCTACCTACGTAGTTGTTCTATCTAGTTGTTCTCTCAAGTTGTTCTATCTATCTCGTTGTTCCATCCATCTAGTTGTTCAGCCTAGTTGTTCTATCTATCTAATTGTTCTATCTAATTGTTCTATCTAGTTGTTCTACAGTGGTTATATCTATCTAGTTCTATCTATCTGATTGTTCTATCTAGTTGTTCTATGTATCTAGTTGTTCTATCTAGTTGTTCTACAGTGGTTATATCTATCTAGTTGTTCTATCTATCTATCTATCTGTTCTGTCTATGTGCTATATTTATTTAGTTGTTCTATCTAGTTGTTCTATCTAGTTGTTCTATTAGGTCTGTTAGTTCATGTTCTGTTCCCGACCATCGACGTCATCAGCAAACCGCCGAATATTGACAGGAGACAATAAATGGATGTTATCATGGAGGGGAAACTTCTGAGGGGGATAGATCAGCGAATCATTTCAGGGGAGGGATGTATGTTGACAGCACTCGGAAAGAAATCACAAATAATCAACAGACAAAATATGAAGAACAATATATGGTCCGAAGCAGGATCGAGCCCGTACTCCATGGCACTGCGCGTTGCCACGAGAAGCCGAACGCTAGGGAACACTGCCACTCAGCTAGAACTAACTAAAAAATTAGCTATCGTGGACAATGTCTTACGCGAAGGCGTTCTCATGACTATAGTATAGGGTTACGATCACAGCTCGGGAATAAATTGTATTTCTGTACTCTCCTGTTAAGATAAGTATATCCCAGTAGGGCTGAATACTTTTCTGTTGTTGTTTACTTGCAATTTTTTTCTGAGTGTTGTAATACACTTCCTCCTATTATTCGCTGAATTATCGCATGGGAAGTTTCCTCTATATTAATATTCATTTACTATTATTTGTCTCCAGTTTTTAAAAAAAAACCACTGGAGACTACTATTCGTGCAGTTTCGTCCAATAAATGTTTGTCTCCAACACAAGTATTCAGCCCTACTGGGAGATACTTGCATTAATAGGAAAGTACAGAAATACAATTTATTCCCGAGCTGGGATCGTAACCCTATGCTATAGTCATGAGTACACTTGCGTGAAAGACATTGTCCACAATAGCTATTTTTTTAGTTAGCTGAGTGGCATGGTCCCTGGCGTTCGGCTTCTCATGGCAAGGCGCAGTGCCATGGAGTACGTATCCGATCCTGCTTCGGATCATATATTGTTCTTTGTTTGTTTCTGTTGTTTATTTATTTTTTTTTCTGAGTGCTGTAATACATACCTCTTACTCCTAATATTCCCTTACGGTCACACCAATCGGCTATTGATAGTTTGGCTTTAAAAATGAATTTAAAATAGCTAGAAAACCTGGCCACTATCTCGTGTTGCCAGCCTGGAAGGAAACTGATAGCTTAGTCTTGTCATAGCTCGGACACGTTTAAACAACCAATGAATAGTCCTGTTCTTCTAGCGCTAGCTAGCACACGCACTGAGGAAACCAACTGAGAGTGCTACACGGCTGGCCCTATTTTGGAATCCCTAGGGGAAGAGACAAAGATGGAAGACCAAAATATACTTGGAGAAGACATAGAATGATCTAAAAAGAATGGCAAGAAACAGAACGGCTTGGAAAGTGTTTGTTGAAGATCTATGTTCTACAGGGAGCTGAAAGTGTTTGTTGAAGAACTATGTTCCACAGGGAGCTGAAAGTGTTTGTTGAAGAGCTATGTTCCACAGGGAGCTGAAAGTGTTTGTTGAAGAGTTATGTTCCACAGGGAGCTGAAAGTATTTGTTGCAGACCTATGCTCCACAGAGATCAGAAAGTATTTGTTGCAGACCTATGCTCCACAGGGAGTTGAAAGTATTTGTTGCAGACCTATGCTCCACAGAGATCAGAAAGTATTTGTTGAAGACATATGCTCCACAGGGAGTTGAAAGTATTTGTTGCAGACCTATGCTCCACAGAGATCAGAAAGTATTTGTTGCAGACCTATGCTCCACAGAGATCAGAAAGTATTTGTTGCAGACCTATGCTCCACAGAGATCAGAAAGTGTTTGTTGAAGACATATGCTCCACAGGGAGTTGAAAGTGTTTTTTGAAGACCTATGCTCCACAGGGAGCTGAAAGTGTTTGTTGAAGACCTATGCTCCACAGGGAATTGAAAGTGTTTGTTGAAGACCTATGCTCCACAGGGAGCTGAAAGTGTTTGTTGAAGACCTATGCTCCACCGGGAGCTGAAAGTGTTTGTCAAAGACCTAAGCTCCACAGGGAGCTAAACGTGTTTCTTGAAGACCTAAGCTCCACAGGGAGCTCAAAGTGTTTGTTGAAGATCTAAGCTCTACAGGAAGCTGAAAGGAAGATGAGATGAATCAATGAGCACATTTATATCGTTACTGACATAGTGACGTCAAAACTCAAATATCAAATATACAAAATAAGATGCGAGGCAGAGAGTAGAGCTACATAGAACATATCAAATATACAAAATAAGATGCGAGGCCGAGAGTAGAGCTACATAGAACATATCAAATATACAAAATAAGATGCGAGGCCGAGAGTACAGCTACATAGAACATATCAAATAAACGTAAAATGCTATACAGCATATAATCTAACAGACACAAATTACAATGTTTCGGCAGAAGCCTACATTAGATATAACAAGCAAACTATAACAATTAAAACTCAAACGCAAACATCCCGCGGCGACTGCACTGAACATACGGCCTTTATTCTCCGGTCCTCCGAGTTCCCCCCGCCCCTGCAGACCTAGATACTGAACAATATAGATTTTCTTTCCTCGTTCCTTTTTTTCTAGTTACTATCCACAATAAAAATGAGAAAGAGAGTTCATCGGTGATATATAGAACCAATTATGATCTATGCAAGCGAATCATGGACAGTGGACAAACAAATCAAAAGACGATTGGAGGCCACAGAGATGGGATTTCTCAGAAGAATGTTGAAAGTTCCCTGGACAGCTAAAAAGACCAACGAGGACATTCTCAAAGAGGCCAACACACAAAGGGAGCTCTTAAAAAACATCAGAAAGAAGGAATCAACATTTTTCGGGCACATCATGAGAAGAGGAAGGTAGGAATACTTGGTTACAACTGGCAAAATAAAGGAAAAGAGAGATCGCGGGCGACAAAGAGAGAAAATACTGGACAGCTTGGTATCATGGCATGGAAAACAGTCAACAACAGAACTGATACGCTCAACTGTAGATAGAAGAATGTGGAGGGACATGATCACCTACGCCAACCGGTATGGCACATGATGACGATGATGACTATCCAGAAATGTCTGCTTGAAACCATGGCACGTTCGTGGTTGAAGTGACAGTAAATGAGCTCGTGTCACGGGTCCCACTGTATGCCCCTTCCCATCTTATTTTCTTCTTCGCATGGTCACGTGCCGTGTACACAATAACAATATACAAATATACATTCAAAGCGAAATATACAAACACGAAACAGATGAACTAAAAGAAATAAAACAGCACTAAAATTGCAAGCAGAAAAAAAGCAGAGATGTTGAAATAATAAATACGAGAAACAAAATAATTAGAAAACCGTATTTACACACAAAACCGAACAATTAAAAATGAAATTAAAAAGAGCAAAAAAGAAACTGGGAATTAAATCGGCAAATGAAAACACTGAAAGCAAAAGAAGCCAATTAAAAAAAAAACCTAGACCAATTACAAGCAAGCAAAGCTAAATAGTAATAAATAAATATTATTATATAGGGAACTTCCGAGGCGATAATAGGGAATAATAGAACAAAGAAGTATGTGTTAGCACTCGGAAAAATTGACAGACAAACAACACCAGAAAAAAATTTCCCTATATAATAATATTTATTTATTATTATTTGTATCCAGTATATAACCACTGGAAACTACTATTTGTTCTGTTTCGTCCAATAAATGTTTGTCTGCAACACAAGTATTCAGCCCTACTGGGAGATACTTGCATTAATAGGAAAGTACAAATATACAATTTATTTCCGGTCTGTGATCGTTACCCTATGCTATAGTCATTGAGAACACCTTCGTGTAAGACACTGCTACAAAAGCTAATTTTTTAGTTAGCTGCGTGGCAGTGTGCCAAGCGTTCGGCTTCTCGTGGCAAGGGACTACGGGTTCGATCCCACTTCGGACCATATATTGTTCTTTGTTTTTTTCTGTTGTTGTTTGTCTGTCAATTTTTCCAAGTGCTAACACATACTTCTTTGTTCTATTATTCCCAAAGCTAAATACCCAGTCTCATATTTGGCTTGTCCCACTGACGTATCACTGCCGAATTTTTGGTTTGTCTCACTGACGTATCACTGCCGAATATTTGGCTTGTCCCACTGACGTATCACTGCCGCATATTTGGCTTGTCCCAATGACGTATCACTGCCGAATATTTGGCTTGTCCCACTGACGTATCACTGCCGAATATTTGGCTTGTCCCACTGACGTATCACTGCCTCATATTTGGCTTGTCCCACTGACGTGTCGCTGTCTCATATTTGGCTTGTCCCAATGACGTATCACTGCCTCATATTTGGCTTGTCCCACTGACGCATCGCTGCCTCATATTTGGCTTGTCTCACTGACGTATCACTGCCTCGTATTTGGCTTGTCCCACTGACGTATCGCTGCCTCATATTTGGTTGTCCCACTGACGTATCGCTGCCTCATATTTGGCGTGTCCCACTGACGTATCGCTGCCTCATATTTGGCTTGTCCCACTGACGTATCTATCTATCTATCTATCTATTGTCCTTTCGAGCCGAAGACGGCACATAGGGCAGAACCACAATCTCAAAAACAGAAACCTTTCGTGCCAAAGTGGCACATATTGCAGAGCTCACTGTTTCTAAAATCTATGGTCTGCTTACATAACAATGCTTTTTACAATGACAGCTTGTCAAGCCATCGATCAACCTCCTTAGTCGCCTCTTACGACATGCCTGGAAGGTCACAGTGTCACAATTCTTTATATCCCATATAATGAGGCCCCGGTAACACACGGTAACTGACGTATCGCTGCCTCATATTTGACTTGTCCCACTGACGTATTTCTGAATACTATTTGTGACCAGGGTTTAATCAGCCGCTCCATCGATGCTCTTATTTGGGTTCCATGTGATGTTGATTAATTGATGTTGATGTGATGTTGATTAGTTGATGTTGATGTGATGTTGATTAGTTGATGTTGATGTGATGTTGATTAGTTGATGCAACTCTTGGATCGTTACATTTTAGATGTGAGTTCATCGATCTCTCTTTCCATGGATCTTGTTGGTTGCAGCCAAGTATTCCAGCTTCATGTATATAGACCTCTACACTATTGCTAGATAGTTGCAGCATTATGGGTAGACGCACATAGATTGACAACATGATAGCTAAAACAAAGAAGACAGTAGACAAGAAGACAGTAGACAAGAAGACAGTAGACAAGAAGATAGAGGACAAGAAAATAGTAGACAAGAAGATAGAGGACAGTAGACAAGAAGACAGTAGACAAGAAGACAGTAGACAAGAAGACAGTAGACAAGAAGATAGTAGACAAGAAGATAGTAGACAAGAAGATAGTAGACAAGAAGATAGTAGACAAGAAGATAGTAGACAAGAAGATAGTAGACAAGAAGACAGTAGACAAGAAGATAGTAGACAAGAAGATAGTAGACAAGAAGATAGTAGACAAGAAGATAGTAGACAAGAAGACAGTAGACAAGAAGATAGTAGACAAGAAGATAGTAGACAAGAAGATAGTAGACAAGAAGATAGTAGACAAGAAGATAGTAGACAAGAAGATAGTAGACAAGAAGATAGTAGACAAGAAGACAGTAGACAAGAAGATAGTAGACAAGAAGATAGTAGACAAGAAGATAGTAGACAAGAAGATAGTAGACAAGAAGATAGTAGACAAGAAGATAGTAGACAAGAAGATAGTAGACAAGAAGATAGTAGACAAGAAGATAGTAGACAAGAAGACAGTAGACAAGAAGATAGTAGACAAGAAGATAGTAGACAAGAAGACAGTAGACAAGAAGATAGTAGACAAGAAGACAGTAGACAAGAAGATAGTAGACAAGAAGATAGTAGACAAGAAGACAGTAGACAAGAAGATAGTAGACAAGAAGATAGAGGACAGTAGACAAGAAGATAGTAGACAAGAAGATAGAGGACAGTAGACAAGAAGATAGTAGACAAGAAGATAGTAGACAAGAAGATAGTAGACAAGAAGATAGTAGACAAGAAGATAGTAGACAAGAAGATAGAGGACAGTAGACAAGAGGACAGTAGACAAGAAGATAGTAGACAAGAAGATAGTAGACAAGAAGATAGTAGACAAGAAGATAGTAGACAAGAAGATAGTAGACAAGAAGATAGTAGACAAGAAGACAGTAGACAAGAAGACAGTAGACAAGAAGATAGTAGACAAGAAGATAGTAGACAAGAAGATAGTAGACAAGAAGATAGTAGACAAGAAGACAGTAGACAAGAAGACAGTAGACAAGAAGATAGTAGACAAGAAGATAGTAGACAAGAAGATAGTAGACAAGAAGATAGAGGACAGTAGACAAGAAGACAGTAGACAAGAAGATAGTAGACAAGAAGATAGTAGACAAGAAGATAGTAGACAAGAAGATAGTAGACAAGAAGATAGTAGACAAGAAGATAGAAGACAAGAAGACAGTAGACAAGAAGATAGTAGACAAGAAGATAGTAGACAAGAAGATAGTAGACAAGAAGACAGTAGACAAGAAGACAGTAGACAAGAAGATAGTAGACAAGAAGACAGTAGACAAGAAGACAGTAGACAAGAAGACAGTAGACAAGAAGACAGTAGACAAGAAGATAGAGGTCAGTAGACAAGAAGATAGTAGACAAGAAGACAGTAGACAAGAAGATAGAGGACAGTAGACAAGAAGATAGTAGACAAGAAGATAGAAGACAGTAGACAAGAAGATAGAAGACAAGAAGATAGAGGTCAGTAGACAAGAAGATAGAGGTCAGTAGACAAGAAGATAGAAGACAGTAGACAAGAAGATAGAGGTCAGTAGACAAGAAGATAGTAGACAAGAAGATAGTAGACAAGAAGACAGTAGACAAGAAGATAGTAGACAAGAAGACAGTAGACAAGAAGATAGTAGACAAGAAGATAGTAGACAAGAAGACAGTAGACAAGAAGATAGTAGACAAGAAGATAGTAGACAAGAAGATAGAGGACAGCAGACAAGAAGATAGAGGACAGTAGACATGACAGTAGACAAGAAGATAGAGGACAGTACACAAGAAGATAGAGGACAGTAGAAAAGAATATAGAGGACAGTAGACAAAAAGATAGAGGACATTAGACAAGAAGATAGTAGACAAGAAGATAGAGGACAAGAAGACAGTAGACAAGAAGATAGAGGACAGTAGACAAGAAGATAGTAGACAAGAAGATAGAGGACAGTACACAAGAAGATAGAGGACAGTAGACAAAAAGATAGAGGACAGTAGACAAGAAGATAGAGGACAAGAAGACAGTAGACAAGAAGACAGTAGACAAGAAGATAGAGGTCAGTAGACAAGAAGATAGTAGACAAGAAGACAGTAGACAAGAAGATAGAGGACAGTAGACAAGAAGATAGTAGACAAGAAGATAGAAGACAGTAGACAAGAAGATAGAAGACAAGAAGATAGAGGTCAGTAGACAAGAAGATAGAGGTCAGTAGACAAGAAGATAGAAGACAGTAGACAAGAAGATAGAGGTCAGTAGACAAGAAGATAGAAGACAGTAGACAAGAAGATAGAGGACAGTAGACAAGAAGATAGAGGTCAGTAGACAAGAAGATAGAGGTCAGTAGACAAGAAGATAGAGGACAGTAGACAAGAAGATAGAAGACAGTAGACAAGAAGATAGAGGACAGTAGACAAGAAGATAGAGGACAGTAGACAAGAAGATAGAGGACAGTAGACAAGAAGATAGAGGTCAGTAGACAAGAAGATAGAGGACAGTAGACAAGAAGATAGAAGACAGTAGACAGTAGACAAGAAGATAGAGGACAGTAGACAAGAAGATAGAGGACAGTAGACAAGAAGATAGAGGTCAGTAGACAAGAAGATAGAGGACAGTAGACAAGAAGATAGAGGACAGTAGACAAGAAGATAGAGTACAGTAGACAAGAAGATAGAGGACAGTAGACAAGAAGATAGAGGACAGTAGACAAGAAGATAGAGTACAGTAGACAAGAAGATAGAGGACAGTAGACAAGAAGATAGAAGACAGTAGACAAGAAGATAGAGGACAGTAGACAAGAAGATAGAGGTCAGTAGACAAGAAGATAGAAGACAGTAGGCAAGAAGATGGAAGACAGTAGACAAGAAGATAGAGGACAGTAGACAAGAAGATAGAAGCCAGTAGACAAGAAGATAGAGTACAGTAGACAAGAAGATAGAGGACAGTAGACAAGAAGATAGAGGTCAGTAGACAAGAAGATAGAAGACAGAAGGCAAGAAGATGGAAGACAGTAGGCAAGAAGATGAAAGACAGTAGGCAAGAAGATGGAAGACAGTAGGCAAGAAGATGGAAGACAGTAGGCAAGAAGATGGAAGACAGTAGACAAGAAGATAGAAGACAGTAGACAAGAAGATAGAGGTCAGTAGACAAGAAGATAGAAGACAGTAGACAAGAAGATAGAAGACAGTAGACAAGAAGATAGAAGACAGTAGACAAGAAGATAGAAGACAGTAGACAAGAAGATAGAAGACAGAAGGCAAGAAGATGGAAGACAGTAGGCAAGAAGATGGAAGACAGTAGGCAAGAAGATGGAAGACAGTAGGCAAGAAGATGGAAGACAGTAGGCAAGAAGATGGAAGACAGTAGACAAGAAGATAGAAGACAGTAGACAAGAAGATAGAGGTCAGTAGACAAGAAGATAGAAGACAGTAGACAAGAAGATAGAAGACAGTAGACAAGAAGATAGAAGACAGTAGACAAGAAGATAGAAGACAGTAGACAAGAAGATAGAAGACAGTAGACAAGAAGATAGAAGACAGTAGACAAGAAGATAGAAGACAGTAGACAGAAGATAGAGGACAGTAGACAAGAAGATAGAGGACAGTAGACAAGAAGATAGAGGACAGTAGACAAGAAGATAGAGGACAGTAGACAAGACGATAGTAGACAGTAGACTAGAAGATAGAGGACAGTAGACAAGAAGATAAAAGACAGTAGACAAGAGGATAGTAGACAAGAAGATAGAAGACAGTAGACAAGAAGGCCCTAGACAAGAAGATAGAAGACAGTAGACAAGAAGATAGAGGACAGTAGACAAGAAGATAGAGGACAGTAGACAAGAAGATAGAGGACAGTAGACAAGAAGATAGTAGACAAGAAGATAGAAGACAGTAGACAAGAGGATAGTAGACAAGAAGATAGTAGACAAGAAGATAGAGGACAGTAGACAAGAAGATATTAGACAAGAAGATAAAAGACAGTAGACAAGAAGATAAAAGACAGTAGACAAGAAGATAGAAGACAGTAGACTAGAAGATAGAGGACAGTAGACAAGAAGATAGAAGACAGTAGACAAGAAGATAGAAGATAGAAGACAGTAGACAAGAAGATAGAAGACAGTAGACAAGAAGATAAAAGACAGTAGACTAGAAGATAGAGGACAGTAGACAAGAAGATAGAAGACAGTAGACAAGAAGATAGAAGATAGAAGACAGTAGACAAGAAGATAGAAGACAGTAGACAAGAAGACAGTAGACAAGAAGATAGTAGACAAGAAGATTGAAGACAAGAAGATAGTAGACAAGAAGATTGAAGACAAGAAGATAGTAGACAAGAAGATTGAAGACAAGAAGATAGTAGACAAGAAGATTGAAGACAAGAAGATAGTAGACAAGAAGATTGAAGACAAGAAGATAGAGGACAGTAGACAAGAAGGTAGAAGACAGTAGACAAGAAGATAGAAGACAGTAGACAAGAAGATAGTAGACAGTAGACAAGAAGATAGAGGACAGTAGACAAGAAGATAGAGGACAGTAGACAAGAAGATAGAGGTCAGTAGACAAGAAGATAGAAGACAGTAGACAAGAAGATAGAGGACAGTAGACAAGAAGATAGTAGACAAGAAGATAGAGGACAGTAGACAAGAAGATAGAGGACAGTAGACAAGAAGACAGTAGACAAGAAGATAGAGGACAGTAGACAAGAAGATAGAGGACAGTAGACAAGAAGACAGTAGACAAGAAGATAGTAGACAAGAAGATAGTAGACAAGAAGATAGAAGACAGTAGACAAGAAGATAGAGGACAGTAGACAAGAAGATAGAGGACAGTATACAAGAAGATAGAAGACAGTAGACAAGAAGATAGAGGACAGTAGACAAGAAGATAGAAGACAGTAGACAAGAAGATAGAGGACAGTAGACAAGAAGACAGTAGACAAGAAGATAGAGGATAGTAGACAAGAAGACAGTAGACAAGAAGATAGTAGACAAGAAGATAGAAGACAAGAAGATAGAAGACAGTAGACAAGAAGATAGTAGACAAGAAGATAGAGGACAGTAGACAAGAAGATAGAGGACAGTAGACAAAAAGATAGAGGACAGTAGACAAGAAGATAGAGGACAGTAGACAAGAAGATAGAGGACAGTAGACAAGAAGATAGAGGACAGTAGACAAGAAGATAGAGGACAGTAGACAAGAAGATAGAGGACAGTAGACAGAAGATAGAAGACAGTAGACAAGAAGATAGTAGACAAGAAGATAGAGGACAGTAGACAAGAAGATAGAGGACAGTAGACAAGAAGATAGTAGACAAGAAGATAGAGGACAGTAGACAAGAAGATAGAGGACAGTAGACAAGAAGATAGAGGACAGTAGACAAGAAGACAGTAGACAAGAAGATAGAGGACAGTAGACAAGAAGATAGTAGACAGTAGACAAGTAGACAGTAGACAAGAAGACAGTAGACAAGAAGACAGTAGACAAGAAGATAGAAGACAGTAGACAAGAAGATAGAAGACAGTAGACAAGAAGATAGAAGACAGTAGACAAGAAGATAGTAGACAGTAGACAAGAAGATAGAAGACAGTAGACAAGAAGACAGAAGACAGTAGACAAGAAGACAGTAGACAAGAAGATATAAATAGTGAAGAAACAACAAAAATAGACATAAATGAAATATGAAAAACAGACAACGAAATAAAAAAATGATATACATACAGTAGACTAGAAGATAGACATGTAGACGCATAAACTAAATAGCAGGCATGTTCATTAAACAGATTCAATAAATGAAAAAAGAACTAGCTGAAGCAATATCTATAAATATAAGAACATGTTCTTTCCTGAAGACAAAGCCAAGCAAGAATGCGCATAAGAAGATAAAAATAACACCGGAAGCGGAAATAGAATCTTACCAATGATCGAACTGTCTGAGGTATGACCGGGTAGTTGCTAATCCCTGGCCCAAACGAACGGGACTGGGTCAAGCCTCTTGTCTCAAAGTTCCCGCCTGATTTCCTCAAGTTGTCGTTAAATGGTCGCGATTCATAGCGACTCTCAAAGCGGGCAGCAGGCCTGCCATGAAAGCTGGCACTCAAGCCCCGCCTTTCGAAAACACGATCAGGCGATTGAGCATCATCCCAGTCTTCTTGATCTCTTCCTGCAAAGCTGTTTCGACTGCGTCTGTCAGGACTTCGGTCAAGAATTATTCCGCTTCTAGATGTTGTTCTGCGGATCATTTCTGGACTGTTGGAGACTCCCCTATTTTGGAAACTTCGCTCCAACCGTCTTGTTTCGTGTGTGGCATAGCTAGGCAAGGCTTGTGAGCTTCTGTTGAGGTTAAACACGTTTCTGGAAGATACGGGATACGAGGTATCAAAGCTTCGGTCCATACGTTGAGGCCCATTTGAGAATAACACTCGACGCTGTTCGTAATATCTTGGCGAGTCGGACATGTCAAAACTTCGGTTCATTCTACTTTGCGAAAGTCTGTCCCCACCTTCGTATTTGTTATATATCCGGTACCTGAACGAATGAGGCGGCTGCTGCAGCATGGCGAAGTGGGTTTATCTGTTTATCGTGATCACACACACACAATCTGTATCCGAAACTTCTGAAATTTACGAAATGTATCGATAAACAGCTACACTCGGTAAACAGTCGTAGCCGATAAACAGCCGTAGCCGATAAACAGCCGCAGAATTATTTATGAACGGACATCCAGAGAGCCTATCTCCCAAGCATGCGACCCCAACTGACAGCCTTGACAAAATAAACAAATAAACATGGAAGAAATGATTATTCTTAGTACATGAAGTGAACAATATTCGTAAATAAACAGAGCAGCAAATTGATGTCTTTGAGATGTGGATTTGTAAAACAAAATAGGAGAATTGAGTAGAAGACAAACAAGGAAGTTCTGAATCAGCTAAAAAAGAAAACAACAATTTAACACAATTCGATAAATACAAATATATTTTGTTGGGATATGTGAAAAGATATAATAGCCTTCTAAATGTTATTTTGGGCACGTCAGCCTATGACAAAGTGCACCATCAGGACAAGAGTAAAACTGCGCTCCATAATAGCCAACCTTATGTGTGGAGACGGTACCCAATAAATGAATTCTTACACGTCTGCGAAACATGGACACTACAAGCAAAACATAACAGTCTATTAAGGTGAGACGTCGCCGTACTATTCTTGAGATCTACAAAGTTATCACCAACAACAAAACCGTAATATTCTTGAGATCTGCAAAGTTATCACCAACAAAAAAACCGTACTATTCTTGAGATCTGCAAAGTTATCACCAACAACAAAACCGTAATATTCTTGAGATCTACAAAGTTATCACCAACAACAAAACCGTACTATTCTTGAGATCTGCAAAGTTATCACCAACAACAAAACCGTAATATTCTTGAGATCTGCAAAGTTATCACCAACAATAAAACCGTAATATTCTTGAGATCTACAAAGTTATCACCAACAACAAAACCGTAATATTCTTGAGATCTACAAAGTTATCACCAACAACAAAACCGTACTATTCTTGAGATCTACAAAGTTATCACCAACAACAAAACCGTACTATTCTTGAGATCTACAAAGTTATCACCAACAACAAAACCGTACTATTCTTGAGATCTACAAAGTTATCACCAACAACAAAACCGTAATATTCTTGAGATCTACAAAGTTATCACCGACAATAAAAGTCTATAAAATAAAGTAAACAAAATGTGTCGTTGATAACGACCTAAGTGTCTGTCTTTAGATCTAACGGCGCGACTAGCGCCATCTTACAGTAAGCGACGACAGACGTCTTGATCTACGTTTTGTGTTGAACAATGGATCAATTATTTGTAAACATGTCACGTGCATCAAAATATCTTACACAATCTATGTTAATATAAGTAAGAAAGAGTGGTCATCTGTACTATAAAGAACCAATTCTGATCTATGGAAGCGAATCATGGAGAGTAGACAAATAAATGAAAATACGATTAGAGGCCACAGAGATGGGATTTCTCAGAAGAATGTTGAAAGTTCCATGGACAGCTAAAAAGACCAACGAGGGCATTCTCAAAGAGGCCAACACAAAAAGGGAGCTCCTAAAAAACATCAGAAAGAAACATTTTTCGGGCACATCATGAGAAGAGGAAAGTTGGAATACTTGGTTACAACTGGCAAAATAAAAGGAAAGAGATATCACGGACGACAAAGAGAGAAAATACAGGATAGCTTGGTGTCATGGCATGGAAAACAGTCAACAGAACTGATATCACGAACTGTGGATAGAAGATTGTGGAAGGACATGATCGCCTACGGCAACCGGTATGGCACATGATGTTGATGTCTATCATATAGGACAGACATCTATCATATAGGACAGACATCTATCATATAGGACAGACATCTATCATATAGGACAGACATCTATCATATAGGACAGACATCTATCATATAGGACAGACATCTATCATATAGGACAGACATCTATCATATAGGACAGACATCTTCACAAAGATGGACAGCTGATGCTGTTTTAGAGATGTCAAAGATGACCAAAGATTCGGAAAGTAAAACCGGAATAATAAAGCCAGAAGAGTTCGGAGTGCCCGGAGCTGATGGCAACAACAAAGAAAGCGAGATCGCAAACAATTTGATGATGATGTTGTTGTTGTTAGTGAACGATGAGGAGGAAGAGAGAGTGAGTAAGTGAGTGAGTGAGTGAGTGAGTGAGTGAGTGAGTGAGTGAGTGAGTGAGTGAGTGAGTGTAGGAGGAAGAGAGAGTGAGTGAGTGAGTGAGTGAGTGAGTGAGTGAGTGAGTGTAGGAGGAAGAGAGAGTGAGTGAGTGAGTGAGTGAGTGAGTGAGTGAGTGAGTGAGTGAGTGAGTGAGTGAGTGAGTGAGTGAGTGTAGGAGAGAGAGATGGAGAGAGTGAGTGAGTGAGTCAGTGAGTGAGTGAGTGAGTGAGTGAGTGAGTGAGTGAGTGAGTGAGTGTAGGAGAGAGAGATGGAGAGAGTGAGTGAGTGAGTGAGTGAGTCAGTGAGTGAGTGAGTGAGTGAGTGAGTGAGTGAGTGTAGGAGAGAGAGATGGAGAGAGTGAGTGAGTGAGTCAGTGAGTGAGTCAGTGAGTGAGTGAGTGAGTGAGTGAGTGAGTGAGTGAGTGAGTGTAGGAGAGAGAGATGGAGAGAGTGAGTGAGTGAGTGAGTGAGTGAGTGAGTGAGTGAGTGAGTGAGTGAGTGAGTGAGTGAGTGAGTGAGTGAGTGAGTGAGTGAGTGAGTGAGTGAGTGAGTGAGTGAGTGTAGGAGGAAGAGAGAGTGAGTGAGTGAGAGAGTGAGTGAGTGAGTGAGTCAGTGTAGGAGAGAGAGAGATGGAGAGAGTGAGTGAGTGAGTCAGTGAGTGAGTGAGTCAGTAAGTGAGTGAGTCAGTGAGTGAGTCAGTGAGTGAGTGTAGGAGGAAGAGAGAGTGAGTGAGTGAGTGAGTGAGTGAGTGAGTGAGTGAGTGAGTGAGTCAGTGAGTGAGTGAGTGAGTGAGTGAGTGAGTGAGTGAGTGAGTGAGTGAGTGAGTGAGTGAGTGAGTGAGTGAGTGAGTGAGTGTAGGAGAGATGGAGAGAGTGAGTGAGTGAGAGAGTGAGTGAGTGAGTGAGTCAGTGTAGGAGAGAGAGAGATGGAGAGAGTGAGTGAGTGAGTCAGTGAGTGAGTGAGTCAGTGAGTGAGTGAGTCGGTGAGTGAGTCAGTGAGTGTAGGAGAAAGAGAGAGTGAGTGAGTGAGTGAGTGAGTGAGTGAGTGAGTGAGTGAGTGAGTGAGTACGTGAGTGAGTGAGTGAGTGAGTGAGTGAGTGAGTGAGTGAGTGTAGGAGAGAGAGAGATGGAGAGAGTAGTGAGTGAGTCAGTGAGTCAGTGAGTGAGTGTAGGAGAGAGAGATTGAGAGAATGAGTGAGTGTAGGAGAGAGATGGAAAGAGTGAGTGAGTGTAGGAGAGAGAGATGGAGAGAGTGAGTGAGTGAGTGAGTGAGTGAGTGAGTGAGTGAGTGAGTGAGTGAGTGAGTGAGTGAGTGTAGGAGAGAGAGAGATTGAGAGAGTTAGTGAGTGTAGGAGAGAGATGGAGAAAGTGAGTGAGTGAGTGTAGGAGAGAGAGATGGGGAGAGTGAGTGAGTCAGTGAGTGAGTGAGTCAGTGAGTGAGTGAGTGAGTGTAGGAGAGAGATGGAGAGAGTGAGTGAGTGAGTGAGTGAGTGAGTGAGTGAGTGAGTGAGTGAGTGAGTGAGTGAGTGAGTGAGTGAGTGAGTGTAGGTGAGAGAGAGAGATGGAGAGAGTGAGTGAGTGTAGGAGAGAGAGATGGAGAGAGTGAGTGAGTGTAGGAGAGAGATGGAGAGAGTGAGTGAGTGTAGGAGAGAGAGAGATGGAAAGAGTGAGTTAGTGTAGGAGAGAGAGATGGAGAGAGTGAGTGAGTGTAGGAGAGAGATGGAGAGAGTGAGTGAATGTAGGAGAGAGAGATGGAGAGAGTGAGTGAGTGTAGGAGAGAAAGATGGAGAGAGTGAGTGAGTGTAGGAGAGAAAGATGGAGAGAGTGAGTGTAGGAGAGAGAGATGGAAAGAGTGAGTTAGTGTAGGAGAGAGAGATGGAAAGAGTGAGTTAGTGTAGGAGAGAGAGATGGAAAGAGTGAGTGAGTGTAGGAGAGAAAGATGGAGAGAGTGAGTGAGTGTAGGAGAGAGATGGAGAGAGTGAGTGAGTGTAGGAGAGAGAGATGGAGAGAGTGAGTGAGTGTAGGAGAGAGAGATGGAGAGAGTGAGTGAGTGTAGGAGAGAGAGAGATGGAGAGAGTGAGTGAGTGTAGGAGAGAGATGGAGAGAGTGAGTGTAGGAGAGAGAGATGGAGAGAGTGAGTGAGTGTAGGAGAGAGAGATGGAGAGAGTGAGTGAGTGTAGGAGAGAGAGATGGAGAGAGTGAGTGAGTGTAGGAGAGAGAGATGGAGAGAGTGAGTGAGAAAGCGAGGGAGAGAGAATTACAAACTATTTCAAGATATCACAACAACAACAACAAAGTATTGCAACAAACTCACACTGACTCACAACAGGGGAATTCTGGGGGCAAATTGTGAATAAATGAAGCTCCCTACTGACGACTTTGCACCACGTGACACACTCTCTTGTTTACAGCTAAAAAACGAAGCCCAAGGAAGAAATATTTCCTAGAATGGACGACATTCAAGCAGATTTATTGCCTTTCTCAACAAACTAGAAGAAAATTGACTCCCGGATGTGTCGGGCCGAAAGGCGCAAATATAACAATTATACTGCAAAAAACAACACAACGCAGACACGTCCACTACGTCCTTGTAAGGGCGGATGATGAAGAGGAGTATTCTAGTCTACTACGATACTCTAGAATACTTCAGTCATCGGGCGAACGCAACCAACCAACCACTTATGTTATCATCATCATCATCATCATCATCATCATCGTGTTCCTCTGGAGCCGAAGATGGAACACAGAGCTGAATTCACAGTTCTCCATGATTGACGATTTGTTGTTAGTTCTTGTTGTTCTTGTTTTTTTTCTTAGTTCCATGGTTGAGCCTTTCCTAGTCATTGTTCTGCCTATCGATTCTCTTGGTCTGCCTTGTTTTTCTTCTACCAGATGGTCTCCACATGAATGCCTGACGGGGAAGACTTTCTTCCTTCATTCTCAGAACATGACCGATGAATTGCCAACACCTTCCTTCTGTGTTTTACAAAATGATTGTTTTCAATATTTCAACTACAATTTCTTTAAAACAAAACTGCGGTCTAATATAACCTAGAAGTTGCAGTCCGAGGTTGAAAGCGGCGTGTTTCGCTAGAAAAACAACTTAAGACCGGTTATAGTGTATATTGACATAACTAAGGAACACCTACAACAGGTGAGTTATCGGTTACCTTTCCACGTGTCTGTTATTGACTCACACAAGATATATAGCAGGGCTGTCCAGCGTGTTTTTATATTGGGACACATCTGACTGTCGGTCGTGATGACACGGGGGCTAAGATACAATTGTGATAATAATAACAATAATAATTATCACCATGTGCTATATTGTTTGGCGCAGGCGATCATGTCGCTCCAGCATTCTCTACCCACACTACATCGGATCAGTTCTGTTGTTGACTATTTTCCATACCATGACACCAAGCTATCTAGTATCTTCTCTCTTTTTTGTCTGCGATCTCTCTTTCACTGTATTTTGCCAGTTGTGACCAAGTATTCCAACTTTCCTCTTCTCATGAAGGGCTAGAAAAACGTTGATTGTTTCTTTCTGTTTTTAGGAGCTCCCTTCTTGTCTTGGCCTCTTTGAGAATGTTCTGGTTGGTCCTTTCGATATCCATCTGCCAAGGTTTATTTAACGGGCACAAAATGCACACGGAACCTCTTGTTTTACATGATCTTCAGAGAGTGCTTGGCACCTGAACTACTCAGACACCAGGTGAGGGTCTGACACCTGAACTACTCAGACACCAGGTGAGGGTCTGACACCTGAACTACTCAGACACCAGGTGAGGGTCTGACACCTGAACTACTCAGACACCAGGTGAGGGTCAGACACCTGAACAACTCAGACACCAGGTGAGGGTCAGACACCTGAACTACTCAGACACCAGGTGAGGGTCTGACACCAGAACTACTCAGACACCAGGTGAGGGTCTGACACCAGAACTACTCAGACACCAGGTGAGGGTCAGACACCTGAACTACTCAGACATCAGGTGAGGGTCAGACACCTGAACTACTCAGACACCAGGTGAGGGTTAAGCGACGGATTCTATTTGATGTTTTCCCCACCGCCTGTGGTGAGAATCGAACCAGGAAACTTCTTATATAGAGGCCTACGTCTTACCTCCAGACCACCGAGCCGCCATTGATGAATCATTTAATTTCTGATGTTATTTTTGGTATCTTCAGCAATTGTGGCCACTCGACAAATCCTTCAACGATTCGCTGTAAACGTATCTGTATCTTCCGTTCGCCTCAAGTATTGTCTATATCTGCAATGTTGTTTCCTGTATAAATGTGACTGTCTTGTGTAATTCTTGCAGTGGCCCATATAGTTTTGTCTGTAGTGTTGTATCTATGGGCCAATGGATTTTCCCCAGTCTACTATATTCAGTGCAGTCTTGAAGTATGTGTTCAGCAGTCTGGGGTGCCTGTCCACATGTACAAGTAGTTGAGGTGCCGATCTTGAATTTTGTATACATGTGACTATGGAGTCGATTGTGTCCTGTTCTGAGGCGTATAATGATAACTTGTCAACATCTATTCATATTATGAAAGGCATCCTGATTTGGGGCTTGTGGTCCTCTGATTGATTTGATTATCTGTTTCTTATGATGATATGTAACCGGTGTATCTAGTAGTGTGCCTGTTGAACCTTCCTTTGCCAGATGATCCACTCACTCGTTTCCAGGTCTTCCACAGTGAGACGGGATACACAGCAAGACAACAACGTGATGCTTGCAGAGTTCATGCAATAAGTCTGTTGATGTGGTCATTGTCTGGATTGTATTGACTTGCTTACTGCTCTTGTATCTGCCAAGCTTGCAGAGTTCATGCAATAAGTCTGTTGATGTGGTCATTGTCTGGATTGTATTGACTTGGTTACTGCTCTTGTATCTGCCAAGCTTGCAGAGTTCATGCAATAAGTCTGTTGATGTGGTCATTGTCTGGATTGTATTGACTTGGTTACTGCTCTTGTATCTGCCAAGCTTGCAGAGTTCAGTCAATAAGTCTGTTGATGTGGTCATTGTCTGGATTGTAGTGACTTGGTTACTGCTCTTGTATCTGCCAAGCTTGCAGAGTTCAGTCAATAAGTCTCTTGATGTGGTCATTGTCTGGATTGTAGTGACTTGCTTGCTGCTCTTGTATCTGCCAAACGTATCTTTGAACCCTGCTGGATATGTATTGAAGTCAAGTGCCCCCGTCACGCCAAGTGACGTATAGGGAATATGGTTTTTATTGACCATCATGTGTACAGACCTTCAGCACATGATTTGTTGGGGTCATGTGGTCGGCGTTACTACCCATCTGATCTGAACTATTGTTTTCTCCTTCTTCATTATCCTCTTCTTTACCTTTTATCTTCTTTTTCGCCGTTTTCTTCTTCTGCTGCTTTCGTCTAATAATTACCCATCTCAGTCATCCGCTCTTTAAAAGTCGTCTGTTGGGCGTAGTAGCGTCGTGTTAACAGCTAGATACAGTATCTTCGTATTTATGCCCGACACATCCGACACGACGTGAGCATTTGTGCCCGACACATCCGACACGACGTGAGCATTTATGCCCGACACATCCGACACGACGTGAGCATTTATGCCCGACACATCCGACACGACGTGAGCATTTGAGCCCGACACATCCGACACGACGTGAGCATTTATGCCCGACACATCCGACACGACGTGAGCATTTGTGCCCGACACATCCGACACGACGTGAGCATTTATGCCCGACACATCCGACACGACGTGAGCATTTATGCCCGACACATCCGACACGACGTGAGCATTTGTCCACCCACTCCCATCGTAGTCGACGCTGCTTCCTGAGCAAACATGAGAGTTGGAGTACGATAATAAGTTCCTAATTCAAACTGCCAGCTTTGAGTTGCCGTTAGTCCGTGTTTCCTACCGGTAGAACATTGGCCTCACACACAATAAAAAAAAAAAAAAGTAAAGTACCCCCCCGTCACGCCGAGTGGCGTATAGGGAAATATGGTGTTAGTGACCCTATATTTTACAGACCTTCAGCACATGATTTTTGGGGTAATGTGGTCGGTATTACGCCCGTGCTGCTTTTACTTTCCCAGAAAAAATCCGGTACCCATTTAAGGCTGGGTGAACCCGGAGCCGTCGGTTGGGATCGAACCCTACCCCTTGTCCGTAGTAGTCCAGTTCACTAACCACTGAGCTATCGCGGCTCCTACTAATTTTTAGGGAATTAGTAAAACCCAGGTGTCCTCGCCAGGGTACGAACCCCGGCTGTTGCCGTGGTAAGCCAACCGCCTATCGATTGCGCTAACCGGACACCCCTCACACACAATGCATGCTGGGAATTCGGTAAATAAACTATTGGCTGACTGGAGACATGTGTCACCGAGTCATTGGACAAACATGTCACTGAGCACATTAAACAGGTGTGCTGCTCACACGACAAGTGTATTTGAGGCTCAGTCGGGGATTCTACAAACTAGGTTCTAGAGACCTCAGTGAGTTTGTCTGACTCTGTCTGTGTCTGTCTGTCTGTGTGTGTGTGTCTGTCTGTCTGTATGTGTCTGTATGTGTCTGTCTGTCTGTGTCTGTCTGTGTCTGTCTGTCTGTGTCTGTCTGTCTGTGTCTGTCTGTGTCTGTCTGTATGTGTCTGTATGTGTCTGTCTGTCTGTGTCTGTGTCTGTCTGTCTGTGTCTGTCTGTCTGTGTCTGTATGTGTCTGTCTGTCTGTGTCTGTCTGTGTCTGTCTGTGTCTGTCTGTGTCTGTCTGTTTGTGTCTGTCTGTATGTGTCTGTCTGTGTCTGTCTGTCTGTGTCTGTCTGTGTCTGTATGTGTCTGTCTGTCTGTGTCTGTCTGTATGTGTTTGTCTGTCTGTGTCTGTGTCTGTCTGTTTCTGTCTGTCTGTCTGTCTGTCTGTGTCTGTCTGTGTCTGTCTGTGTCTGTCTGTCTGTCTGTGTCTGTCTGTCTGTCTGTCTGTCTGTCTGTCTGTGTCTGTGTCTGTCTGTGTCTGTCTGTCTGTCTGTGTCTGTCTGTGTCTGTCTGTGTCTGTCTGTCTGTCTGTGTCTGTCTGTGTCTGTCTGTCTGTATGTGTCTGTCTGTCTGTGTCTGTCTGTCTGTCTGTGTCTGTCTGTCTGTCTGTGTCTGTCTGTCTGTCTGTGTCTGTCTGTGTCTGTCTGTCTGTGTCTGTCTGTGTCTGTCTGTCTGGTTCTCTATTGTTCTTTCAGGGTGAAAACGCCACATAGGGCAGACATTCTAGACCCTGTCTCCGACGGTATTTGTTATCAAGTGTTACACTTTGCACAGGGCCCGCATTGTTTCTCGCCACACGGCTCTCTTCTTGGCGAGATGTTCAATCTCGGCGAGGGAGCTGATGCCTGCTGTTGTTGCCTTTCACCTCAGTGTTATTTTTGTGTTTCTCTTAGTCTGCCTTATTTTCTTGTACCCTCTGGTTCACATTTGAGGGTATGCTTTGAGATTCTCTTGTCTTTTCTCATCACAAGGTCAACATTTGTGGATGTTTTCTCATTTCTCTTATTCCTGCACCACTCTTGAACTCATTCCCTGGTAAACAAACTATTTTCATGAGGCACTTCTTATCAAAAGCATCCAGTTTTTTTATATTTCTTTAGTTTTTTCCCATTGCTCCCACCCATAAGTCTTCTACTTCTACCTTTTTTAGCTCCCAGTAGAGCATAGGTCTTCAACAAACACTTTCCAAGTCGTTCTGTTTTTTTGCCATTCTTTTAAGATCATTCCATGTCTTCCCCATCATCTTCATCTCTGCTTCTATCTGTCTTCTCCAAGAATTCCTTGGTCTTCCTCTTTGTCTTTTCCCCTGTGGATTCCAAAAAGGGCATGTTGTGTAATACTCTCAGTTGGCTTCCGTAGTGTGTGTCCTATCCAGCGCCATCGTCTTCGCTGTATCTCTTTATCCACTGGTATTTGACTGGTACATTTCCATAATTCCACGTTAGTGACTTTGTCCTGCCATTTCCATCCTTTTATCCTGCGTAAGCATCCATTAATGAAAGTCTGTATCTTCGTGATTGTCAATTTTGTTGTTCTCCATGTTTCACAGCAATATAATAGGACAGTCTTAACATTTGAGTTAATACCATAACCATAAGTAAGGGACAATAATACATTTGATTTGAAGACCCTGAGCTTTGTTTTTGTGCTTAGTCATTTTGATTTCCATATTTGATCATGGCTTTTGAAAGTCATTGATGCCTTTGCTATTCTGGTTTCTAATTTCTTTCTTTGTGTCTCCGTCTTCATCAATGCACCTTCCAAGATATACAAAGTGATCTACTTCTTCCGCTGCGTTACCTTCCAGGTATTTTTTGTGTGTGTGCGAATTTGGTTGTTCATTCTTTTTTTTTTTTATTATTTTTTGGTTGGTCTTTTCTTGTTTGGTTTCAAGTCCTATTTTCCTAGCCGTTGATGAGAGGCCATTTGTTTTTCCGTGCATCATATTCAGACATTTATTGATAAGGACTATGTTAGCGACTGGCTAGACAAAAATATTAGCAGCTCACTCTATCAGCTCGCTAAAATTTAAGTCCTTTGTATTTTACTTAAACGCTAGATTTGTATGTCGGAATGAAGCGACGACAACAAACGCTAAATCAACACAACCAAGGGAGAGAATTATGTTATGGGTTCTGAACTTGCAGTCGGTAAAGGGAAACAACTACATTCTAAATTCAAGAAATGATATAAAGCGTACAATTTGGTAGCCGAATAAGAATGGATAGAAATTGTAGCATTTATACGAGAGATTGGGTGATATAAACAGCACTGTTTGATATAAAAATGAAGATTGGATAACAAGAAATCTACAACTAGTTATCAGAATGGAGAATAGTTAGAATATGCACGTTCGGATAGCGTGTCGAAGAACGTGTATTGAGTGTGGCGCTAGATGAGTTACATGATATAATGCCTACGTTTTTTACAAATAAAAATACATGAATTATATAGACTAACCCACTTTCAAATAAACATACACATTATATCACTTGTTATCACTCCTAAGAATAGATATGACACGGACAAAGATATAGTACAGGCATTATATATATATATAAGTACCCCCCGTCACGCCAAGTGGCGTATAGGGAAATATGGTGTTAGTGACCCTATATTTTACAGACCTTCAGCACATGATTTTTGGGGTAATGTGGTCGGTATTACGCCCGTGCTGCTTTACTTTCCCAGAAAAAATCCGGTACCCATTTAAGGCTGGGTGAACCCGGAGCCGTCGGTTGGGATCGAACCCTACCCCTTGTCCGTAGTATATATATATATATATATATATATATATACAGGCCGTATACAGACATACATACATTAATATATCTATCTATCTATTGACCTTTCGAGCCGTAACCGGCCCATATGGCGTAGACCAAGATACACCTTCTCCTATATGAATTTTTGTTCTAGCAGTTTTCTTTTAAAGATATTTTATCAAATCTCGCCATCTGTCTCTGTTCTGTGCAAGCAGTTCTATCTCATTGAGGGAGCCGATTCCTGCTGCTCTTGCCTCTCTCATCAATGTTCTTCTCAGTGTCTCCCTGGGTCTTCCTCTTTTTCTTTTACCTGTTGTTTCCCATATGAGGGCTTGCTTTGCTATTCGATTATTATCTCTTCTCATCACATGTCCAACGTATGACCATCGTCTTTTCTTTATTACTGAAGATATTAGTGGTTGATTGGCGATTTCTCTAATTTCCTCGTTTGTTTTGAATTCGTTCCATTCTATACCAAGTATTTTCCTTAGACATTTATTTTCGAATGCATTCAACTTTGTTTCTATATCTCTTGTTGTTTTCCAGCTTTCACACGCATACGTAAGGGTTGATAGTACATTTGATTTGAATAGCCTAAGTTTTGCATTAATATATATATATATATATATATATATATATAGTAACACTTGTTATCAGTTATTGCACTGGAGAATATAAATTAAACACGTATCAGTTATCACACTAACGAATAAATATATACTGACCGCTTGTTATCTATTATCGCACTGGAGAATATATACTCACCACTTGTTAACAGTTATCACACTAGAGAATAAATATACACTGACTACTTGTTATCACATTAGAGAATAAATATACACTGACTACGTGTTATCACACTAGAGGCAAGTTTTGAACTTCATCATTCGTTGGCACTCTAAACAAATAGGACATAAACTACAAAACATGTCATCACACTAAAGAATAGATCAAAATAGTGTAACATGTCATCACACTAAAGAATAGATCAAAATAGTGTAACATGTCATCACACTAAAGAATAGATCAAAATAGTGTATCATGTCATCACTCTAAAGAATAGATCAAAATATTGTATCATGTCATCACACTAAAGAATAGATCAAAATATTGTATCATGTCATCATTCTAAAGAATAGATCAAAATATTGTATCATGTCATCACACTAAAGAATAGATCAAAATAGTGTATCATGTTATCACTCTAAAGAATAGATCAAAATAGTGTATCATGTCATCACTCTAAAGAATAGATCAAAATAGTGTATCATGTCATCACTCTAAAGAATAGATCAAAATAGCATGTCATTCTACACTACACATTATATATAAACCGAACCACCTGATATCAAACAAAAGAAAGGACACGTGCTGTATCACTTGTATCATAGTAAATACATGATACAAACTACACTACTTGTATCACAATAAATAACGGATACAAACTACACTACTTGTATCACAATAAATAACGGATACAAACTACACTCACGCGGCAGTAAAACAATCAACAAACACGGGATATGCAACAGCCCACGCCAGACTCAAGTGAAATAGTCACGCCATATGTTATATAAACCATAAGGGAGTCACATAACATGACATATGATTCACCTCAACTGGCAAGTGTTCAGATCAGCAGGTCAGATACACGAAAGTATTTATAAATACATGCACGATGATAAGGAACAAGGAAGGATACAGGGAGGGATACAAGGAAGGAAACAAGGAGGGATACAAGGTGGGGTACAAGGAGGGATACAAAGTAGGATATTAGGAAGGATACAAGGTAGGATACTAGGAAGGATACAAGGTGGGATACAAGGAGGGATACAAGGTGGGATACTAGGAAGGATACAAGGAGGGATACAAGGAGGGATACAAGGTGGGATACTAGGAAGGATACAAGGAGGGATACAAGAAAGGATACAAGGAAGGATACCTGGAGGGATACACGGAAGGATGCAAGGAAGGATACAAGAAAGGATACAAGGAGAGATACAAGGAAGGATACCAGGAGAGATACAAGGAAGGATACAAGGAAGGATACCAGGAGAGATACAAGGAAGGATACAAGGAGAGATACAAGGAAGGATACCAGGAGGGATACAAGGAAGGATACAAGGAGAGATACAAGGAAGGATACCAGGAGGGATACAATGAAGGATATCAGGAGGGATACAAGGAAGGATACCAGGTGGGATACAAGGAAAGATACTAGGATGGATACAAGGAGAGATACAAGGAAGAATACAAGGAAGGATGCACGAATATATTTAAAGAAAGGCGATAGAAGTGTCAATAAAATTAATAACAATTGAAAAAATGTTCTCCAATCTCGTCGCAAAAAAAAAAAAAATGTATTCTGCTGAGAATCTGTATTCCTAAGTGTGTTATTAAGACAAGATAAGACCAATAATGTAGCTGAGATGGTTAGTTAGTTCTTAGACGACAGGATTCGGCAGCCAGCTCGGTATGTTAAAGATATCACATTTCACCTGTTAAATCCAATCCACTATGAAACAATGTCATATGCGATATGTTTCTATTAATAAGAAAGAGCACAACACACAAGGCGTGATGATAGTGTTGGCAACACACATGAAGACATAACGTGTACACACACCAGTTAATTATTGATGAGACAAGCTGGAACACCCGCATACAATAAGGGACCATATAACAAACACATCAAGTCGCTGCAAATACAGGACTTTATAGTACATTACCCACCTATACACCGACACGACCATATTGCAAAAAGAGGTTTTCAAATTATAGGGCAGACCGGTACACATCTGGTGTTGCAGAATGATGAAAATGAACACGGTTGGACTTGAAGTCAACAAAATGGAAACCCAGGTGCAATCAATAAAGAAATAAATGAATTCGCCGGGATTGCTTCCAATCTGATTGTTTCAATCAATGGTAATCAAGAAGAGACAACTACAGACGCAAAAGGGGGAGAGAACTACAGCGTGTCTCACTCATTACTGAACCGGGAATTTCATCAATAATTCTGATACCAATAAAGATGTTGCAATGATCGTTGTGTGGGGGATTGTTTTTTTATGTGTGTAGTGTATGTGTCTGTGTGTGACGGTTAATTGTTACGACACTTCCGCCTGACGCTCACCTCTGCTGAACTATATCATTTGAGTGAAGGTTCCTACACAATACGATTGTTGTTAGTGAGTGTCCGTGTACAATACGTGGGAGTGTCAGTGTACAGTTAGTGGGAGTGTCAGTGTACAGTTAGTGGGAGTGTTACAGTTAGTGGGAGTGTCAGTGTACAGTTAGTGGGAGTGTTACAGTTAGTGGGAGTGTCACAGTTAGTGGGAGTGTCAGTGTACAGTTAGTGGGAGTGTCACAGTTAGTGGGAGTGTCACAGTTAGTGGGAGTGTCAGTGTACAGTTAGTGGGAGTGTCACAGTTAGTTGCAGTGTCACAGTTGGTGGGAGTGTCAGTGTACAGTTAGTTGGAGTGTCACAGTTAGTGGGAGTGTCAGTGTACAGTTAGTGGGAGTGTCACAGTTAGTGGGGTGTCAATGTACAGTTAGTGGGAGTGTCACAGTTAGTGTGAGTGTCAGTGTACAGTTAGTGGGAGTGTCACAGTTAGTGGGAGTGTCAATGTACAGTTAGTGGGAGTGTCAGTGTATAGTTAGTGGGAGTGTCACAGTTAGTGGGAGTGTCAATGTACAGTTAGTGGGAGTGTCACAGTTAGTGGGAGTGTCACAGTTAGTGGGAGTGTCAGTGTACAGTTAGTTGGAGTGTCACAGTTAGTGGGAGTGTCAGTGTACAGTTAGTGGGAGTGTCACAGTTAGTGGGAGTGTCAGTGTACAGTTAGTTGTAGTGTCACAGTTAGTGGGAGTGTCAGTGTACAGTTAGTGGGAGTGTCACAGTTAGTGGGAGTGTCAGTGTACAGTTATTGGGAGTGTCACAGTTAGTGGGAGTGTCACAGTTAGTGGGAGTGTCAGTGTACAGTTAGTGGGAGTGTCACAGTTAGTTGTAGTGTCACAGTTAGTGGGAGTGTCAGTGTACAGTTAGTGGGAGTGTCACAGTTAGTGGGGGTGTCACAGTTAGTGGGGGTGTCAATGTACAGTTAGTGGGAGTGTCACAGTTAGTGTGAGTGTCAGTGTACAGTTAGTGGGAGTGTCACAGTTAGTGGGAGTGTCACAGTTAGTGGGAGTGTCAATGTACAGTTAGTGGGAGTGTCAGTGTACAGTTAGTGGGAGTGTCACAGTTAGTGGGAGTGTCAATGTACAGTTAGTGGGAGTGTCACAGTTAGTGGAGTGTCAATGCACAGTTAGTGGAATGTCACAGTTAGTGGGAGTGTCAATGTACAGTTAGTGGGAGTGTCAGTGTACAGTTAGTGGGAGTGTCAGTGTACAGTTAGTGGGAGTGTCAGTGTACAGTTAGTGGAGTGTTAGTGTACAGTTAGTGGGAGTGTCAGTGTGCAGTTAGTGGGAGTGTCAGTGTGCAGTTAGTGTGAGTGTCAGTGTACAGTTAGTGGGAGTGTCAGTGTGCAGTTAGTGGGAGTGTCAGTGTGCAGTTAGTGGGAGTGTCAGTGTACAGTTAGTGGGAGTGTCAGTGTACAGTTAGTGGGAGTGTCAATGTACAGTTAGTGGGAGTGTCGGTGTACAGTTAGTGGGAGTGTCGGTGTACAGTTAGTGGGAGTGTCAGTGTACAGTTAGTGGGAGTGTCAGTGTACAGTTAGTGGGAGTGTCAGTGTACAGTTAGTGGGAGTGTCAGTGTACAGTTAGTGGGAGTATCAGTGTATAATACGTGGAGTGTCAGTGTACAGTTAGTGGGAGTATCAGTGTATAATACGTGGGAGTGTCAGTGTACAATACGTGAGAGTTTACCGCTGCTGGACAATGTGCTGGCAGACTCTGGAGGAGCGAGTGGTGAAACCATCAAAGAAATGTCGGGTGAGAAGAGCACGGACAGTGTACAACAGGGGGGGGGGGGAGGGGGAGATGATAGCATGACACGTCAACAATACTACCTCTCTATACAGCACAAAGTACAACATAACTTGCCTGCAATCAACCAGCGTATGCGAGCACACACCTCATAAACAACTTTATTACCGGCTTCAGCTTTTATCGATTATAACGTTCTACTGTTTTCATTTGTTAATCAGAAAATTTCAAAATGGCAGACCACTGACAACAGATGTTGATATCGTGTGCTCCGATCAAGAACAACAACAACAACACGCGCTAATGGTTGGTGTGTTTGAGTAGCTCACCGTGCCCTGGCGGAGTCACGTGTGTTGCAAGTGGAGACAATACAAAAACACATATTTACTTCAGGGGAAACACCGAGGTTAGTTCGAGTGTCCGAGGGAGATGGAAAGTTCTAGTTTGTGCCCTTCTGGCAACATCAACCATTGTTAACTAATGTTGTTGTTGTTGTTGTTGTTGTTGTTGTTGTTGTTGTTGTTGTTGTTGTTGTTGTAGCGTTCCACTGAACATCTCCCGTGGCTGAATTTGCCAATCCTGGACAGACAGATCCATCCACAAAACGAGCAAGGTGTATTTGCGGTACCTGGCCTTTTATCTTGTCTTGTGAATGTGATGTCACGAACATGTACATTGAACATAAACACGACATAGGTCTTAGTGTAGCAAACTCTTCCTTTTTAACCCATTTCTGTCAGAGATATACGATGAAGGAGACCACACGCCCAGTGCAGTCGTTACGAAGAATTTAGATCAGATTGTATACCTCAACCCAACAGAAAAGAAAAAAAAACACGGACTTATTGACAGCCTAAAGTGACAGGAAGGAGCGGTCACTTCGTCCGAAGACCGCCATGTTTGTTATACAAGGTTCAACTTTAGCGCTAGTAGTTGGCGACAATAGGTGATACACGTGGTTAGGGTAACAATAGATGGGGCTACAGAGGGCAGGGTATGACGTCGGCTTAACGACAGGAAGGAGAGTTCACTTCGACAGAAGACCGCCATGTTTGTTATACAAGGTTCAACTTTAGCGCTAGTAGTTGGCGACAATAGGTGATACACGTGGTTAGGGTAACAATAGATGGGGCTACAGAAGGCAGGGTATGACGTCGGCTTAACGACAGGAAGCACCAGGGCTCAAAGCCCACCAGAAGCGGGCGGTGATTTTGTCAAAAATAGGGAAAGTTAATCCGTGGTTTCTTGATAACGTTACCTCCCCTGATCTCTTGGGTAGTGGGATCCGATGTCTAGCCCACTCGGATAACGGCAACACACAGAAAGTCAAGTGTGCACTCGCGCACGTTAAATAACCCTTGGCTGTTAAAATTGGTAAAATATATGCCGCTGCCCGGGAAACATTGTCAGCAGAAACCTACCCAGCCGTGCAACGGAGTTCGTGCACGTGGGTCAGGGTTTTCTAGAGGGAGATATCGGGCACCTATGGTTCGTCCGGTGTGCAGCGATTATGATGCCAACAAACAAACAAAGCTAAAGTAGCTTCAGCAAGTGTAAACAATGTTTGGTGATCGAGGCTGCGATCGACGACCAAAAACTGACCGTTTGTGTCGTGAGTTATTGAAGAATAATTGATCTTGATACAACACCATTTCCTGGCTGGCTTCTACAGTGAGTGCGTTAACTTGGGTGTACTGTCCAGGGCATGCTGGTGTACACGGTAATGAAATAGCCGACAAGCATACTGGTGTACATGGTAATGAAATAGCCGACAAGCATACTGGTGTACATGGTAATGAAATAGCCGACAAGCATACTGGTGTACATGGTAATGAAATAGCCGACAAGCATACTGGTGTACATGGTAATGAAATAGCCGACAAGCATACTGGTGTACATGGTAATGAAATAGCCGACAAGCATACTGGTGTACATGGCAATGAAATAGCCGACAAGCTCGCTGGTGTACACGGCAATCAAATAGCCGACAAGCATGCTGGTGTACATGGCAATGAAATAGCCGACAAGCATGCTGGTGTACACGGCAATGAAATAGCCGACAAGCTCGCTGGTGTACCCGGCAATCAAATAGCCGACAGGCTCGCTGGTGTACACGGCAATGAAATAGCCGACAAGCATGCTGGTGTACATGGCAATCAAATAGCCGACAGGCTCGCTGGTGTACACGACAATCAAATAGCCGACAAGCTCGCTGGTGTACATGGCAATCAAATAGCCGACAGGCTCGCTGGTGTACACGGCAATCAAATAGCCGACAGGCTCGCTGGTGTACACGTCAATCAAATAGCCGACAGGCTCGCTGGTGTACACGGCAATGAAATAGCCGACAAGCATGCTGGTGTACATGGCAATCAAATAGCCGACAGGCTCGCTGGTGTACACGACAATCAAATAGGCGACAAGCTCGCTGGTGTACATGGCAATCAAATAGCCGACAAGCTTGCTGGTGTACACGACAATCAAATAGCCGACAAGCTCGCTGGTGTACATGGCAATGAAATAGCCGACAAGCTCGCTGGTGTACATGGCAATGAAATAGCCGACAGGCTCGATGCTGCACATGGCAATGAAATAGCCGACAGGCTCGCTGGTGTACATGGCAATCAAATAGCCGACAAGCATGCTGGTGTACACGACAATCAAATAGCCGACAAGCATGCTGGTGTACACGGCAATGAAATAGCCGACAAGCATGCTGGTGTACACGACAATCAAATAGCCGACAAGCATGCTGGTGTACATGGCAATCAAATAGCCCACAGGCTCGCTGATGTACATGACAATCAAATAGCCGACAGGCTCGCTGGTGTACATGACAATCAAATAGCCCACAGGCTCGCTGGTGTACATGACAATCAAATAGCCGACAGGCTAGCTGGTGTACATGGCAATGAAAGAGCCGACAAGCATGCTGGTGTACATGACAATGAAATAGTCGACAAGCATGCTGGTGTACATGACAATGAAATAGCCGACAAGCATGCTGGTGTACATGACAATGAAATAGCCGACAAGCATGCTGGTGTACATGGCAATGAAATAGCCGACAACACACTTAACCTGAAAGCTGACTTCATGTGAGAGTCTGGAATCCTACTCTGATTGACCCCTGATCGTAGAGAGAGAGAGAGAGAGAGAGAGAGAGAGAGAGAGAGAAAGAGCGAAATAGCCGACAAACTCGCTGGCAGCTCTGGCACTGACTGTGGCCTGACTCTGGACAAAGAGGACATCACCAAGTTTGTTCTTCATTCTATAAGTGAAGAGGAGGAAAATGGGTGGGACAATGATGTATATATTGAGAGATTGAGGAGTCTAAAGGTGGGGCAATGATGTATATATTGAGAGATTGAGGAGTCTAAAGGTGGGATAATGATGTATATATTGAGAGATTGCGGAGTCTAAAGGTGGGATAATGATGTATATATTGAGAGATTGAGGAGTCTAAAGGTGGGATAATGATGTATATATTGAGAGATTGAGGAGTCTAAAGGTGGGGCAATGATGTATATATTGAGAGATTGAGGAGTCTAAAGGTGGGGCAATGATGTATATATTGAGAGATTGAGGAGTCTAAAGGTGGGGCAATGATGCATTTATTGAGAGACTGAGAAGTCTAAAGGTGGGGCAATGATGTATATATTGAGAGATTGAGGAGTCTAAAGGTGGGGCAATGATGTATATATTGAGAGATTGAGGAGTCTAAAGGTGGGACAATGATGTATATATTGAGAGATTGAGGAGTCTAAAGGTGGGGCAATGATGTATATATTGAGAGATTGAGGAGTCTAAAGGTGGGGCAATGATGTATATATTGAGAGATTGAGGAGTCTAAAGGTGGGACAATGATGTATATATTGAGAGAGTGAGGGGTCTAAAGGTGGGATAATGATGTATATATTGAGAGACTGAGGAGTCTAAAGGTGGGATAATGATGTATATATTGAGAGACTGAGGAGTATAAAGGTGGGATAATGATGTATATATTGAGAGATTGAGGAGTCTAAAGGTGGGATAATGATGTATATATTGAGAGAGTGAGGGGTCTAAAGGTGGGATAATGATGTATATATTGAGAGATTGAGGAGTCTTAAGGTGGGATAATGATGTATATATTGAGAGAGTGAGGGGTCTAAAGGTGGGATAATGATGTATATATTGAGAGATTGAGGAGTCTTAAGGTGGGATAATGATGTATATAATGAGAGATTGAGGAGTCTTAAGGTGGGATAATGATGTATATATTGAGAGATTGAGGAGTCTTAAGGTGGGATAATGATGTATATATTGAGAGATTGAGGAGTCTTAAGGTGGGGCAATGATGTATATATTGAGAGATTGAGGAGTCTTAAGGTGGGATAATGATGTATATATTGAGAGACAGAGGAGTCTTAAGGTGGGGCAATGATGTATATACTGAGAGATTGAGGAGTCTAAAGGTGGGGCAATGATGTATATATTGAGAGATTGAGGAGTCTAAAGGTGGGATAATGATGTATATATTGAGAGACAGAGGAGTCTTAAGGTGGGGCAATGATGTATATATTGAGAGACAGAGGAGTCTAAAGGTGGGATAATGATGTATATATTGAGAGATTGAGGAGTCTAAAGGTGGGATAATGATGTATATATTGAGAGAGTGAGGGGTCTAAAGGTGGGATAATGATGTATACATTGAGAGAGTGAGGGGTCTAAAGGTGGGATAATGATGTATATATTGAGAGAGTGAGGGGTCTAAAGGTGGGATAATGATGTGTATATTGAAAGAGTGAGGGGTCTAAAGGTGGGACATTGATGTATATATTGAGAGACCGAGGAGGAGTCTAAAGGTGGGACAATGATGTATATATTGAGAGATTGAGGGGTCTAAAGGTGGGACAATGATGTATATATTGAGAGATTGAGGGGTCTAAAGGTGGGACAATGATGTATATATTGAGAGACTGAGGAGTCTAAAGGTGGGACAATGATGTATATATTGAGAGATTGAGGGGTCTAAAGGTGGGACAATGATGTATATATTGAGAGACTGAGGAGTCTAAAGGTGGGACAATGATGTATATATTGAGAGATTGAGGGGTCTAAAGGTGGGACAATGATGTATATATTGAGAGACTGAGGTGTCATAAGGTGGGACAATGATGTATATATTGCGAGATTGAGGGGTCTAAAGGTGGGACAATGATGTATATATTGAGAGATTGAGGGGTCTAAAGGTGGGATAATGATGCATATATTGAGAGAGTGAGGAGGAGTCTAAAGGTGGGACAATGATGTATATATTGAGAGATTGAGGAGTCTAAAGGTGGGACAATGATGTATATATTGAGAGATTGAGGAGTCTAAAGGTGGGACAATGATGTATATATTGAGAGATTGAGGAGTCTAAAGGTGGGACAATGATGTATATATTGAGAGACTGAGGAGTCTAAAGGTGGGACAATGATGTATATATTGAGAGATTGAGGAGTCTAAAGGTGGGACAATGATGTATATATTGAGAGAGTGAGGAGTCTAAAGGTGGGACAATGATGTATATATTGAGAGACTGAGGAGGAGTCTAAAGGTGGGACAATGATGTATATATTGAGAGACTGAGGAGTCTAAAGGTGGGACAATGATGTATATATTGAGAGACTGAGGAGTCTAAAGGTGGGACAATGATGTATATATTGAGAGAGTGAGGAGTCTAAGGTGGACAATGATGTATATATTGAGAGACTGAGGAGTCTAAAGGTGGGACAATGATGTATATATTGAGAGACTGAGGAGTCTAAAGGTGGGACAATGATGTATATATTGAGAGACTGAGGAGTCTAAAGGTGGGACAATGATGTATATATTGAGAGACTGAGGAGGAGTCTAAAGGTGGGACAATGATGTATATATTGAGAGACTGAGGAGGAGTGTAAATGTGGAACAATGATGTATATATTGAGAGACTGAGGAGGAGTGTAAAGGTGGGACAATGATGTATATATTGAGAGACTGAGGAGTCTAAAGGTGGAAAAGGGATCTGGTCGATCTGGAGTGTTGAGTGGGGAAAGTAGATGTATCTATAATGAACACCTTACAGGGACAATCAGTCTGTCTACGCTTGGAGTAATGCTGGGTGCGTCGAATAGAATAGAATAGAATAGGATAGGATAGAATAGAATAGAATATATCTGATGCAAAGTGTGAAGATGGCGAGGGAAGATAGCCCGGATTAAGAAATATGCACGTGCAGCTACATGGCCATCACGGCGAGACAAGAATAGAGCCACTCTTACCTGCCACACATGTCATAAGATGCGACTAAGGAGGTTTGGAATCGTCGCTTGTGCAGTCGAGTAGGACGTGCACGAGGCGACCGTACCAAGGGAATGTATCGATGCATTTTGAGAAATGCTGTGACAAGTGGGTGAGCGGATATGGGGAAGTCCTGACTGTAATAAAACTGGTTCCATAGTTCACGTTGAAAAGAATTTGACAGGAATATGCAGAGATTGTGTTGTTGCCCAAGAGCATTCTATAAAACACGTTGACCATCGAGTGTTCTGTTGTATACCACAGAGAGAACAACCCAGACCTCAAGTCAAGATCTTGCTATCATCACTCGTACCCTCCCCTTTCATGATTTGTTTGTTCTCTATGTGTTTCATTTGCCACGATGTCTTGCAAGAATTTCCTCACAAGGTGTCGACGTCATTCTGCCGAATTTAGAATTGCATGAAGTGCTGTCACGATCATTTGTCTCCGATTGGGGTTGTTAGTTATCCGTGGCACGAGGAGAATCTTGCAGAGAGTGTCTTACCCAGTTGTGTACCAGATACCGGTCGAAGTATTTTTTTACATCAGTACGGTTTTAGAACAATACCTACCCGATATCTGTGGTACAATATCTACACACTAACTCTGGTACAATATCTACACACTAACTCTGGTACAATATCTACACACTATCTCTGGTACAATATCTACACACTATCTCTGGTACAATATCTACACACTAACTCTGGTACAATATCTACACACTAACTCTGGTACAATGTCTACACGTTAACTCTGGTACAATGTCTACACACTAACTCTGGTACAATATCTACACACTAACTCTGGTACAATATCTACACACTATCTCTGGTACAATATCTACACACTAACTCTGGTACAATATCTACACACTAACTCTGGTACAATATCTACACGCTATCTCTGGTACAATATCTACACACTATCTCTGGTAAATATCTACACACTAACTCTGGTACAATATCTACACACTAACTCTGGTACAATATCTACACACTAACTCTGGCACAATATCTACACACTAACTCTGGTACAATATCTACACACTAACTCTGGCACAATATCTACACACTAACTCTGGTACAATATCTACACACTAACTCTTGTACAACATCTAGATACTATTTCTGATATGATATCAACACACTATTTCTTATACGATATCTACACACTATCTCTGATACGATATCTACACACGATCTCTGATATGATATTAACACACTATCTCTGATAACGATATCAACACACTATATCTGATATGATATCAACACGTTATCTCTGATATGATATCTACACACTATCTCTGATATGATATCAACACACTATCTCTGATATGATATCAACACGTTATCTCTGATACGATATCTACACACCATCTCTGATATGATATCTACACACCATCTCTGATACGATATCTACACACCATCTCTGATACGATATCTACACACCATCTCTGATATGATATCTACACACCATCTCTGGTATGATATCTACACACCATCTCTGATACGATATCTACACACCATCTCTGATACGATATCTACACACCATCTCTGATACGATATCTACACACTATCTCTGATATGATATCAACACACTATCTCTGATATGATATCAACACGTTATCTCTGATATGATATCTACACACTATCTATGATATGATATCAACACACTATCTATGATATGATATCAACACGTTATCTCTGATATGATATCTACACACTATCTCTGATACGATATCAACACACTATTACTGATACGATATCAACACACTATTACTGATACGATATCAACAGCTTATTCTCTAGCGCGTAATTCGTCCCGCCAATGACGTATGACGACACATTCACGTCGCGTGCTGTCTGTTCTGCCAAGCGCAACAACTCCCTCAACCACACCTCAGTCACTGCCACAATCAATACCGACATGCAATGTCTGGCCAACTCGTGTGTGCAATGAGAAAACACGTCGCAGGAACCATGTTGCAACTATCATGTTCTGTACTTAGCGGTCCATCATCATCATCATGTGCCACACCGGTTGGCGAAGGCGATATTATCTTTCCACAATTATCTATCCATAATACATTCGTATCAATTCTGTTTTGGACTGTTTACCATGCCATAGCACCAAGCTGTCCGGTAACTTCTCTCTTTGTCGTCCGTGATCTCTTCTGTCCCTGTATTTTGCCAGTTGTAACCAAGTATTCTAACTTTCCTCTTCTCATTATGTGCCCGAAAAATGTTGATTGTTTCTTTCTGATGTGTTTTAGGAGCTGCCTTTTTGTGTTGGCCTCTTTGAGAATGTCCTCGTTGGTCTTTTTAGCTGTCCAGGCAGCTCTTAACATTCTTTTGAGAAATTCCAGTCTCTGTGGCCTCTAATCGTTTTTTCATTTGTTTGTTTACTGTCCATGATTCACTTCCATAGATCAGAATTGGCTTTATATAGCAACGATCAACTCAGAATAGGTCAACGACAGAGCTGCCCAACTGAACTGAATTAATGGAGCATCATGACTGGGACAAATGTCCCGATTTGTCAGGAATCATAATGGACATCACCCCAAGAACGGTCCACCGAAGACAAACTAAAACACGAGCACACGTTATCCCAGGTTAGAATCGTGCCACGTACGTTCGATGTTCGCTTCTGCTCCAAAAGAATGTTTAAATCCCACTTCAGTGGTTGCTAAATTAAAAGTAGCTCATATCGAGTACCAAATCCTATCGGACACGCAACAATTTGAGGCTTGGATCTATGTATCTAATTTGCGTAGTTTGTTTATTATACATGATGAAGGCTTTGCCGAAACGTTGTAGCTTGTCTTTCTACCAGTTTAGCTACTCCATATCGTTGTATATTTATGTTACATGTTCTCTCCAGCTCTACTCTCCGCTCGTTTTTATTATTTTATATTTTTGCTTATCTCAATTTGTTCAAGTTGTATAAGTAACATAACCCTTAACAGTTGTATATCGACAAGACAGGGCTGCATGCCCCTGCCTGGTATACACCAAAAATAAAATAAAGAATCGTATCACAACTTTATATAGTAAATGTTTCTCTCGTTACATCCATTAAGAAGGAAACAAAGGAAGAATGGGTAGAAAATCCGCAGGGCGAAAAATACAATAAGATAAACTGTGATTTAGAAAAGGTCAACAAAGGCACCAGAGAGAAGTATAACTGTAGAGGCGTGATTTGTTTAGGGGCAGTAACAACAAACATTCCGATTGAAGATATCAAAAGTTAGTCAGGAATGTACCCAAGGTAAAGTGGGTCACAGAACTAGAAACCCAAATACAGGTGTCAAGGTCGCAAGCTCAGCAAAAAATAGAAATAATCCAAAACTAGAAGCATCTCAACAAAGATCTAAAATATAAACAGCTCAATTAAAATCAAATATCTCAACAAAACACACCGCAAAATCTTAGTAAACAAATGACAAAATGTTGGTTTAAACAGAACATCTCGACAACGTACAACTTAATCATCATCATCATCATTATTTGCCATACCGGTTGGCGTAGGCGATCATGTCCTTGCACAATCTTCTACCGCATTATCGTATCAATTCTCTTGTTAACTGTTTTCCATGCCGTGACCCAAGCTATCTAATATATTCTCTCTTTGTCGTCCGCGATCTCTCAATCCCCTGTATTTTGCCAGTTGTAACCAAGTATTCCAACTTTCCTCTTCTCATGATGTGCCCGAAAAATGTTGATTGCTTATTTCTGATGTTTTTTAAGAGCTGCCTTTTGTGTTGGTCTCTTTGAGAATTTCCTCATTGGTCTTTTTAGCTGTCCAGGGAACTTTCAACATTCTTCTGAGAAATCCCATCTCTGTGGCCTCTAATCGTCTTTTCATTTGTTTGTCTACTGTCCATGATTCGCTTCCGTAGTTCACAACTGGCTCTAAGTAACAGCAATGAACTCTCTTTCTCTCATCAATTGACAGATTTTTTTCACAAGGCGTTTTTCAATTCCTGAAATGCTATTTTGGCCTGAGCTATTGTGCTTTTTATTTCCGTAGTGCATCTCCCATCTGATGTTTTTATTGTGCACAAGTATGTGACGCGTTTCAGATTTGTCTCTTCATTTCTATACTGCCTGATGGTGATGATTGTTTCCTCGATATGCCCATTATTTCAGTTGGCCTAGTATTCAGATAAAAAAAAATCAAATGAAAAAGGGAAAAGCAGCAGGACCTGACAGCATACAGATAGAGATGATACAGGCACTGGAAGATTTTGGCATTGAAGTGATTACAGACATATGCAACGACATATACCACACAGGATACATACCAAATGAACTAAAAACATCAACTTTCATTGCATTGCCTGAAAAGAATGGTGCAGTTGAATGCAGTGACTTTAGAACAATAAGCCTAATGAGCCAGATAACACATATTTTACTAAAAGTTACACAGGGAAGGATTCAGAATAAAATTAATACTGAATTAGATGAGCAGCAATTTTGATTCAGGAAAAACAGTGGGACAAAAGTAGCCATATTTAGCATAAGGACATTGATTGAAAAGTACACAGAAGTAAACAAACCAATATATGCCTGCTTCATAGACTACATCAAAGCTTTTGATAGAGTACACCACAAACAACTTATAGAATGCCTAAAAGAGATACATCTAGATGACATGGATATACGACTAATATGTAATCTATAATGGGGGCAAACAGCAATAATAAAATATAACAAAGAGAACTCTACAACCATTGATATAAAAAGAGGAGTAAGACAGGGATGCATCCTATCACCAAGCTTGTTCAATCTATACACTGAGCAAATCTTTAAAAACATCATAGACATGTCAGGCCTACAAATTAATGGAAAGATAATCAATAACCTAAGATATGCTGATGATACTGTACTACTAGCAGAAAATCCTAAAGACCTACAACAATTACTTAATGAAATAAACATGACAAGCAAAAAATATGGACTAGATATGAATATAAAAAAGACTAAAACTATGATCATAAACAAAGAAATACTCAAAACCCACAAGTGGATATCAAAATTGAAGGAATAGACCTGGAGACAGTTCAGAACCACAACTACCTTGGACATACTATAACCAGTGATGGAAAATGTACAACTGAAATAAACAAAAGAATAGGAATGGCAAAAAGTAATTTTAATGTCATGAAGAACATACTAACATCAAAACAAATAACAGCAGGGCTAAGAACTAAGAATGTCAAAATGTTACATCTTCTCAATATTCCTATATGGTGCAGAAACATGGACATTAAACAAGAAAACAGAACAGAGAATTGAAGCCTTAAAATGTGGATATATAGAAGAATAGGTAGAATTGGATGGAAGGAAAAGAAAACAAACGATGAAGTCTTAAAACAACTAAAAATGAAAAGAGAACTACTAAACACAATTCAAACAAGACAAATGCGATTTTTGGGCCATGTTAAAAGACACAACAGCCTACTGAAAGTAATCCTGGAGGGGAAAATACAAGGTAAAAGAGGCAGACCAAGACTAACATGGACGAGTAACATCAAAAGATGGACAAATCAGCCTATGACCACCTGCACCATCAAAGCAAGAGACAGAGCAGAATGGCGCTCCATGGTAGCCAACCTTCGTTGCGGAGACGGCACTCGATGATGAGTATTCATACCTTTCTTGTTGATTTCGTTTAAAATAATAAACATATTGACACAACCTCACAAAATGTGAAGACATGACTGAACAGTCACGTCAACAGAATCAATGTAAGAACATCTGAACGTCCACAAACATCTCAACATTTATACACGCACAATCAACAAGTACCAATCTTAATGAACGAACAAACAACACATCACACATATATACTGCAAGAGACAGACAACTCAAGAAACACACAGATCAACAGTAAACAAACACCAGCCTCAAGGAGTGAACAAACAAGCCATCACACATATATACTGCAAGAGACAGACAACTCAAGAAACACACAGATCAACAGTAAACAAACACCAGCCTCAAGGAGTGAACAAACAAGCCATCACAAACTTACCCTACAAGACAAACAACACAAACACATGGATCAACAAACATCTTCAAACCTCACTCAAACCCCACTCTACATACTCCCGCCCAACCACGTCCATCAAGTACAAACCTCCACGCTACAACCCAGCAACAAACTGCCCTACAAGACATCACAAACCCTGCCACGATAACCTAACATCACAAACCCTGACACGATAACCAAACATCACAAACCCTGCCAGGATAACCTAACATCACAAACCCTGCCAGGATAACCTAACATCACAAACCCTGCCAGGATAACCTAACATCACAAACCCTGCCAGGATAACCTAACATCACAAACCCTGCCAGGATAACCTAACATCACAAACCCTGCCACGATAACCGAACATCACAAACCCTGCCACGATAACGTAACATTACAAACCCTACCACGATAACCTAACATCACAAACCCTACCACGATAACCTAACATCACAAACCCTGCCACGATAAGCTAACACTAACATCACAAACCCTGCCACGATAACCTAACATCACAAACCCTGCCACGATAACCTAACATCTTATCCAGCAAGAAAGCGCAACATCTCCGTATATAATCGAACTTGAATGTATCCCACCACATTAGAATAGCAACTTGTAAACAACTTGTAAAACCACAACACTCTAAAGATACCAGCAAAACTAGTCCGCGCACATCTCAACAACACACTCATATTTAGATCGTTGCTCCAGCCTCGTGTTGAATTAACTTTCATATTTTTAAATAACACACAATACTCGTATTGTCCTGTGATAAAATACGGCAGTGATCGGAAATCTTTACACGAACCGTATCACGAGGGCTACAAGTATGACAAGAACACACAGGTGTGTCATTATAAGAAGCAGAAAAATATCCGTGTGCACCGGTTGGCTTACGCAACGGGGCTATTGATCAACTGCTTGTTTGTAAATCGTTTTCCAATTGGCAGTGTGGTTGTTGTGGGCGCCTTCAAGAACGGGACAGGGGAAAAGTGTCGGGAAATTGTTTAAACTGAGGTGACGTCATGAAAGCGAAGCTTCCATGGGCGTGGCATATGGATAATATTTACAATTGCACTGTTTGATAACGGTTTATTTTCAATTTTGTTTTATTTTAATATCCATTATATGCGCATGCAGTGGCGTATCTTCATCAAATGTAAAAGGGTGAACTTATTCCTCCGGCGCCCCTTACACTTGGCAACCTAATCTATAGTTTTCAATTTAAAAAAAACAAAATGTTTGCCTTTCTGTAAACTAAACGTATAGCTTATTGTGCCATTTGCCCGGGGTAGACTGACATTCCTATTCTGTACGCCCCTGTGTAAGGTATCAAGAAACATCTTTATGAGAAATACGTAGGATTGTTTTCCAAAATTGAACTCTTTCAGTACGGAACGTTTATATCAGTTCAGCGGTAGAGATTTCAGAGGCAACATTTTTCATGTTTTTAAATATCAATCTACATGTTTATCTTTAACACTTAACATCATCATCAATTGCCGGGCCTACTGGCGTAGGTGATCATATCTCTCCACAACTTTCGATCTCGGCAGCTATTTATCATTTCTGTTGTTGACCTTCTGCCAAGCCATTCTCTTAAACTGTCTGTTATTTTTCTCTCTGCTTCCCTCTGTCTCTTCGTCCCTCAATTTTTCCAGTTGTTACAATATACTCCAGTTGTTCTCTTCTCATTACATGGCCAAAAAATGATGATTGTTTCTTCCTAATATTGGAAATTAGCTCTCTTTTTGCTTTGACTTCTCTCATAACATTTTTATTACTCTTCTTAGCTGTCTATGGTACTCTCAACATTCTTCTGTAAAACCACATTTCTACAGACTCCAATGATTTTCTTGTCTGTTGTCCTATTGTCCATGATTCGCATCTATATGTCAAGACTGGCTCTACATAACATTTAAGAACTCTTTTCTTGTTTCTATTGTCAAAAATGGATTGTATAGTATCTTCCTTACTTTTTGGAAAGCTGCTTTTGTCTGAGCCATTCTGCATCTCTTTGTACATCTTCCGTCTGAGGTTAACACTTAACATATTATATATGAATTGTTAGATAATTGAAAAGGAATTAGATTTCACCAATACCAAGATGATACAAGACGTGTAAAGAGAATATGGTTTGATGGCAGTTTACGCTAATCAAATTGAGGGTGACGCACTGTGCGGCGCAACGTACATGACCGAAATCGGCATAGCGCGTTAAAACGTTCGGAAGGAGTTAAAGAGGTGAGAAATAATATTAGTAGATAAAAAGTGAAACATTATATCACACAGACACACACAGAAATGTGTTACCAATTTCACAGGTAAACATGTGACAACAATGCCACAGAGAAAACATGTGACAACAATGCCACAGAGAAAACATGTGAAAACAATGCCACAGAGAAAGCATGTGACAACAATGCCACAGAGAAAGCATGTGAAAACAATGCCACAGAGAAAACATGTGAAAACAATGCCACAGAGAAAACATGTGAAAACAATGCCACAGAGAAAACATGTGAAAACAATGCCACAGAGAAAACATGTGAAAACAATGCCACAGAGAAAACATGTGAAAACAATGCCACAGAGAAAACATGTGAAAACAATGCCACAGAGAAAACATGTGAAAAAATATATAATAGAACAAGTGGTATAGAATAAGAGAAAGGAAAAGTAAAAGATTGTATCGTGAAAGTATGAAAATTGGGAGGTAATAATTAGGAATTGATGAATGCAAATAGAGGAAGTGATTCCACGAGAACTGTCTCAGCTCTGACATTCGTCCCTACCCCCTCCAATAAAACATGACATCAACATCACAACTATCTTCATTATCAATTAACGCTTGATATCAACAGATCAATCGTCAACATTATCAAGTGACGCATGGTATCAACGTATCAATCATCATCATTATCAAAAACAGCGCGTTATCAACATTACAGTCATCATCATCATGTACCGCATGGTACTAGGAAATTATTGTGACAAATGTTGGAAAATAATGGGCAGAACTAGAAAAGTAATGTGTCAGAACTAGGAAAGTAATGTGACACATCTAGGAAAGTAATGTGACAGAACTGGGAAAGTAATGTGGCAGAACTAGGAAAGGAATGTGACAGAACAAGGAAAGTAACGTGACACACCTAGGAACGTTACGTGACACAACTAAGAAAGTACCGTGACACAAATATAAAAGTAATGTAACACATATATAAAAATAATGTGCCACAAATAGAAAGCTAATGTATCATAATTGGGAGAGTAATGTATCGTAATTGAGAAAGTAATGTGTCACAATTGAGAAAGTAATGTGTCACAATTGAGAAAGTAATGTGTCACAATTGAGAAAATAATGTATCATAATATAGACCATGCCACTACGAAGACAACACGTGAAGATGTTTGTTGGCTAAGATTCCGTCTCGCTATTATTACTTCCCCTATCACAGCGAGCCTGGTACCCATTTTCAGCTATGTCTACTGGAAAACTTCATAGCCGCCTGCCTCACGTTCATCACATCGCCAAGCCGGTCCGATGCCACTACAGTCGCTCTCTAGAACAAGACGGTCTGGACAGTGACAACCGTAATCCCTTTCTCCAGTTTTAAGAACAAGCGGCCTGGTTATCCCAGAAGAAGCGGGCGGTCACTGTCTTATCCCAGTCCTGTTTGCTCAGTTCAACGAGCTGTTTGGGTAAAGCTGTTTCTAAATTTACTCTGTGACGGACAGCTCACTAAATGGCCACTGACGCCCCAGCACAACGACAACACATGACCCAATCATCCAGCAGTTATCGCTGTTGTTTACATATGGCTTCCAAAAGTGTCTCCTGTTTGATTTCTATTTTCAACGACATGCATTGTTTATTGTTTGATTTCTATTTTCAACGACATGCTTTGTTTATTTATTTTACATACAACCACTGACAAGTTTCCCACACAAACCCCATCTTCTTCTTTCCTTCCTCATTTACCTTTCAGCGTCGAGGGGGAATATAAGTGTCGTTTTTTTTACTCTTCTGTTGACCTCTCCTGCTGTTATGTTTCCTAGTGTTTATAATATTCCATCAATCCATCTTTTGCTCTTCGGTTGACCTCTCCTGTTGTTATGTTTCCTAGTGTTTCTAATATTCCATCAATCCATCTTTTGCTCTTCTGTTGACCTCTCCAGCTGTTATGTTTCCTAGTGTTTCTAATATTCCATCAATCCATCTTTTACTCATCTGTTGACCTCTCCTGCTGTTATGTTTCCTAGTGTTTCTAATATTCCATTAATCCATCTTTTGCTCTTCTGTTAGCCTCTCCTGCTGTTATGTTTCCTAGTGTTTATAATATTCCATCAATCCATCTTTTGCTCTTCTGTTGGCCTCTCCTGCTGTTATGTTTCCTAGTGTTTCTAATATTCCATCAATCCATCTTTTACTCTTCTGTTGACCTCTGCTATTGTTATGTTTCCTAGTGTTTCTAATATTCCATCAATCCATCTTTTACTCTTCTGTTGACCTCTGCTATTGTTATGTTTCCTAGTGTTTCTAATATTCCATCAATCCATCTTTTACTCTTCTGTTGACCTCTGCTATTGTTATGTTTCCTAGTGTTTCTACTATCCCACCAGTCCATAGTTTTCGTTTCAACGATCAAGGCAAATAAAAACATCAAAGTACGGAGCTGCTGTAAAGCTTATAATGATTTAAAAAACAACAAAAAACAAACAAGATTTGGTGAGATCTTGACGTGAGTCACGGACAACAAGATTTGGTGAGATCTTAACGTGAGTCACGGACAACAAGAATTGGTGAGATCTTGACGTGAGCGGACAACAAGATTTGGTGAGATCTTGACGTGAGTCACGGACAACAAGATTTGGTGAGATCTTGACGTGAGTCACGGACAACAAGAATTGGTGAGATCTTGACGTGAGTCACGGACAACAAGAATTGGTGAGATCTTGACGTGAGTCACGGACAACAAGAATTGGTGAGATCTTGACGTGAGTCACGGACAACAAGAATTGGTGAGATCTTGACGTGAGTCACGGACAACAAGAATTGGTGAGATCTTGACGTGAGTCACGGACAACAAGAATTGGTGAGATCTTGACGTGAGTCACGGACAACAAGAATTGGTGAGATCTTGACGTTAGTCACGGACAACAAGATTTGGTGAGATCTTGACGTGAGTCACGGACAACAAGAATTGGTGAGATCTTGACGTGAGTCACGGACAACATAACATCCAACAGCTTTATGATGTTCCCTAATTGGCCGCAACATCATCCCATTTTGAAATGTCCATTACTCACACCGAGATATCACCAAATCTTCTTGTCCATGACTCACATCGAGATGTCACCAAATCTTGTTGTCCATGACTCACATCGAGATGTCACCAAATATTGTTGTCCATGACTCACATCGAGATGTTACCAAATCTTGTTGCCCATGACTTACATCGAGATGTCACCAAATCTTGTTGCCCATGACTTACATCGAGATGTCACCAAATCTTGTTGTCCATGACTCACATCGAGATGTTACCAAATCTTGTTGTCCATTACTCACACCGAGATGTAACCAAATCTTGTTGTCCATGACTCACATCGAGATGTCACCAAATCTTGTTGTCCATGACTCACATCGAGATATCACCAAATCTTGTTGTCCATGACTCACATCGAGATGTCACCAAATCTTGTTGTCCATGACTCACATCGAGATGTCACCAAATCTTGTTGTCCATGACTCACATCGAGATGTCACCAAATCTTGTTGTCCATGACTCACATCGAGATGTCACCAAATCTTGTTGTCCATGACTCACATCGAGATGTCACCAAATCTTGTTGTCCATGACTCACATCGAGATGTCACCAAATCTTGTTGTCCATGACTCACACCGAGATGTCACCAAATCTTGTTGTCCATGACTGACATCAAGCTGTAACAATACACCTTTTTTTTTCTTATTTTTTATTCTCATTTCTCCATCTTTCTGTTCTCGAAACATTTATTGCAGGCTTGTTATGTTTTGATCCTTCTGTCTTATCACGTGGCCAAACCAATTTATCTGTTCTTTACTTATCTACTCTATGGAGGTAATATACTTTTTTTTTTTTAATAATTCCGAAATAAATTTAATTAAAAATTAACATACAAATTCAACAGAATGCAACTAAAACCAAAAGGAAAATTAACGCATATAATTTTCTGAGCATATATTTGCAGCAGTATATATTCTAAGCTAGAAGTCTTTACTAGAAAATCCCCGCAAATAAAATGGAATGTCAAAATAGTGAAGGTATGTCAACCGTGTCAGGTCTACAGTGTTGGTATTTTGACTCGACGAGGCTCGAACTTTACTTGGATGTACCGATCAAATATCACGAGCTGTCAGACTGACACTAACTGGGCTCGTACCTTTAAGTAGCCCAGTTGAGGGTTAGCTTTGCAGTGGCGTTTCTTCGTTGTACTTTGGGGGAGGCACCAGAAAATTGTATCAAATGTGGCAGGGGTGAGACGTGAAAAATGAGCCCGATTAAGGTAATACACAATGCGCCCCTGATGAACCATTACAAATGTTCCTATAGACAGCCATGGGCATGTTATTTTTTCCTTTTTTTTAATTTCTGAGAGATTTACAAAATAAAGGGGCAGCATCTCAAACAGTGAACAAAACAAACCCATAAACGACATTGGAAGTAAAGAGAGAAAATTATCTGCGACAACGGAAGGGGGAAACTATCTTCTACAACGTAGGTAAAGGGGGAAACTATCTTCTACAATGGACGTAAAGTGGGAAACTATCTTCTACAATGGAAGTAAAGGGGGAAACTATCTTCTACAATGGACGTAAAGTGGGAAACTATCTTCTACAATGGACGTAAAGTGGGAAACTATCTTCTACAATGGACGTAAAGGGGGAAACTATCTTCTACAATGGACGTAAAGTGGGAAACTATCTTCTACAATGGAAGTAAAGGGGGAAAATATCTTCTACAATGGAAGTAAAGGGGGAAACTATCTTCTACAATGGAAGTAAAGGGGGAAACTATCTTCTACAATGGACGTAAAGTGGGAAACTATCTTCTACAATGGACGTAAAGTGGGAAACTATCTTCTACAATGGACGTAAAGGGGAAACTATCTTCTACAATGGACGTAAAGTGGGAAACTATCTTCTACAATGGAAGTAAAGGGGGAAACTATCTTCTACAATGGAAGTAAAGTGGGAAACTATCTTCTACAATGGAAGTAAAGGGGGAAACTATCTTCTACAATGGACGTAAAGTGGGAAACTATCTTCTACAATGGACGTAAAATGGGAAACTATCTTCTACAATGGACGTAAAGGGGGAAACTATCTTCTACAATGGACGTAAAGTGGGAAACTATCTTCTACAATGGAAGTAAAGGGGGAAACTATCTTCTACAATGGAAGTAAAGGGGGAAACTATCTTCTACAATGGAAGTAAAGGGGAAACTATCTTCTACAATGGACGTAAAGTGGGAAACTATCTTCTACAATGGACGTAAAGTGGGAAACTATCTTCTACAATGGATGTAAAGGGGGAAACTATCTTCTACAATGGACGTAAAGTGGGAAACTATCTTCTACAATGGAAGTAAAGGGGGAAACTATCTTCTACAATGGAAGTAAAGGGGGAAACTATCTTCTACAATGGACGTAAAGTGGGAAACTATCTTCTACAATGGACGTAAAGTGGGAAACTATCTTCTACAATGGACGTAAAGGGGGAAACTATCTTCTACAATGGACGTAAAGTGGGAAACTATCTTCTACAATGGAAGTAAAGGGGGAAACTATCTTCTACAATGGAAGTAAAGGGGAAACTATCTTCTACAATGGAAGTAAAGGGGAAACTATCTTCTACAATGGACGTAAAGTGGGAAACTATCTTCTACAATGGACGTAAAGTGGGAAACTATCTTCTACAATGGAAGTAAAGGGGGAAACTATCTTCTACAATGGACGTAAAGTGGGAAACTATCTTCTACAATGGAAGTAAAGGGGGAAACTATCTTCTACAATGGAAGTAAAGGGAGAAACTATCTTCTACAATGGACGTAAAGGGGGAAACTATCTTCTACAATGGACGTAAAGGGGGAAACTATCTTCTACAATGGAAGTAAAGGGGGAAACTATCTTCTACAACGGACGTAAAGGGGGAAACTATCTTCTACAATGGACGTAAAGGGGGAAACTATCTTCTACAATGGACGTAAAGGGGGAAACTATCTTCTACAATAGAAGTAAAGGGGGAAACTATCTTCTACAATGGACGTAAAGGGGGAAACTATCTTCTACAACGGACGTAGACGGATAAACTATCTTCTACAATGGACGTAAAAGGGGAAACTATCTTCTACAATGGACGTAAAGGGGGAAACTATCTTCTACAACGGACGTAAAGGGGGAAACTATCTTCTACAACGGACGTAAAGTGGGAAAAGCTATCTTTGACAATGGAGGTAAAGTGGGAAAAGCTATCTTTGACAATGGACGTAAAAGGGGGGGGGAGCTATCTTTGACACTGAACGTAAAGGGGGAAGCTATCTTTGACAATGGACGTAAAGGGGGAAGTTATCTTTGACAATGGATGTAAAGGGGGAAGCTATCTTTGACAATGGACGTAAATGGGGGAAGTTATCTTTGACAATGGACGTAAAGGGAGGAAGTTATCTTTGACAATGGACGTAAAGGGGGAAGCTATCTTTGACAATGGATGCAAAGGGGGAAGTTATCTTTGACAATGGACGTAAAGGGGGAAGCTATCTTTGACAATGGACGTAAAGGGGGGAAGTTATCTTTGACAATGGATGTAAAGGGGGAAGCTATCTTTGACAATGGACGTAAAGGGGGAAGTTATCTTTGACAATGGACGTAAAGGGGGAAGCTATCTTTGACAATGGACGTAAATGGGGGAAATTATCTTTGACAATGAATGTAAAGAGGGGAAGCTATCTTTGACAATGGATGCAAAGGAGGGAAGCTATCTTTGACAATGGACGTAAATGGGGGAAATTATCTTTGACAATGGATGTAAAGAGGGGAAGCTATCTTTGACAATGGATGCAAAGGAGGGAAGCTATCTTTGACAATGGATGTAAAGGGGGGAAGCTATCTTTGACAATGGATGTAAAGAGGGGAAGCTATCTTTGACAATGGATGTAAAGGGGGGAAGCTATCTTTGACAATGGATGTAAAGGGGGAAGCTATCTTTGACAATGGATGTAAAGGGGGGAAGCTATCTTTGACAATGGATGTAAAGGGGGGAAGCTATCTTTGACAATGGATGTAAAGGGGGGAAGCTATCTTTGACAATGGATGTAAAGGGGGGAAGCTATCTTTGACAATGGATGTAAAGAGGGGAAGCTATCTTTGACAATGGATGTAAAGGGGGGAAGCTATCTTTGACAATGGATGTAAAGGGGGGAAGCTGTCTTTGACAATGGTTGTAAAGGGGGGAAGCTATCTTTGACAATGGATGTAAAGGGGGGAAGCTATCTTTGACAATGGACGTAAAGGGGGAAGCTATCTTTCACAATGGATGTAAGGGGGGGGGAAGCTATCTTTGACAATGGATGTAAAGGAGGGAAGCTATCTTTGACAATGGACGTAAAGGGGGAAGCTATCTTTCACAATGGATGTAAGGGGGGGGAAGCTATCTTTGACAATGGATGTAAAGGAGGGAAGCTATCTTTGACAATGGACGTAAAGGGGGAAGCTATCTTTGACAATGGACGTAAAGGGGGAATCTATCTTTGACAATGGACGTAAAGGGGGAAGCTATCTTTGACAATGGATGTAAAGGAGGGAAGCTATCTTTGACAATGGATGTAAAGGGGGAAGCTATCTTTGACAATGGACGTGAAAGGGGGGGGTATCTTTGAAAATGGACGTAATGGGGGGGAGGGGGGGCTAGCTATCTTTGACAATGGACGAAAAGGAGGGAAGCTATCTTTGACAATGGATGTAAAGGGGGAATCTATCTTTGACAATGGATGTAAAGGAGGGAAGCTATATTTGACAATGGACGTAAAGGAGGGAAGCTATCTTTGACAATGGACGTAAAGGAGGGAAGCTATCTTTGACAATGGATGTAAAGGAGGGAAGCTATCTTTGACAATGGACGTAAAGAGGGGAAGCTATCTTTGACAATGGATGTAAAGGGGGGAAGCTATCTTCTACAATGGACGTAAAGGGGGAAACTATCTTCTACAATGGACGTAAAGTGGGAAACTATCTTCTACAATGGAAGTAAAGGGGGAAACTATCTTCTACAATGGAAGTAAAGGGGGAAACTATATTCTACAATGGACGTAAAGTGGGAAACTATCTTCTACAATGGACGTAAAGTGGGAAACTATCTTCTACAATGGACGTAAAGGGGGAAACTATCTTCTACAATGGACGTAAAGTGGGAAACTATCTTCTACAATGGAAGTAAAGGGGAAACTATCTTCTACAATGGAAGTAAAGGGGGAAACTATCTTCTACAATGGAAGTAAAGGGGGAAACTATCTTCTACAATGGACGTAAAGTGGGAAACTATCTTCTACAATGGACGTAAAGTGGGAAACTATCTTCTACAATGGAAGTAAAGGGGGAAACTATCTTCTACAATGGACGTAAAGTGGGAAAATATCTTCTACAATGGAAGTAAAGGGGGAAACTATCTTCTACAATGGAAGTAAAGGGAGAAACTATCTTCTACAATGGACGTAAAGGGGGAAACTATCTTCTACAATGGACGTAAAGGGGGAAACTATCTTCTACAATGGAAGTAAAGGGGGAAACTATCTTCTACAACGGACGTAAAGGGGGAAACTATCTTCTACAATGGACGTAAAGGGGGAAACTATCTTCTACAATGGACGTAAAGGGGGAAACTATCTTCTACAATGGAAGTAAAGGGGGAAACTATCTTCTACAATGGACGTAAAGGGGGAAACTATCTTCTACAACGGACGTAGACGGATAAACTATCTTCTACAATGGACGTAAAAGGGGAAACTATCTTCTACAATGGACGTAAAGGGGGAAACTATCTTCTACAACGGACGTAAAGGGGGAAACTATCTTCTACAACGGACGTAAAGTGGGAAAAGCTATCTTTGACAATGGAGGTAAAGTGGGAAAAGCTATCTTTGACAATGGACGTAAAAGGGGGGGGAGGAGCTATCTTTGACACTGAACGTAAAGGGGGAAGCTATCTTTGACAATGGACGTAAAGGGGGGAAGTTATCTTTGACAATGGATGTAAAGGGGGAAGCTATCTTTGACAATGGACGTAAAGGGGAGAAGTTATCTTTGACAATGGACGTAAAGGGGGGAAGTTATATTTGACAATGGACGTAAAGGGGGAAGCTATCTTTGACAATGGATGCAAAGGGGGAAGTTATCTTTGACAATGGACGTAAAGGGGGAAGCTATCTTTGACAATGGACGTAAAGGGGGAAGTTATCTTTGACAATGGATGTAAAGGGGGAAGCTATCTTTGACAACGGACGTAAAGGGGGGAAGTTATCTTTGACAATGGACGTAAAGGGGGAAGCTATCTTTGACAATGGACGTAAATGGGGGAAATTATCTTTGACAATGGATGTAAAGAGGGGAAGCTATCTTTGACAATGGATGCAAAGGAGGGAAGCTATCTTTGACAACGGACGTAAATGGGGGAAATTATCTTTGACAATGGATGTAAAGAGGGGAAGCTATCTTTGACAATGGATGCAAAGGAGGGAAGCTATCTTTGACAATGGATGTAAAGGGGGGAAGCTATCTTTGACAATGGATGTAAAGAGGGGAAGCTATCTTTGACATGGATGTAAAGGGGGAAGCTATCTTTGACAATGGATGTAAAGGGGGAAGCTATCTTTGACAATGGATGTAAAGGGGGGAAGCTATCTTTGACAATGGATGTAAAGGGGGGAAGCTATCTTTGACAATGGATGTAAAGAGGGGAAGCTATCTTTGACAATGGATGTAAAGGGGGGAAGCTATCTTTGACAATGGATGTAAAGAGGGGAAGCTATCTTTGACAATGGATGTAAAGAGGGGAAGCTATCTTTGACAATGGATGTAAAGGGGGGAAGCTATCTTTGACAATGGTTGTAAAGGGGGGAAGCTATCTTTGACAATGGATGTAAAGGGGGGAAGCTATCTTTGACAATGGACGTAAAGGGGGAAGCTATCTTTCACAATGGATGTAAGGCGGGGGGGAAGCTATCTTTGACAATGGATGTAAAGGAGGGAAGCTATCTTTGACAATGGACGTAAAGGGGGAAGCTATCTTTCACAATGGATGTAAGGGGGGGGGGTGGAAGCTATCTTTGACAATGGATGTAAAGGAGGGAAGCTATCTTTGACAATGGACGTAAAGGGGAAGCTATCTTTGACAATGGACGTAAAGGGGGAAGCTATCTTTGACAATGGACGTAAAGGGGAAGCTATCTTTGACAATTGATGTAAAGGAGGGAAGCTATCTTTGACAATGGATGTAAAGGGGGAAGCTATCTTTGACAATGGACGTGAAAGGGGGGGTATCTTTGAAAATGGACGTAATGGGGGGGAGGTGGGGCTAGCTATCTTTGCCAATGGACGAAAAGGAGGGAAGCTATCTTTGACAATGGATGTAAAGGGGGAATCTATCTTTGACAATGGATGTAAAAGAGGGAAGCTATATTTGACAATGGACGTAAAGGAGGGAAGCTATCTTTGACAATGGACGTAAAGGAGGGAAGCTATCTTTGACAATGGATGTAAAGGAGGGAAGCTATCTTTGACAATGGACGTAAAGAGGGGAAGCTATCTTTGACAATGGATGTAAAGGGGGGAAGTTATCTTTGACAATGGAAGTAAAGGGGGGAAGCTTATCTTTGACAATGGACGTAAATGGGGGAAATTATCTTTGACAATGGACGTAAAGGAAAGAAGCTATCTTTGACAATGGATGTAAAGGAGGGAAGCTATCTTTGACAATGGATGTAAAGGAGGGAAGCTATCTTTGACAATGGATGTAAAGGAGGGAAGCTATCTTTGACAATGGACGTAAAGGAGGGAAGCTATCTTTGACAATGGACGTAAAGGGGGGAAGCTATCTTTGACAATGGATGTAAAGGAGGGAAGCTATCTTTGACAATGGACATGAAGGGGGGGCAGCTATCTTTGACAATAGACATCAAGGGGGAGGATCTCACTACCCAGAGAGGGCTATACATAGGATCTCACTACCCAGAGAGCGCTATACATAGGATCTCACTACCCAGAGAGCGCTATACATAGGATCTCACTACCCAGAGAGGGCTAGACATAGGATCTCACTATCCAGAGAGGGCTAGACATAGGATCTCACTACCCAGAGAGGGCTAGACATAGGATCTCACTATCCAGAGAGGGCTAGACATAGGATCTCACTGTCCAGAGAGGGATAGACATAAGATCTCAGTACCCAGAGAGGGCTAGCCATCGCATCTCACTATCCAGAGAGGGCTAGACATAGGATCTCACTACCAAGAGAGGGCTAACTATGGGATCTCACTACCCAGAGAGGCCTAGACACTGAATTTTACTACCCAGAGAGGGCTAGACATGGGATCTCACTACCCAGAGAGGCCTAGACACTGAATTTTACTACCCAGAGAGGGCTAGACATAGGATCTCACTACCCAGAGAGGGCTGGACATGGGATCTCACTACCCAGAGAGGGCTAAACACGAGATCTCACTACCCAGTGAGGGCTAGTCATGTTATCTCACTACCCAGAGAGGGCTAGACATGGTATCTCACTAAACAGAGAGGGCTAGACATGGGATCTCACTACCCAGAGAGGGCTAGTCATGGGATCTCACTAAACAGAGAGGGCTAGACATGGGATCTCACTACCCAGAGAGGGTTAGACATAGAATCTCACTACCCAGATAGGGCTAGACATGGAATCTCACTACCCAGAGAGAGAGCTAGACATGTCTCACTACCCAGAGAGAGCTAGACATGGGATCTCACTACCCAGAGAGAGCTAGACAAGGGATCTCACTACCCAGAGAGAGCTAGACATGTCTCACTACCCAGAGAGAGCTAGACATGGGATCTCACTACCCAGAGAGAGCTAGACATGTCTCACTACCCAGAGAGAGCTAGAGATGGGATCTCACTACCCAGAGAGAGCTAGAGATGGGATCTCACTACCCAGAGAGAGCTAGACATGTCTCACTACCCAGAGAGAGCTAGAGATGGATCTCACTACCCAGAGAGAGCTAGACAAAGGACCCAGAAGGGATCTCACTACCCAGAGAGAGCTAGACAAAGGATCTCACTACCCAGAGAGAGCTAGACAAAGGATCTCACTACCCAGAGAGAGCTAGACAAAGGATCTCACTACCCAGAGAGAGCTAGACAAAGGATCTCACTACCCAGAGAGAGCTAGACAAAGGATCTCACTACCCAGAGAGAGCTAGAGATGGGATCTCACTACCCAGAGATCAGGGGCGTGTAAAGCAACGAAGAAACGACGGATTCATTTTTTCCCTTAACATTTGAAAGTCCCCACGCCCCCACTGGTAGAACTCGGGATCTTCCTATCGAGAGGCTGACGTCTTACCTAAATACCCCCCGCCCCCGTTTTCCTAAAAACTGCCCTCCCCTGACCACGACACTGAAATCTCCATGTTCACCCAATACCATTCTCATATATTTTTTTTCCCGCCAACGGACAGGTACACACATGCACGCGCATGCACGAGCACACACACACTCCCATACACATGCGCACGCGCGCGCACTGTGTAACTACTACCATAGCCGAAATCTTGAACAAGCACAAAATGACATAAACGTTACAGACAAAACAGAGTCCAAGCATATTTATTTAGTGAAATAGCGCGCCGTTTTAACTCACCGAAATGCACTTTTTATGTAAAAGCGACCTCGTTAAAATAGATTAATGCGTCGAAATAGCATTGGGGGGGGGGGGGGGGTGCTAGCTATATCAAGTATCGGATGCTCCGGGACGGAGGGGGTGCAGAATAGTTCAAGCGAAGACGTCTTTTCCGAAAATGAAAGAAATTCGACGGAATACAAACCTGTCACACTTTTCTTCACCGCTATGTATAGCCAGTGCTCATAAATGGAAGTGAATCATAGACAATCTGACAAGGAAATTACCCGAGGCTTAATCAATAGTTTTACCAGTAGAATAGCAGGAATGCCAGGGGCAGTTGAAATAAGAAGTTTGATGGTCTGAAAGAGGTTTAGAAAAATGAAGAAAAGCAATTGTCAACAAGAGAAGAATAAGGTCATACTCGCTGCAGCAGGTGTAGCTCGTGATAGTGATGATGATTGTTGACCTGTCAGTGGGTGTTTCAACACGTGAATAACGTAGGAAGGAAGGAAGGAAAACAGAAAGAAAGAAGGCAGAATGGAAGGAATGAAAAAAAGAAAGAAATACAGAAAGAAGGCAGGAAGGAAGGGAAAAGGAAGGAAAGAAAGACAGAAAGAAAGAAAGAAAGAAAGAAGGAAGGAAGGAAGGAAGGAAGGAAGGAAGGAAGGAAACATTAGGGAAAAGGGAAGGAGGAAGGGAGGAAGGAAGGAGGAAGGGAGGAAGGAAAGAAGGAAGGAAGAAAGAAAGAATGACGGAAGGAAGGGAGGGAGAAAGAATGACGGAAGGAAGAAAGGAAGGAAAGAAGGAAGGAAGAAATGGAAAAAGAGGGAAAAGGGAAGGAAGGAAGGAAGGAAGGAAGGAAGGAAGGAAGGAATGAAGGAAGGAATGAAGGAAGGAAGGGACGGAGGGACGGAAGGAAGGAAGAATGAAGGAAGGAACTGTAACAATGGAGAAGGTTGAAGAAATCTGTATATGGGAGGAGGGGGAGGGGACTAGCATAAAGAAACGAAATCTTTGATGTAGGATTGGAACCAGGACTCTGTGTCTTCAAGACCTGTGATCCTTCTTATCGGAGTCAATCACCCGCTGGACCAGTAATACAACAGTTGATAAAGACCTGTCTGTTGATGACAAGGATGTATGGCACAGCCAAGAAGATAACGTAACTACAGCTCAAAGAGACCTAACTAGCCTAGGAGGCCTATGTCTCTCCGGTAAACGTCGACAGATACGACTATAGGTAACTCTTTCCCAAAAAGGCGAAAATACCAGGTTTAACAACAACAACAACAACAGCAAGCCAGAGAGGCAACTCTTGAATGTCACGGTCGATTGAGAGCTCAGCGTGGAGAAACGTGTAGAACATGTTTAGGACAAACTGCTGAGTCGGCAATAGTTATTGAAGAGAGTTGTTGATGCAGAAACGGGACCGCTCAATGATACTGTGAGAGGTCTGTATCTCGGCTATGTTGGATGTGTTGTAGAATAGAACAGTGAGCCTGTGGTATCATGTTCAAATAGACAGGTTGCATAACAATGTCCTATGCTTTATTAATGAAGCGATATATAAAATACTGTGTGCGAAGTACAACACGCACACATGTGGAAACTCTTGAGGCGTAGCGAGGAGGTACGGTTGGAATTGTAGCGGTGGACATGCCAGTAGGTATGGTTTTAAGATGCATTTTGTAAAGAAGTGGAGATGGAGATTATCAGTATAGCAATTGTCAATAAAATATATAGCAAATGTCAATAAAATATATAGCAAATGTCAATAAAATATATAGCAAATGTATATAGCAAATGTCAATAAAATATATAGCAAATGTCAATAACATATAGCAAATGTCAATAAAATATATAGCAAATGTCAAAAACATATAGCAAATGTCAATAAAATATATAGCAAATGTATATAGCAAATGTCATAGCAAATGTCAATAATATATAGCAAATGTCATATAAAATGTATATATGTCTAGCAAATGTCATATAGCAAATGTATAATGTCAATAAATGCAAATGTAGTAATGTATAGTAATGTCAATAAGATACAGCAAATGTCAGTAATGTATAGTAATGTCAATAAGATACAGCAAATGTCAGTAATGTATAGTAATGTCAATAAGATACAGCAAATGTCAGTAATGTATAGCAAATGTCAGTAATGTATAGTAATGTCAATAAGATACAGCAAATGTCAGTAATGTATAGTAATGTCAATAAGATACAGCAAATGTCAGTAATGTATAGTAATGTCAATAAGATACAGCAAATGTCAGTAATGTATAGTAATGTCAATAAGATACAGCAAATGTCAATAACGCATGACGTCAATCAACCATTACGTCATTTAGCATCCATCCGACCGCCCACACAATTACCTGACCTACCTCGTCAATCCAGTCTGGTCTCATCTTATCTCTTTATCTCACCATCCATTTATTGACCTACCTCGTCTATCCAGTCTGGTCTCGTCTTATCTCTTTATCTCACCATCCATTTATTGATCTACCTCGTCTATCCAGTCTGGTCTCATCTTATCTCTTTATCTCACCATCCATTTATTGACCTACCTCGTCTATACAGTCTGGTCTCATCTTATCTCTTTATCTCACCATCTATTTATTGATCTCCTCACTCGTCCGTCCAGCTGTTCTTCAACAAGTGCGCCCAAAATGATATTCCACCCTACCCACCAGTTCCACCCCACCCACCAGTTCCACCTCACCCCACCCACCAGTTCCACCCCACCCCATCCACCAGTTCCACCCCACCCCATCCACCAGTTCCACCCCACCCCATCCACCAGTTCCACCCCACCCACCAGTTCCACCCCACCCCATCCACCAGTTCCACCCCATCCACCAGTTCCACCCCACCCCACCCACCAGTTCCACCCCACCCCACCCACCAGTTCCACCCCACCCACCAGTTCCACCCCACCCACCAGTTCCACCCCACCCCACCCACCAGTTCCACCCCACCCACCAGTTCCACCCCACCCACCAGTTCCACCCCACCCACCAGTTCTACCCCACCCCATCCACCAGTTCCACCCCACCCCACCCACCAGTTCCACCCCACCCCACCCACCAGTTCCACCCCACCCACCAGTTCCACCCCACCCACCAGTTCCACCCCACCCACCAGTTCCACTCGTCCATCTGATAATCCTGCACCTACACAAGCGCAAACCATTTTTTTAAATGTGATAACACCCAATACCAAACAGCGGACCCATGGAACTTACAAACCAGCCACTACTACCAAATAGCGACCCATGGAACTTACAAACCAGACACTACAACCAAACAGCGACTCACGGAACTTATAAACCAGCCACTACAAGCAAATAGCGACCCATGGAACTTACAAACCAGCCACTACAACCAAACAGCGACTCACGGAACTTATAAACCAGCCACTACAACCAAACAGCGACTCACGGAACTTATAAACCAGCCACTACAACCAAACAGCGACTCACGGAACTTATAAACCAGCCACTACAACTAAACAGCGGACCCACGGAACTTACAAACCAGCCACTACAACCAAACAGCGGACCCACGGAACTTACAAACCAGCCACTACAACCAAATAGCGACCCATGGAACTTACAAACCAGCCACTACAACCAAACAGCGACCCACGGAACTTACAAACCCCAACGCGGTGATGTTGTTGTCCTGTAAGTCACAGCTTTCAAACCACTACTTCCGGGGTCAAAGCTCAAAGTTCACAAAGGTCAAACGAGCAGAGGACGAGACCGATGACTCACAGACAAAACAGACAATGTGAAACATCCACTCACAAGAGAAGTGAATCAAAGGTTAACCATGAGTAAGATGGACTGAAGCGAGTTGGCACAGTGTGATGTTATCTGAGAAAAGAGGTTGAACGCTGCACAAGTGGGAGCATACACGCCCGCATATGTAGCTTATCTATCCATCTAGACACAGAGGCAAAACGAATCAATTGACAACACAAAAAGCCAACCCAAAATCATCATCGACAGTAAAGAACTTGAAATTGTAACAAACTTTGAATATCTGAACACACAATTTATGAAGGAACGAAATGTAGTGTGGCGCATGCAGGACAGATCATGTGCTGATCAAATAACTACTCTACGTATAATAGTTGAACAAAGTTTAGAACTAAAATCCCCACTTTATATTGGATTCATAGATTACGAAAAGGAATTTGATAGTCTAGACAGAGGAATGCTTTGGAAGCTGAGTCATTATGGAATCCATATAAAGTTTATTAACCTGATAAAAACAATGTATGAAGGAACGAAATGTAGTGTGGTGCATGAAGGACAGCTTACAGAAGCATTTGAAATAAGAACAGGAGTAAGGCAGGGATGCCTTCTGTCTCCATTTCTCGTTCTACTGGCCATAGATTGGATTATAAAAATAACTCAAAACAACAGAAATGAAATCCAGTGGTCACTGACCAAACAACTTGATGATTTAGACTTTGCTGATGACAGCTCTCCTATCACACAGCCATCAACAGATGCAGGATAAAATGAGCATACTTGATGAGAGATCACAACAGCTAGGACTGAAGATTAATAGAGATAAGACCAACATTATGAGAATTAATACAGTTGGCAATAAATCCTGCTTACGCAGGATAAAAGGATGGAAATGGCAGGACAAAATCACTAACATAGAATTATGGAAATGTACCAGTCAAACACCAGTGGATAAAGAGATACAGCGAAGACGATGGCGCTGGATAGGACACACGCTACGGAAGCCAACTGAGAGTATTACACAACAGGCCTTTTTTTTGGAATCCCCAGGGGAAAAGACAAAGAGGAAGACCAAGGAATTCTTGGAGAAGACAGATAGAAGAAGAGTTGAAGATGATGGGGAAGACATGGAATAATTTTAAGAGAAGGGCAAAAAACAAAACGACTTGGAAAGTGTTTGTTGAAGACCTATGCTCCACTGGGAGCTGAAAGTGTTTGTTGAAGACCTATGCTCCACTGGGAGCTAAAAAAGTAGAAAAATGAATATCTGGGATCTGTAGTAACTAACAATGGAGACTGTCAGAAAGAGATCAACAGAAGATTAGCAATAGCAACACAACAAATAAATGTCATGAAGAATATTTGGTACAATACCAGCAAGGCAGTAACATTAAAATGACTAAGGGCATGTAACAACATGATATCAACATCCCCATAGTTGTAAATCAGGGACAATCTCCAAAACAGCAAGGAAAAACATCGACTGATTTGAAACAAAATGCTAAAGAAAAATCCTTCAGACACCTTGGATAAAGAAAAAAGAGCAATGACGAGATAATAAAAGATTGAAAGATGAAAAGAGAACTGGCTTATAAACACTATTCTACAAAGGAAATTACAATACTATGGTCACGTCAAAAGACACAGCAGGCTGGAGAGAACAATAATGGGAGGTATGGTTCCTGGTTGACACATCAGGGGCAGACCAAGAAGAAGGTGGTTTCAAGACATCAAGGAGACCTTGAGCATGTCAATAGAAGAGGGAGTTCTGGCTAGAGACAGAGATTCTTTCATACGGGCTGTGGTGAATTTAACGTTCTATAGAAGATCTGGCTCATCATCATCATGTATCCTGCCGGTTGGCGTAGGCGATCATGTCCCTCCACAATCTTCTATCCACAGTGCATCGTATCAGTTCTGTTGTTGACTGTTTTCCATGCCATGACACCAAGCTATCTAGTATTTTCTCTCTTTGTCGTCCACGATCTCTCTTTCCTTCTATTTTGCCAGTTGTAACCAAGTATTCCAATTTTCCTCTTCTCATGATGTGCCCGAAAAATGTTGATTGCTTCTTTCCGATGTTTTTTAAGAGCTCCCTTTTTGTGTTGGCCTCTTTGAGAACTTCCTCATTGGTCTTTTTATCTGTCCAGGGAACTTTCAACATTCTTCTGAGAAATCCCATCTCTGTGGCCTCTAATCGTCTTTTCATTTGTTTGTCTACTGTCCATGATTCGCTTCTATAGGTCTGGCTAGAGAGAGAAATTCTTTCAGGCGGACTGTGTTGAATGCAATGTTCTGCAAAGGACATGCGACCTGATGATGATGATAATGATGATACACAAAAACCAGCAGACTGTGGGTCAAATCATTAAAATAAAGTCAACGTTACGTAGAATCCCTTTTGTCTACGCCCCTGAACATGCGGGAGCAGGGGAAAAGCAAACAGTGAAAAGGCGAGCTAGCAGTGTTGTCGTCGAAGACAGCCAATCAGTGGATCGGGCGGACGTCATTAATGTCCTCCCGAGATGAGGGAAGGACACAAGACTTCCACAACCAACAGTCCAACTCACTCCTACAGTTAAAACAGATCACGGGGTCAAACATAGGCACATCCAGAGGCTTTTGTGGGCACTTAAGAGAATTTATCAAGAGTTGGAGTCGTCAGTCGCTGGGAGACGTGCTGAGGAGGGCATCTGAGCACCTATAGTCATGAATGAAGTGTATGGAAAACTGATTTAATAAAGTTTGGCCGCACTAGGTAAAGGTCAAGGTCAAGTACGAGACTTGAACAGGCGTCTTAGCACGCGAGTTTCCACCCATATGTGCTCGGCCGCCTATTCAGAAATGTTCGGAGATTTCTTGATAGTGTCGCTTCAAGCATCGAAACCCACGGTGCGAGGCGATAACCCTCACATTCCCAGAGTAATACCCAATACCAGTTTCTGCCAACGACTGGGTCGACTGTGGATGTATTTTTTTTTCCCCACCACGAGTACAACTCACACTGCTCCCAGCTGGAATCGAACACGGGTTGTCCGAACGTCGGTAGTCCAGTCGGTTGGTTTTCCCAACTAGGCTACAGAGGCCCCCTGACCGCTCCAATATCCCATCAATCCATCTTTTGCTCTTCTGTTGGCTTCTTCTGTTGGCTTCTCCTGCTGTTATGTTTCCTAGTGTTTCTAATATCCATCAATCCATCTTTTTATCTTCTGTTGACCTCTCCTGCTGTTATGTTTCCTAGTGTTTCTAATATTCCATCAATCCATCTTTTCCTCTTCTGTTGACCTCTCCTGCTGTTATGTTTCCTAGTGTTTCTAATATTCCAACAATCCATCTTTTACTCTTCTGTTGACCTCTCCTGCTGTTATGTTTCCTAGTGTTTCTAATATTCCATCAATCCATCTTTTACTCTTCTGTTGACCTCTCCTGCTGTTATGTTTCCTAGTGTTTCTAATATTCCATCAATCCATCTTTTGCTCTTCTGTTGACTTCTCCTGCTGTTATGTTTCCTAGTGTTTCTAATATCCCATCAAACCATCTTTTGATCTTCTGTTCACCTCTCCTGCTGTTATGTTTCCTAGTGTTTCTAATATCCCATCAATCCATCTTTTGATCTTCTGTTGACCTCTCCTGCTGTTATGTTTCCTAGTGTTTCTAATATTCCATCAATCCATCTTTTACTCTTCTGTTGACCTCTCCTGCTGTTATGTTTCCTAGTGTTTCTAATATTCCATCAATCCATCTTTTGATCTTCTGTTGGCCTCCCCTGCTGTTATGTTTCCTAGTGTTTCTAATATTCCATCAATCTATCTTTTGCTCTTCTGTTGGCCTCTCCTGCTGTTATGTTTCCTAGTGTTTCTAATATTCCATCAATCCATCTTTTACTCTTCTGTTGACCTCTCCTGCTGTTATGTCCTAGTGTTGATCCTGAGTAGTGTTTCTAATATTCCATCAATCCATCTTTTGATCTTCTGTTGACCTCTCCTGCTGTTATGTTTCCTAGTGTTTCTAATATTCCATCAATCCATCTTTTACTCTTCTGTTGACCTCTCCTGCTGTTATGTTTCCTAGTGTTTCTAATATCCCATCAAACCATCTTTTGATCTTCTGTTGACCTCTCCTGCTGTTATGTTTCCTAGTGTTTCTAATATCCCATCAATCCATCTTTTGATCTTCTGTTGACCTCTCCTGCTGTTATGTTTCCTAGTGTTTCTAATATTCCATCAATCCATCTTTTACTCTTCTGTTGACCTCTCTTGCTGTTATGTTTCCTAGTGTTTCTAATATTCCATCAATCCATCTTTTACTCTTCTGTTGACCTCTCCTGCTGTTATGTTTCCTAGTGTTTCTAATATTCCATCAATCCATCTTTTACTCTTCTGTTGACCTCTCCTGCTGTTATGTTTCCTAGTGTTTCTAATATTCCATCAATCCATCTTTTACTCTTCTGTTGACCTCTCCTGCTGTTATGTTTCCTAGTGTTTCTAATATTCCATCAATCCATCTTTTACTCTTCTGTTGACCTCTCCTGCTGTTATGTTTCCTAGTGTTTCTAATATTCCATCAATCCATCTTTTACTCTTCTGTTGACCTCTCCTGCTGTTATGTTTCCTAGTGTTTCTAATATTCCATCAATCCATCTTTTACTCTTCTGTTGACCTCTCCTGCTGTTATGTTTCCTAGTGTTTCTAATATTCCATCAATCCATCTTTTACTCTTCTGTTGACCTCTCCTGCTGTAATGTTTCCGAGTGTTTCTAATATTCCATCAATCCATCTTTTACTCTTCTGTTGACCTCTCCTGCTGTTATGTTTCCTGGTGTTTATAATATTCCATCAATCCATCTTTTACTCTTCTGTTGACCTCTCCTGCTGTTATGTTTCCTAGTGTTTCTAATATCCCATCAAACCATCTTTTGATCTTCTGTTGACCTCTCCTACTGTTATGTTTCCTAGTGTTTCTAATATTCCATCAATCCATCTTTTGATCTTCTGTTGGCCTCCCCTGCTGTTATGTTTCCTAGTGTTTCTAATATTCCATCAATCCATCTTTTACTCTTCTGTTGACCTCTCTTGCTGTTATGTTTCCTAGTGTTTCTAATATTCCATCAATCCATCTTTTCCTCTTCTGTTGACCTCTCCTGCTGTTATGTTTCCTAGTGTTTCTAATATTCCAACAATCCATCTTTTACTCTTCTGTTGACCTCTCCTGCTGTTATGTTTCCTAGTGTTTCTAATATTCCATCAATCCATCTTTTACTCTTCTGTTGACCTCTCCTGCTGTTATGTTTCCTAGTGTTTCTAATATTCCATCAATCCATCTTTTGATCTTCTGTTGACCTCTCCTGCTGTTATGTTTCCTATTGTTTCTAATATCCCATCAAACCATCTTTTGATCTTCTGTTGACCTCTCCTGCTGTTATGTTTCCTAGTGTTTCTAATATTCCATCAATCCATCTTTTACTCTTCTGTTGACCTCTCTTGCTGTTATGTTTCCTAGTGTTTCTAATATTCCACCAATCCATCTTTTACTCTTCTGTTGACCTCTCTTGCTGTTATGTTTCCTAGTGTTTCTAATATTCCACCAATCCATCTTTTACTCTTCTGTTGACCTCTCTTGCTGTTATGTTTCCTAGTGTTTCTAATATTCCATCAATCCATCCTTTACTCTTCTGTTGACCTCTCCTGCTGTTATGTTTCCTAGTGTTTCTAATATTCCATCAATCCATCTTTTACTCTTCTGTTGACTTCTCCTGCTGTTATGTTTCCTAGTGTTTCTAATATTCCATCAATCCATCTTTTACTCTTCTGTTGACCTCTCCTGCTGTTATGTTTCCTAGTGTTTCTAATATTCCATCAATCCATCTTTTACTCTTCTGTTGACCTCTCCTGCTGTTATGTTTCCTAGTGTTTCTAATATTCCATCAATCCATCTTTTACTCTTCTGTTGACCTCTCCTGCTGTTATGTTTCCTAGTGTTTCTAATATTCCATCAATCCATCTTTTACTCTTCTGTTGACCTCTCCTGCTGTTATGTTTCCTATTGTTTCTAATATTCCATCAATCCATCTTTTACTCTTTAGTTGACCTCTCCTGCTGTAATGTTTCCGAGTGTTTCTAATATTCCATCAATCCATCTTTTACTCTTCTGTTGACCTCTCCTGCTGTAATGTTTCCGAGTGTTTCTAATATTCCATCAATCCATCTTTTACTCTTCTGTTGACCTCTCCTGCTGTAATGTTTCCGAGTGTTTCTAATATTCCATCAATCCATCTTTTGCTCTTCTGTTGACCTCTCCTGCTGTTATGTTTCCTAGTGTTTCTAATATTCCATCAATCCATCTTTTACTCTTGTGTTGACCTCTCCTGCTGTTATGTTTCCTGGTGTTTCTAATATTCCATCAATCCATCTTTTACTCTTCTGTTGACCTCTCCTTCTGTTATGTTTCATGGTGTTTATAATATTCCATCAATCCATCTTTTACTCTTCTGTTGACCTCTCCTGCTGTTGTGTTTCCTGGTGTTTCTAATATTCCATCAATCCATCTTTTACTCTTCTGTTGACCGCTCCTGCTGTTATGTTTCCTGGTGTTTCTAATATTCCATCAATCCATCTTTTACTCTTCTGTTGACCGCTCCTGCTGTTATGTTTCCTGGTGTTTCTAATATTCCATCAATCCATCTTTTACTCTTCTGTTGGCCTCTCCTGCTGTTATGTTTCATTGTGTTTCTAATATTCCATCAATCCATCTTTTCCTCTTCTGTTGACCTCTCCTGCTGTTATGTTTCCTAGTGTTTCTAATATTACATCAATCCATCTTTTACTCTTCTGTTGACCTCTCCTGCTGATATGTTTCCTGGTGTTTCTAATATTCCATCAATCCATCTTTTACTCTTCTGTTGACCTCTCCTGCTGTTATGTTTCCTGGTGTTTCTAATATTCCATCAATCCATCTTTTACTCTTCTGTTGACCTCTCCTGCTGTTATGTTTCCTGGTGTTTCTAATATTCCATCAATCCATCTTTTACTCTTCTGTTGACCTCTCCTGCTGTTATGTTTCCTAGTGTTTCTAATATTCCATCAATCCATCTTTTACTCTTCTGTTGACCTCTCCTGCTGTTATGTTTCCTGGTGTTTCTAATATTCCATCAATCCATCTTTTACTCTTCTGTTGACCTCTCCTGCTGTAATGTTTCCTAGTGTTTCTAATATTCCATCAATCCATCTTTTACTCTTCTGTTGACCTCTCCTGCTGTTATGTTTCCGAGTGTTTCTAATATTCCATCAATCCATCTTTTACTCTTCTGTTGACCTCTCCTGCTGTAATGTTTCCGAGTGTTTCTAATATTCCATCAATCCATCTTTTACTCTTCTGCTTACCTCTCCTGCTGTTATGTTTCCTGGTGTTTCTAATATTCCATCAATCCATCTTTTACTCTTCTGTTGACCTCTCCTGCTGTTATGTTTCCTGGTGTTTATAATATTCCATCAATCCATCTTTTACTCTTCTGTTGACCACTCCTGTTGTTATGTTTCCTGGTGTTTCTAATATTCCATCAATCCATCTTTTACTCTTCTGTTGACCGCTCCTGCTGTTATGTTTCCTGGTGTTTCTAATATTCCATCAATCCATCTTTTACTCTTCTGTTGACCTCTCCTGCTGTTATGTTTCCTGGTGTTTCTAATATTCCATCAATCCATCTTTTACTCTTCTGTTGACCTCTCCTGCTGTTATGTTTCCTAGATTTTCTAATATCCCATCAAACCATCTTTTGATCTTCTGTTGACCTCTCCTACTGTTATGTTTCATAGTGTTTCTAATATTCCATCAATCCATCTTTTGATCTTCTGTTGGCCTCCCCTGCTGTTATGTTTCCTAGTGTTTCTAATATTCCATCAATCCATCTTTTGCTCTTCTGTTGGCCTCTCCTGCTGTTATGTTTCCTAGTGTTTCTAATATTCCATCAATCCATCTTTTGATCTTCTGTTGACCTCTCCTGCTGTTATGTTTCCTAGTGTTTCTACTATCCCATCAATCCATCTTTTGATCTTCTGTTGACCTCTCCTACTGTTATGTTTCCTAGTGTTTCTAATATTCCATCAATCCATCTTTTACTCTTCTGTTGACCTCTCTTGCTGTTATGTTTCCTAGTGTTTCTAATATTCCATCAATCCATCTTTTCCTCTTCTGTTGACCTCTCCTGCTGTTATGTTTCCTAGTGTTTCTAATATTCCAACAATCCATCTTTTACTCTTCTGTTGACCTCTCCTGCTGTTATGTTTCCTAGTGTTTCTAATATTCCATCAATCCATCTTTTACTCTTCTGTTGACCTCTCCTGCTGTTATGTTTCCTAGTGTTTCTAATATTCCATCAATCCATCATTTGCTCTTCTGTTGACCTCTCCTGCTGTTATGTTTCCTAGTGTTTCTAATATTCCATCAATCCATCTTTTACTCTTCTGTTGACCTCTCCTGCTGTTATGTTTCCTGGTGTTTCTAATATTCCATCAATCCATCTTTTACTCTTCTGTTGACCTCTCCTGCTGTTATGTTTCCTATTGTTTATAATATTCCATCAATCCATCTTTTACTCTTCTGTTGACCTCTCCTGCTGTTGTGTTTCCTGGTGTTTCTAATATTCCATCAATCCATCTTTTACTCTTCTGTTGACCGCTCCTGCTGTTATGTTTCCTGGTGTTTCTAATATTCCATCAATCCATCTTTTACTCTTCTGTTGACCGCTCCTGCTGTTATGTTTCCTGGTGTTTCTAATATTCCATCAATCCATCTTTTACTCTTCTGTTGGCCTCTCCTGCTGTTATGTTTCATTGTGTTTCTAATATTCCATCAATCCATCTTTTCCTCTTCTGTTGACCTCTCCTGCTGTTATGTTTCCTAGTGTTTCTAATATTCCATCAATCCATCTTTTACTCTTCTGTTGACCTCTCCTGCTGTTATGTTTCCTGGTGTTTCTAATATTCCATCAATCCATCTTTTACTCTTCTGTTGACCTCTCCTGCTGTTATGTTTCCTGGTGTTTCTAATATTCCATCAATCCATCTTTTACTCTTCTGTTGACCTCTCCTGCTGTTATGTTTCCTGGTGTTTCTAATATTCCATCAATCCATCTTTTACTCTTCTGTTGACCTCTCCTGCTGTTATGTTTCCTGGTGTTACTAATATTCCATCAATCCATCTTTTACTCTTCTGTTGACCTCTCCTGCTGTTATGTTTCCTAGTGTTTCTAATATTCCATCAATCCATCTTTTACTCTTCTGTTGACCTCTCCTGCTGTAATGTTTCCGAGTGTTTCTAATATTCCATCAATCCATCTTTTACTCTTCTGTTGACCTCTCCTGCTGTAATGTTTCCGAGTGTTTCTAATATTCCATCAATCCATCTTTTACTCTTCTGTTGACCTCTCCTGCTGTAATGTTTCCGAGTGTTTCTAATATTCCATCAATCCATCTTTTACTCTTCTGTTTACCTCTCCTGCTGTTATGTTTCCTGGTGTTTCTAATATTCCATCAATCCATCTTTTACTCTTCTGTTGACCTCTCCTGCTGTTATGTTTCCTGGTGTTTATAATATTCCATCAATCCATCTTTTACTCTTATGTTGACCACTCCTGCTGTTATGTTTCCTGGTGTTTATAATATTCCATCAATCCATCTTTTACTCTTCTGTTGACCTCTCCTGCTGTTATGTTTCCTGGTGTTTCTAATATTCCATCAATCCATCTTTTACTCTTCTGTTGACCTCTCCTGCTGTTATGTTTCCTGGTGTTTCTAATATTCCATCAATCCATCTTTTACTCTTCTGTTGACCTCTCTCGCTGTTATGTTTCCTAGATTTTCTAATATCCCATCAAACCATCTTTTGATCTTCTGTTGACCTCTCCTACTGTTATGTTTCCTAGTGTTTCTAATATTCCATCAATCCATCTTTTGATCTTCTGTTGGCCTCCCCTGCTGTTATGTTTCCTAGTGTTTCTAATATTCCATCAATCCATCTTTTGCTCTTCTGTTGGCCTCTCCTGCTGTTATGTTTCCTAGTGTTTCTAATATTCCATCAATCAATCTTTTGATCTTCTGTTGACCTCTCCTGCTGTTATGTTTCCTAGTGTTTCTACTATCCCATCAATCCATCTTTTGATCTTCTGTTGACCTCTCCTACTGTTATGTTTCCTAGTGTTTCTAATATTCCATCAATCCATCTTTTACTCTTCTGTTGACCTCTCTTGCTGTTATGTTTCCTAGTGTTTCTAATATTCCATCAATCCATCTTTTCCTCTTCTGTTGACCTCTCCTGATGTTATGTTTCCTAGTGTTTCTAATATTCCAACAATCCATCTTTTACTCTTCTGTTGACCTCTCCTGCTGTTATGTTTCCTAGTGTTTCTAATATTCCATCAATCCATCTTTTACTCTTCTGTTGACCTCTCCTGCTGTTATGTTTCCTAGTGTTTCTAATATTCCATCAATCCATCTTTGATCTTCTGTTGACCTCTCCTGCTGTTATGTTTCCTAGTGTTTCTAATATCCCATCAAACCATCTTTTGATCTTCTGTTGACCTCTCCTGCTGTTATGTTTCCTAGTGTTTCTAATATCCCATCAATCCATCTTTTGATATTCTGTTGACCTCTCCTACTGTTATGTTTCCTAGTGTTTCTAATATTCCATCAATCCATCTTTTGATCTTCTGTTGGCCTCCCCTGCTGTTATGTTTCCTAGTGTTTCTAATATTCCATCAATCCATCTTTTGCTCTTCTGTTGGCCTCTCCTGCTGTTATGTTTCCTAGTGTTTCTAATATTCCATCAATCCATCTTTTGATCTTCTGTTGACCTCTCCTGCTGTTATGTTTCCTAGTGTTTCTACTATCCCATCAATCCATGTTTTGATCTTCTGTTGACCTCTCCTGCTGTTATGTTTCCTAGTGTTTCTAATATTCCATAAATCCATCTTTTACTCTTCTGTTGACCTCTCTTGCTGTTATGTTTCCTAGTGTTTCTAATATTCCATCAATCCATCTTTTCCTCTTCTGTTGACCTCTCCTGCTGTTATGTTTCCTAGTGTTTCTAATATTCCATCAATCCATCTTTTGATCTTCTGTTGACCTCTCCTGCTGTTATGTTTCCTAGTGTTTCTACTATCCCATCAATCCATGTTTTGATCTTCTGTTGACCTCTCCTGCTGTTATGTTTCCTAGTGTTTCTACTATCCCATCAATCCATGTTTTGATCTTCTGTAGACCTCTCCTGCTGTTATGTTTCCTAGTGTTTCTAATATTCCATAAATCCATCTTTTCCTCTTCTGTTGACCTCTCCTGCTGTTATGTTTCCTAGTGTTTCTAATATTCCAACAATCCATCTTTTACTCTTCTGTTGACCTCTCCTGCTGTTATGTTTCCTAGTGTTTCTAATATTCCATCAATCCATCTTTTACTCTTCTGTTGACCTCTCCTGCTGTTATGTTTCCTAGTGTTTCTAATATTCCATCAATCCATCTTTTGATCTTCTGTTGACCTCTCCTGCTGTTATGTTTCCTAGTGTTTCTAATATCCCATCAAACCATCTTTTGATCTTCTGTTGACCTCTCCTGCTGTTATGTTTCCTAGTGTTTCTAATATCCCATCAATCCATCTTTTGATCTTCTGTTGACCTCTCCTGCTGTTATGTTTCCTAGTGTTTCTAATATTCCATCAATCCATCTTTTACTCTTCTGTTGACCTCTCTTGCTGTTATGTTTCCTAGTGTTTATAATATTCCATCAATCCATCTTTTACTCTTCTGTTGCCCTCTCCTGCTGTTATGTTTCCTAGTGTTTCTAATATTCCAACAATGCATCTTTTACTCTTCTGTTCACCTCCCTTGCTGTTATGTTTCCTAGTGTTTCTAATATTCCATCAATCCATCTTTTACTCTTCTGTTGACCTCTCCTGCTGTTATGTTTCCTAGTGTTTCTAATATTCCATCAATCCATCTTTTACTCTCCTGTTGACCTCTCCTGCTGTTATGTTTCCTAGTGTTTCTAATATTCCATCAATCCATCTTTTACTCTTCTGTTGACCTCTCCTGCTGTTATGTTTCCTAGTGTTTCTAATATTCCATCAATCCATCTTTTACTCTTCTGTTGACCTCTCCTGCTGTTATGTTTCCTAGTGTTTCTAATATTCCATCAATCCATCTTTTACTCTTCTGTTGACCTCTCTTGCTGTTATGTTTCCTAGTGTTTCTAATATTCCATCAATCCATCTTTTACTCTTCTGTTGACCTCTCCTGCTGTTATGTTTCCTAGTGTTTCTAATATTCCATCAATCCATCATTTACTCTTCTGTTGACCTCTCCTGCTGTAATGTTTCCGAGTGTTTCTAATATTCCATCAATCCATCTTTTACTCTTCTGTTGACCTCTCCTGCTGTAATGTTTCCGAGTGTTTCTAATATTCCATCAATCCATCTTTTACTCTTCTGTTGACCTCTCCTGCTGTAATGTTTCCGAGTGTTTCTAATATTCCATCAATCCATCTTTTGCACTTCTGTTGACCTCTCCTGCTGTTATGTTTCCTAGTGTTTCTAATATTCCATCAATCCATCTTTTACTCTTCTGTTTACCTCTCCTGATGTTATGTTTCCTGGTGTTTCTAATATTCCATCAATCCATCTTTTACTCTTCTGTTGACCTCTCCTGCTGTTATGTTTCATGGTGTTTATAATATTCCATCAATCCATCTTTTACTCTTCTGTTGACCTCTCCTGCTGTTATGTTTCCTGGTGTTTCTAATATTCCATCAATCCATCTTTTACTCTTCTGTTGACCTCTCCTGCTGTTATGTTTCCTGGTGTTTCTAATATTCCATCAATCCATCTTTTACTCTTCTGTTGACCTCTCTTGCTGTTATGTTTCCTAGTGTTTCTAATATTCCATCAATCCATCTTTTACTCTTCTGTTGACCTCTCCTGCTGTTATGTTTCCTAGTGTTTCTAATATTCCATCAATCCATCTTTTGATCTTCTGTTGGCCTCCCCTGCTGTTATGTTTCCTAGTGTTTCTAATATTCCATCAATCTATCTTTTGCTCTTCTGTTGACCTCTCCTGCTGTTATGTTTCCTAGTGTTTCTAATATTCCATCAATCCATCTTTTACTCTTCTGTTGACCTCTCCTGCTGTTATGTTTCCTGGTGTTTCTAATATTCCATCAATCCATCTTTTACTCTTCTGTTGACCTCTCCTGCTGTTATGTTTCCTGGTGTTTCTAATATTCCATCAATCCATCTTTTACTCTTCTGTTGACCTCTCCTGCTGTTATGTTTCCTGGTGTTTCTAATATTCCATCAATCCATCTTTTACTCTTCTGTTGACCTCTCCTGCTGTTATGTTTCCTGGTGTTTCTAATATTCCATCAATCCATCTTTTACTCTTCTGTTGACTTCTCCTGCTGTTATGTTTCCTGGTGTTTCTAATATTCCATCAATCCATCTTTTACTCTTCTGTTGGCCTCTCCTGCTGTTATGTTTCCTGGTGTTTCTAATATTCCATCAATCCATCTTTTCCTCTTCTGTTGACCTTTCCTGCTGTTATGTTTCCTAGTGTTTCTAATATTCCATCAATCCATCTTTTACTCTTCTGTTGACCTCTCCTGCTGTTATGTTTCCTGGTGTTTCTAATATTCCATCAATCCATCTTTTACTCTTCTGTTGACCTCTCCTGCTGTTATGTTTCCTGGTGTTTCTAATATTCCATCAATCCATCTTTTACTCTTCTGTTGACCTCTCCTGCTGTTATGTTTCCTGGTGTTTCTAATATTCCATCAATCCATCTTTTACTCTTCTGTTGACCTTTCCTGCTGTTATGTTTCCTGGTGTTTCTAATATTCCATCAATCCATCTTTTACTCTTCTGTTGACCTCTCCTGCTGTTATGTTTCTTGGTGTTTCTAATATTCCATCAATCCATCTTTTACTCTTCTGTTGGCCTCTCCTGCTGTTATGTTTCCTGGTGTTTCTAATATTCCATCAATCCATCTTTTCCTCTTCTGTTGACCTCTCCTGCTGTTATGTTTCCTAGTGTTTCTAATATTCCATCAATCCATCTTTTGCTCTTCTGTTGACCTCTCCTGCTGTTATGTTTCCTGGTGTTTCTAATATTCCATCAATCCATCTTTTCCTCTTCTGTTGACCTCTCCTGCTGTTATGTTTCCTAGTGTTTCTAATATTCCATCAATCCATCTTTTGCTCTTCTGTTGACCTCTCCTGCTGTTATGTTTCCTGGTGTTTCTAATATTCCATCAATCCATCTTTTACTCTTCTGTTGACCTCTCCTGCTGTTATGTTTCCTGGTGTTTCTAATATTCCATCAATCCATCTTTTACTCTTCTGTTGACCTCTCCTGCTGTTATGTTTCCTGGTGTTTCTAATATTCCATCAATCCATCTTTTACTCTTCTGTTGACCTCTCCTGCTGTTATGTTTCCTGGTGTTTCTAATATTCCATCAATCCATCTTTTACTCTTCTGTTGACCTCTCCTGCTGTTATGTTTCCTGGTGTTTCTAATATTCCATCAATCCATCTTTTACTCTTCTGTTGGCCTCTCCTGCTGTTATGTTTCCTGGTGTTTCTAATATTCCATCAATCCATCTTTTCCTCTTCTGTTGACCTCTCCTGCTGTTATGTTTCCTAGTGTTTCTAATATTCCATCAATCCATCTTTTACTCTTCTGTTGACCTCTCCTGCTGTTATGTTTTCTAGTGTTTCTAGTATTCCATCAATCCATCTTTTACTCTTCTGTTGACCTCTCCTGCTGTTATGTTTCCTAGTGTTTCTAATATTCCATCAATCCATCTTTTACTCTTCTGTTAACCTCTCCTGATGTTATGTTTCATAGTGTTTCTAATATTCCATCAATCCATCCTTTGCTCTTCTGTTGACGTCTTCTGCTGTTATGTTTCCTAGTCTTTCTAATATTCCATCAATCCATCTTTTGCTCTTATGTTGACCTCTCCTGCTGTTATGTTTCCTAGTGTTTCTAATATTCCATCAATCCATCTTTTGCTCTTCTGTTGACCTCTCCTGCTGTTATGTTTCCTGGTGTTTCTAATATTCCATCAATCCATCTTTTACTCTTCTGTTGACCTCTCCTGCTGTTATGTTTCCTGGTGTTTCTAATATTCCATCAATCCATCTTTTACTCTTCTGTTGACCTCTCCTGCTGTTATATTTCCTGGTGTTTCTAATATTCCTTCAATCCATCTTTTGCTCTTCTGTTGACCTCTCCTGCTGTTATGTTTCCTGGTTTTTCTAATATTCCATCAATCCATCTTTTACTCTTCTGTTGACCTCTCCTGCTGTTATGTTTCCTAGTGTTTCTAATATTCCATCAATCCATCTTTTACTCTTCTGTTGGCCTCTCCTGCTGTTATGTTTCCTGGTGTTTCTAATATTCCATCAATCCATCTTTTACTCTTCTGTTGACCTCTCCTGCTGTTATGTTTCCTAGTGTTTCTAATATTCCATCAATCCATCTTTTACTCTTCTGTTGACCTCTCCTGCTGTTATGTTTCCTGGTGTTTCTAATATTCCATCAATCCATCTTTTACTCTTCTGTTGACCTCTCCTGCTGTTATGTTTCCTATTGTTTCTAATATTCCATCAATCCATCTTTTACTCTTCTGTTGACCTCTCCTGCTGTTATGTTTCCTATTGTTTCTAATATTCAATCAATCCATCTTTTACTCTTCTGTTGATCTCTCCTGCTGTTATGTTTCCTGGTGTTTCTAATATTCCATCAATCCATCTTTTACTCTTCTGTTGACCTCTCCTGCTGTTATGTTTCCTATTGTTTCTAATATTCCATCAATCCATCTTTTACTCCTCTGTTGACCTCTCCTGCTGTTATGTTTCCTAGTGTTTCTAATATTCCATCAATCCATCTTTTACTCTTCTGTTGACCTCTCCTGCTGTTATGTTTCCTAGTGTTTCTAATATTCCATCAATCCATCTTTTACTCCTCTGTTGACCTCTCCTGCTGTTATGTTTCCTAGTGTTTCTAATATTCCATCAATCCATCTTTTACTCCTCTGTTGACCTCTCCTGCTGTTATGTTTCCTAGTGTTTCTAATATTCCATCAATCCATCTTTTACTCTTCTGTTGACCTCTCCTGCTGTTATGTTTCCTGGTGTTTCTAATATTCCATTAATCCATCTTTTACTCTTCTGTTGACCTCTCCTGCTGTAATGTTTCCTGGTGTTTATAATATTCCATCGATCCATCTTTTACTCCTCTGTTGACCTCTCCTGCTGTTATGTTTCCTAGTGTTTCTAATATTCCATCAATCCATCTTTTACTCCTCTGTTGACCTCTCCTGCTGTTATGTTTCCTAGTGTTTCTAATATTCCATCAATCCATCTTTACTCTTCTGTTGACCTCTCCTGCTGTTATGTTTCCTAGTGTTTCTAATATTCCATCAATCCATCTTTTACTCTTCTGTTGACCTCTCCTGCTGTTATGTTTCCTGGTGTTTCCATCAATCCAGGTTAGGGTTACAAGACGTAGCAGCAGTTAGGTTCATGAATTTAAACAAATTAAACTTTGAAATCGCCACAACCACAGATTAAAGTATTCAAAGTATCCAGTATTGATATCACTACCAAAATTACAGACCACAGTAAATTGACTCCATTTTTGAAATCACTAGCAAAATTACAGACCACAGTAAATTGACTCCATTTTTGAAATCACTACCTCCATTACAGACTAAAATGACTCCAAATCTGAAACCACCGCGTCAGTCACATATTAAAATATAAATGATGACTCCACTCACAAACGTAAAGAGTCTCCACGAAATAAATCACAAAAGTTTTAAAGAACAACTTTCAATTAAAACTAAAATTCTAAACTACATTTCCTGTGAACAAATTAAATGTGAACTCAAGCAGAAAGCTGCACCACAACAGCCCAGAACCTGCACCACAACAGCACTGAACAACCAGCACGAACCACCAGTTTTAATTTAACATTTATTAATAACACAAACGGAGACATACACTAGAGCAGTCGTTAGAACTGAGTTGATTATTTCCCCTCTCTTGCCTTAGCAAACCGTGTCTTGTATAACATGTTTATATGCAACGGGGCAATTAACGAGGAGGTCGCCGGCAGTTCTCGTCTTTTGGTGTCATGCGAATCAAAGCGTGGAACAAGTCAATATTAATAGAAGTGAGAAATATAAGTTGATCCGTGTTATATAAGGCTAAGGAAAGCTAACCTGAATAAAATGCTGGCTGAAATCGGATGCATTGCGCCACTGGCGCAGAACACAGTGCAACGTTTTAACGGGTGTTCAATCAGAGTGGATCTGGCAGACTCTAATTGTGATGTTCTGTCTGTGGGGGCGATCAACACACTTAACCTGACAGCTGACTTCATGTGAGAGTCTGGAATCCTACTCTGATTGAGTCCTGATCGCATGAGTCCTGATCGCAGATATATATATATATATATATATATATATATATATATATATATATATAAAGTCAATTCTGACCCATGGAAGCGAATCATGGACAACAGATATAGAAATAAAAACACGATTAGAGGCAACAGAGATGGGATTTCTCAGAAGAATGTTGAGAGTTCCCTGGACAGTTAAATAGATCATCGAGGACATTCTCAAAGAGGCCAACACAAAAAGGGAGCCCCTAAAAAACATCAGGAAGAAAATTCGACATTATTTAGGGCACATCAACAGCAGCAGAATTGTTACGTTGCACTTTGAATATAAAATTGTGGAAGGACATGATCGCCATTCGACTTGGCACATGATGTTGATGATGACTAAGGCTCATGTAAGAAGAGGCAAAAAAACAAAAGAAATAACTGTCGGTGGTGCACAGCCGAGGATCGTGTGGCAAGGTAAATTGATATGCGCAGTGGGACTCAGGAAATAGGCGAGAGACCAAGAAAAATATGCAGAGGGACAGCGAAAACTGAGATGAACCGTGTGAGGCAGACTTTGGGCACTCTACGACATACTACCACGATCCGATCAAAGTTTCGTTGCTGAGTTCTTGTCTAACAAGACGAGATACGGAGGATCGTCCCTTGAAAGCAGCGCCCACAACACTACCACAACCATTTACAGGTGCACAGATAAATGGTCACTACAAACACAACTTTCTGTAAAGATAAATGGTCACTACAAACACAACTTTCTGTAAAGATAAATGGTCACCACAAACACAACTTTCTGTAAAGATAAATGGTCACTACAAACACAACTTTCTGTAAAGATAAATGGTCACTACAAACACAACTTTCTGTAAAGATAAATGGTCACCACAAACACAACTTTCTGTAAAGATAAATGATCACCACAAACACAACTTTCTGTAAAGATAAATGATCACTAAAAACACAACTTTCTGTAAAGATAAATGGTCACTACAAACACAACTTTCTGTAAAGATAAATGGTCACAACAAACACAACTTTCTGTAAAGATAAATGGTCACTACAAACACAACTTTCTGTAAAGATAAATGGTCACTACAAACACAACTTTCTGTAAAGATAAATGGTCACTACAAACACAACTTTCTGTAAAGATAAATGGTCACTACAAACACAACTTTCTGTAAAGATAAATGGTCACCACAAACACATCTTTCTGTAAAGATAAATGGTCACTACAAACACAACTTTCTGTAAAGATAAATGGTCACTACAAACACAACTTTCTGTAAAGATAAATGGTCACTACAAACACAACTTTCTGTAAAGATAAATGGTCACTACAAACACAACTTTCTGTAAAGATAAATGGTCACTACCAACACAACTTTCTGTAAAGATAAATGGTCACTACCAACACAACTTTCTGTAAAGATAAATGGTCACTACAAACACAACTTTCTGTAAAGATAAATGGTCACTACAAACACAACTTTCTGTAAAGATAAATGGTCACTACCAACACAACTTTCTGTAAAGATAAATGGTCACCACAAACACAACTTTCTGTAAAGATAAATGGTCACCACAAACACAACTTTCTGTAAAGATAAATGGTCACTACAAACACAACTTTCTGTAAAGATAAATGGTCACCACAAAACACAACTTTCTGTAAAGATAAATGGTCACTACAAACACAATTTGGGAGCCGCGATAGCTCAGTGGTTAGTGAACTGGACTGCAAAGAACAAGTGGTTGGGTTCGATCCCAACGACGGCTTCCGGGTTCACCCAGCCTTAAATGGGTACCGGATTTTTTTATTGGAAAGTAAAGCGGCACGGGCGTAATACCGACCACATTACCCCAAAAATCATGTGCTGAAGGTCTGTAAAATGTATGGTCACTAACACCTTATTCCCTATACGCCACTTGGCGTGACGGGGGCTCTCTACTTTTTTTTTTTTTTTTTACTTACAAACACAACTTTCTGTAAAGATAAATGGTCACCACAAACACAACTTTCTGTAAAGATAAATGGTCACCACAAACACAACTTTCTGTAAAGATAAATGGTCACCACAAACACATCTTTCTGTAAAGATAAATGCTCTTCAACAAACGTATAACATGGGGGGGGGGGTGAAGAGATCTCCCGACCACACCGCTTCCTGCTTGTAATCCTCCTGTGTAAGCCTCCCTCCACCCCCCAGATGTACTCCATCAAGCATGCCCCTGATTTCTTGAAAAGGTGAGAACCAGTGATCTACATTTACAGCGACCACAAAAAGGCGGCATCTAATAAATTACGTAAAAAAAGCTTTCCAAAAGTAACTTGACACCACACTGTATTGAATGTGACAGCTTGGAAGTTGCAAGACTTGTCGTGTCGTATGGTTGCAGACATTAGCTATTCAAACATTCACGTCTCGTTTCTAATGAGAGAAATGTTCTCAAGAATGAAGCAACATAAACTTAGCCAGGGATTCTCAAACTTCATCTTCTTAATCCTCTAAACTCCAGTCAAAGTAAAGGGCACCCACAAGTGATCTCCACCCACCATAGTGCAATCACAAGAGATGTCCACCCACCACAGTGCACTCACAAGAGATGTCCACCCATCATAGGGCACCCACAAGTGATCTCCACCCATCATAATGCACTCACAAGAGATGTCCACCCATCATAGGGCACCCACAAGTGATCTCAACCCATCATAGGGCACCCATAAGTGATCTCCATCCACCATTGGGCACTCACACGAGATCTCCAACCATCATAGGGCACTCACAAGAGATCTCCACCCATCGTAGGACACTCACAAGAGATCTCCAACCATCATAGGACACTCACAAGAGATCTCCACCCATCATAGGACACTCACAAGAGATCTCCACCCATCATAGGACACTCACAAGAGATCTCCAACCATCATAGGACACTCACAAGAGATCTCCCCCATCATAGGACACTCACAAGAGATCTCCACCCATCATAGGACACTCACAAGAGATCTCTACCCATCATAGGACACTCACAAGAGATCTCCACCCATTATAGGGCACTCACAAGAGATCTCCACCCATCATAGGGCACTCACAAGAGATCTCCACCCATCATAGGGCACTCACAAGAGATCTCCACCCATCATAGGGTACTCACAAGAGATCTCCACCCATCATAGGGCACTCACAAGAGATCTCCACCCATCATAGGGCACTCACAAGAGATCTCCACCCATCATAGGACACTCACGAGAGATCTCCACCCATCATAGGGCACTCACGAGAGATCTCCACCCATCATAGGACACTCACAAGAGATCTCCACCCATCATAGGGCACTCACAAGAGATCTCCACCCATCATAGGGCACTCACAAGAGATCTCCACCCATCATAGGGCACTCACAAGAGATATCCACCCATCATAGGGCACTCACAAGAGATCTCCACCCATCATAGGGCACTCACAAGAGATCTCCACCCATCATAGGGCACTCACAAGAGATCTCCATCCATTATAGGACACTCACAAGAGATCTCCATCCATCATAGGACACTCACAAGAGATCTCCACCCATCATAGGACACTCACGAGAGATCTCCACCCAATCCGGTCTGGAGTAATCATGGACAACTCACGCCAGGACCTACCAGCATCAACCTCGACCGGCTAGCCTCTATCATTCCAAATGTATGGTTCGTCGCCATGTTCCCATAAATGTATGATCCGTCGCCATGTCCCCATAAATGTATGATCCGTCGCCATGTCCCCATAAATGTATGGTTCGTCGCCATGTCCCCATAAATGTATGATCCGTCGCCATGTCCCCATAAATGTATGGTTCGTCGCCATGTCCCCATAAATGTATGATCCGTCGCCATGTCCCCATAAATGTATGATCCGTCGCCATGTCCCCATAAATGTATGATCCGTCGCCATGTCCCCATAAATGTATGGTTCGTCGCCATGTCCCCATAAATGTATGATCCGTCGCCATGTCCCCATAAATGTATGGTTCGTCGCCATGTCCCCATAAATGTATGATCCGTCGCCATGTCCCATAAATGTATGGTTCGTCGCCATGTCCCCATAAATGTATGATCCGTCGCCATGTCCCCATAAATGTATGATCCGTCGCCATGTCCCATAAATGTATGGTTCGTCGTCATGTCCCCATAAATGTATGGTTCGTCGCCATGTTCCCATAAATGTATGGTTCGTCGCCATGTTCCCATAAATGTATGATCCGTCGCCATGTTCCCATAAATGTATGATCCGTCGCCATGTTCCCATAAATGTATGGTTCGTCGCCATGTTCCCATAAATGTATGGTTCGTCGCCATGTCCCCATAAATGTATGGTTCGTCGCCATGTCCCCATAAATGTATGGTTCGTCGCCATGTCCCCATAAATGTATGGTTCGTCGCCATGTCCCCATAAATGTATGGTTCGTCGCTATGTCCCCATAAATGTATGGTTCGTCGCCATGTCCCCATAAATGTATGATCCGTCGCCATGTCCCATAAATGTATGGTTCGTCGCCATGTTCCCATAAATGTATGGTTCGTCGCCATGTCCCCATAAATGTATGTTCGTCGCCATGTCCCCATAAATGTATGGTCCGTCGCCATGTCCCCATAAATGTATGGTTCGTCGCCATGTCCCCATAAATGTATGGTTCGTCGCCATGTCCCCATAAATGTATGGTTCGTCGCCATGTCCCCATAAATGTATGGTTCGTCGCCATGTCTGTCCCCAATGATCTACCTCTTCTTAGTTTTCCAGGTGGTGTCCATGTTAATGCTGGGTACAGACGTCTGGTTCGTCCCATTCACAGAACGTGGACAACATCTATTAAATGACTGGGCTGACATGGAGACTAGTTGAACACCAAATGTTTCTAAATCTATTAAATGACTGGGCTGACATGGAGACTAGTTGAACACCAAATGTTTCTAAATCTATTAAATGACTGGGATGACATGGAGACTAGTTGAACACCAAATGTTTCTAAATCTATTAAATGACTGGGCTGACATGGAGACTAGTTGAACACCAAATGTTTCTAAATCTATTAAATGACTGGGATGACATGGAGACTAGTTGCACGCCAAATGTTTCTAAATCTATTAAATGACTGGGATGACATGGAGACTAGTTGAACACCAAATGTTTCTAAATCTATTAAATGACTGGATGACATGGAGACTAGTTGAACACCAAATGTTTCTAAATCTATTGAATGACTGGGCTGACATGGAGACTAGTTGAACACCAAATGTTTCTAAATCTATTGAATGACTGGGCTGACATAGAGACTAGTTGAACACCAAATGTTTCTAAATCTATTAAATGACTGGGCTGACATGGAGACTAGTTGAAAACCAAATGTTTCTAAATCTATTGAATGACTGGGCTGACATGGAGACTAGTTGAACACCAAATGTTTCTAAATCTATTAAATGACTGGGCTGACATAGAGACTAGTTGAACACCAAATGTTTCTAAATCTATTAAATGACTGGGCTGACATGGAGACTAGTTGAACACCAAATGTTTCTAAATCTATTAAATGACTGGGCTGACATGGAGACTAGTTGAACACCAAATGTTTCTAAATCTATTAAATGACTGGGCTGACATGGAGACTAGTTGAACACCAATGTTTCTAAATCTATTAAATGACTGGGCTGACATGGAGACTAGTTGAACACCAAATGTTTCTAAATCTATTAAATGACTGGGCTGACATGGAGACTAGTTGAACACCAAATGTTTCTAAATCTATTGAATGACTGGGCTGACATGGAGACTAGTTGAACACCAAATGTTTCTAAATCTATTGAATGACTGGGCTGACATGGAGACTAGTTGAACACCAAATGTTTCTAAATCTATTAAATGACTGGGATGACATAGAGACTAGTTGAACACCAAATGTTTCTAAATCTATTAAATGACTGGGCTGACATGGAGACTAGTTGAACACCAAATGTTTCTAAATCTATTAAATGACTGGCTGACATGGAGACTAGTTGAACACCAAATGTTTCTAAATCTATTAAATGACTGGGCTGACATGGAGACTAGTTGAACACCAAATGTTTCTAAATCTATTGAATGACTGGGCTGACATGGAGACTAGTTGAACACCAAATGTTTCTAAATCTATTAAATGACTGGGCTGACATGGAGACTAGTTGAACACCAAATGTTTCTAAATCTATTGAATGACTGGGCTGACATGGAGACTAGTTGCACGCCAAATGTTTCTAAATCTATTGAATGACTGGGATGACATAGAGACTAGTTGAACACCAAATGTTTCTAAATCTATTAAATGACTGGGCTGACATGGAGACTATTTGAACACCAAATGTTTCTAAATCTATTGAATGACTGGGCTGACATGGAGACTAGTTGCACGCCAAATGTTTCTAAATCTATTAAATGACTGGGATGACATAGAGACTAGTTGCACGCCAAATGTTTCTAAATCTATTAAATGACTGGGATGACATAGAGACTAGTTGCACGCCAAATATTTCTAAATCTATTAAATGACTGGGCTGACATAGAGACTAGTTGAACACCAAATGTTTCTAAATCTATTAAATGACTGGGATGACATGGAGACTAGTTGCACGCCAAATGTTTCTAAATCTATTAAATGACTGGGATGACATAGAGACTAGTTGAACACCAAATGTTTCTAAATCTATTAAATGACTGGGCTGACATAGAGACTAGTTGAACACCAAATGTTTCTAAATCTATTAAATGACTGGGATGACATGGAGACTAGTTGCACACCAAATGTTTCTAAATCTATTGAATGACTGGGCTGACATGGAGACTAGTTGCACACCAAATGTTTCTAAATCTATTGAATGACTGGGCTGACATGGAGACTAGTTGCACACCAAATGTTTCTAAATCTATTGAATGACTGGGCTGACATGGAGACTAGTTGCACGCCAAATGTTTCTAAATCTATTAAATGACTGGGCTGACATGGAGACTAGTTGAACACCAAATGTTTCTAAATCTATTAAATGACTGGGCTGACATGGAGACTAATTGCACGCCAAATGTTTCTAAATCTATTAAATGACTGGGCTGACATGGAGACTAGTTGCACGCCAAATGTTTCTAAATCTATTAAATGACTGGGCTGACATGGAGACTAGTTGAACACCAAATGTTTCTAAATCTATTAAATGACTGGGCTGACATGGAGACTAGTTGAACACCAAATGTTTCTAAATCTATTAAATGACTGGGCTGACATGGAGACTAGTTGAACACCAAATGTTTCTAAATCTATTAAATGACTGGGCTGACATGGAGACTAGTTGCACGCCAAATGTTTCTAAATCTATTAAATGACTGGGCTGACATGGAGACTAGTTGCACGCCAAATGTTTCTAAATCTATTGAATGACTGGGATGACATGGAGACTAGTTGAACACCAAATGTTTCTAAATCTATTAAATGACTGGGCTGACATGGAGACTAGTTGAACACCAAATGTTTCTAAATCTATTAAATGACTGGGATGACATAGAGACTAGTTGAACACCAAATATTTCTAAATCTATTGAATGACTGGGCTGACATGGAGACTAGTTGCACGCCAAATGTTTCTAAATCTATTGAATGACTGGGATGACATGGAGACTAGTTGAACACCAAATGTTTCTAAATCTATTGAATGACTGGGATGACATGGAGACTAGTTGAACACCAAATATTTCTAAATCTATTGAATGACTGGGATGACATGGAGACTAGTTGAACACCAAATGTTTCTAAATCTATTGAATGACTGGGATGACATGGAGACTAGTTGAACACCAAATGTTTCTAAATCTATTGAATGACTGGGATGACATGGAGACTAGTTGAACACCAAATGTTTCTAAATCTATTGAATGACTGGGATGACATGGAGACTAGTTGAACACCAAATATTTCTAAATCTATTGAATGACTGGGATGACATGGAGACTAGTTGAACACCAAATGTTTCTAAATCTATTAAATGACTGGGCTGACATGGAGACTAGTTGAACACCAAATGTTTCTAAATCTATTAAATGACTGGGATGACATAGAGACTAGTTGAACACCAAATGTTTCTAAATCTATTAAATGACTGGGATGACATAGAGACTAGTTGAACACCAAATGTTTCTAAATCTATAAATGACTGGGATGACATAGAGACTAGTTGAACACCAAATGTTTCTAAATCTATTAAATGACTGGGATGACATAGAGACTAGTTGAACACCAAATATTTCTAAATCTATTAAATGACTGGGCTGACATGGAGACTAGTTGAACACCAAATGTTTCTAAATCTATTGAATGACTGGGATGACATAGAGACTAGTTGAACACCAAATGTTTCTAAATCTATTAAATGACTGGGCTGACATAGAGACTAGTTGAACACCAAATGTTTCTAAATCTATTAAATGACTGGGCTGACATGGAGACTAGTTGAACACCAAATGTTTCTAAATCTATTGAATGACTGGGATGACATAGAGACTAGTTGAACACCAAATGTTTCTAAATCTATTAAATGACTGGGCTGACATGGAGACTAGTTGAACACCAAATGTTTCTAAATCTATTAAATGACTGGCTGACATGGAGACTAGTTGAACACCAAATGTTTCTAAATCTATTAAATGACTGGGCTGACATACAGACTAGTTGAACACCAAATGTTTCTAAATCTATTAAATGACTGGGCTGACATGGAGACTAGTTGAACACCAAATGTTTCTAAATCTATTAAAAGACTGGGCTGACATGGAGACTAGTTGCACACCAAATGTTTCTAAATCTATTGAAATGACTGGGATGACATAGAGACTAGTTGCACACCAAATGTTTCTAAATCTATTAAATGACTGGGATGACATAGAGACTAGTTGAACACCAAATGTTTCTAAATCTATTAAATGACTGGGCTGACATGGAGACTAGTTGAACACCAAATGTTTCTAAATCTATTAAATGACTGGGCTGACATGGAGACTAGTTGAACACCAAATGTTTCTAAATCTATTGAATGACTGGGCTGACATAGAGACTAGTTGCACACCAAATGTTTCTAAATCTATTAAATGACTGGGCTGACATGGAGACTAGTTGAACACCAAATGTTTCTAAATCTATTAAATGACTGGGCTGACATAGAGACTAGTTGAACACCAAATGTTTCTAAATCTATTAAATGACTGGGATGACATAGAGACTAGTTGAACACCAAATGTTTCTAAATCTATTAAATGACTGGGATGACATAGAGACTAGTTGAACACCAAATGTTTCTAAATCTATTAAATGACTGGGATGACATAGAGACTAGTTGAACACCAAATGTTTCTAAATCTATTAAATGACTGGGCTGACATGGAGACTAGTTGAACACCAAATGTTTCTAAATCTATTAAATGACTGGGCTGACATAGAGACTAGTTGAACACCAAATGTTTCTAAATCTATTAAATGACTGGGATGACATAGAGACTAGTTGAACACCAAATGTTTCTAAATCTATAAATGACTGGGATGACATAGAGACTAGTTGAACACCAAATGTTTCTAAATCTATTAAATGACTGGGATGACATAGAGACTAGTTGAACACCAAATGTTTCTAAATCTATTAAATGACTGGGCTGACATGGAGACTAGTTGAACACCAAATGTTTCTAAATCTATTGAATGACTGGGCTGACATAGAGACTAGTTGAACACCAAATGTTTCTAAATCTATTGAATGACTGGGATGACATAGAGACTAGTTGCACGCCAAATGTTTCTAAATCTATTAAATGACTGGGCTGACATGGAGACTAGTTGCACGCCAAATGTTTCTAAATCTATTAAATGACTGGGATGACATGGAGACTAGTTGAACACCAAATGTTTCTAAATCTATTAAATGACTGGGATGACATGGAGACTAGTTGAACACCAAATGTTTCTAAATCTATTAAATGACTGGTCTGACATGGAGACTAGTTGAACACCAAATGTTTCTAAATCTATTAATGACTGGGCTGACATGGAGACTAGTTGAACACCAAATGTTTCTAAATCTATTAAATGACTGGGATGACATAGAGACTAGTTGAACACCAAATGTTTCTAAATCTATTAAATGACTGGGATGACATAGAGACTAGTTGAACACCAAATGTTTCTAAATCTATTAAATGACTGGGATGACATAGAGACTAGTTGAACACCAAATGTTTCTAAATCTATTGACTGCCTGGGCTGACATGGAGACTAGTTGCACGCCAAATGTTTCTAAATCTATTAAATGACTGGGCTGACATAGAGACTAGTTGCACGCCAAATGTTTCTAAATCTATTAAATGACTGGGATGACATAGAGACTAGTTGCACGCCAAATGTTTCTAAATCTATTGAATGACTGGGATGACATAGAGACTAGTTGCACGCCAAATATTTCTAAATCTATTGAATGACTGGGATGACATAGAGACTAGTTGCACGCCAAATATTTCTAAATCTATTGAATGACTGGGATGACATAGAGACTAGTTGAACACCAAATGTTTCTAAATCTATTGAATGACTGGGCTGACATGGAGACTAGTTGCACGCCAAATGTTTCTAAATCTATTGAATGACTGGGATGACATAGAGACTAGTTGCACGCCAAATGTTTCTAAATCTATTAAATGACTGGGCTGACATGGAGACTAGTTGAACACCAAATGTTTATAAATCTATTAAATGACTGGGATGACATAGAGACTAGTTGCACGCCAAATGTTTCTAAATCTATTAAATGACTGGGATGACATAGAGACTAGTTGCACGCCAAATGTTTCTAAATCTATTAAATGACTGGGCTGACATGGAGACTAGTTGAACACCAAATGTTTCTAAATCTATTAAATGACTGGGCTGACATGGAGACTAGTTGAACACCAAATGTTTCTAAATCTATTAAATGACTGGGCTGACATGGAGACTAGTTGAACACCAAATGTTTCTAAATCTATTAAATGACTGGGCTGACATGGAGACTAGTTGAACACCAAATGTTTCTAAATCTATTAAATGACTGGGCTGACATGGAGACTAGTTGAACACCAAATGTTTCTAAATCTATTGAATGACTGGGCTGACATGGAGACTAGTTGCACGCCAAATGTTTCTAAATCTATTAAATGACTGGGCTGACATGGAGACTAGTTGCACGCCAAATGTTTCTAAATCTATTAAATGACTGGGCTGACATGGAGACTAGTTGCACGCCAAATATTTCTAAATCTATTGAATGACTGGGATGACATAGAGACTAGTTGCACGCCAAATATTTCTAAATCTATTAAATGACTGGGCTGACATGGAGACTAGTTGAACACCAAATGTTTCTAAATCTATTAAATGACTGGGCTGACATGGAGACTAGTTGAACACCAAATGTTTCTAAATCTATTGAATGACTGGGCTGACATGGAGACTAGTTGCACGCCAAATGTTTCTAAATCTATTGAATGACTGGGCTGACATGGAGACTAGTTGCACGCCAAATGTTTCTAAATCTATTAAATGACTGGGCTGACATGGAGACTAGTTGCACGCCAAATGTTTCTAAATCTATTAAATGACTGGGCTGACATGGAGACTAGTTGCACGCCAAATGTTTCTAAATCTATTAAATGACTGGGCTGACATAGAGACTAGTTGAACACCAAATGTTTCTAAATCTATTAAATGACTGGGCTGACATGGAGACTAGTTGCACGCCAAATGTTTCTAAATCTATTAAATGACTGGGCTGACATAGAGACTAGTTGCTCACCAAATGTTCTAAATCTATTAAATGACTGGGCTGACATGGAGACTAGTTGAACACCAAATGTTTCTAAATCTATTAAATGACTGGGCTGACATAGAGACTAGTTGAACACCAAATGTTTCTAAATCTATTAAATGACTGGGCTGACATGGAGACTAGTTGAACACCAAATGTTTCTAAATCTATTGAATGACTGGGCTGACATAGAGACTAGTTGAACACCAAATGTTTCTAAATCTATTGAATGACTGGGCTGACATGGAGACTAGTTGAACACCAAATGTTTCTAAATCTATTGAATGACTGGGCTGACATGGAGACTAGTTGCACGCCAAATGTTTCTAAATCTATTAAATGACTGGGATGACATGGAGACTAGTTGAACACCAATGTTTCTAAATCTATTAAATGACTGGGCTGACATGGAGACTAGTTGAACACCAAATGTTTCTAAATCTATTAAATGACTGGGCTGACATGGAGACTAGTTGCACGCCAAATGTTTCTAAATCTATTAAATGACTGGGATGACATGGAGACTAGTTGCACGCCAAATGTTTCTAAATCTATTGAATGACTGGGCTGACATGGAGACTAGTTGAACACCAAATGTTTCTAAATCTATTAAATGACTGGGATGACATAGAGACTAGTTGCACGCCAAATGTTTCTAAATCTATTGAATGACTGGGCTGACTTGCCTGTTCTTGTAGACATCTCTTTCTTGATGTAGCTATTTAATGAACTAAAGCTTCCCAGTTATTCCAAGTGACCTACTTCTAGTTCCACTTCTCTAAATGTAACTTTCTTTGTACTACCTCTATTATTCCTAGTATTACTTCCAGCGTTACATTCAATATTATCTCCAGTAATATTGTCAATATTAGTGTCATTAATATTTTCAATGTTATGTCCAGTAATTTTTGAATATTATTTCCAGTAATATTTTCAATATTTTTTCCAGTAATATTTTTAATGTTACTTCCAGTAATATTTTCAATATTTTTCCTATTATATTTTCAGTGTTACTTCCAGTAATATTTTCAATATTTTTCCAGTAATATTTGTAATGTTACTTCCAGTAATATTTTCAATATTTTTCCAGTAATATTTTTAATGTTACTTCCAGTAATATTTTCAATATTTTTCCAGTAATATTTTTAATGTTACTTCCAGTAATATTTTCAATATTTTCCCAGTAATATTTTTAATGTTACTTCCAGTAATATTTTCAGTATTTTTCCTGTTATATTTTCAATGTTACTTCCAGTAATATTTTCAATATTTTTCCTGTTATATTTTCAATGTTATCTCCATTAATATTTCCTGTTACTTATACCTGGTTTGTTGCAGAGCGAACATTTTGCATTCAGAGAACGCCAGGACAGAGTCAAACCCCATCCCTGCATACCGACAAGCCAAAGCGCGTCCACTACACATCTGGCAATTTCTAAATAAAATAACGGTCACCCATGACATCATCACAGCGTAGATGAATTCAGATGAGAACGGAAATGGCCATCATGAACTCAAAACGCTGGGAGGGGAATATCCTGAACTAGGACATGTTATGTCAACAACTGGCATTCTGCCAGCGCATCCCAGCTCGCTCCCACGCCCATGGTTATACGATAATTATCACTGATGCTGCTATTATTGTTCCCGTTATTAATCATGTTAACTGTTACTATAATCCTGTTGTGAGATTGCGTGGGAAAAAGTGACGAGATGTGGGGACAGATTAATTTCCGGGAAAATAAGTGCAGGGACTAGGAAGGTAGATGTAGTAGTTGCTGATGTTGTAGTGTTGCTGTTGTTGTTATTGTTGTTGTAGTGTTGCTGTCATAGTGAGTGTGTAGGACGAGGGGAGACAGACTAGCATACTGATAATTTAGACAGACAATGTCAGACAGTTTAGTTATGTGAGCGTATATAACATTATGACAATGGTAGATCTATATAACATTATGATAATGGTAGATCTATATAACATTATGATAATGGTAGATCTATATAACATTATGATGATGGTAGATCTATATAACATTATGATGATGGTAGATCTATATAACATAATTATGATGGAAGATCTATATAACATTATGATGATGGTAGATCTATATAACATTATCATGATGGTAGATCTATATAACATTATGATGATGGTAGATCTATATAACATTATGATGATGGTAGATCTATATAACATTATGATGATGGTAGATCTATATAACATGATGATGGTAGATCTATATAACATTATGATGATGGTAGATCTATATAACATTATCATGATGGTAGATCGGGTGTCCGGTTAGCGCAATCGATAGGCGGTTGGCTTACCACGGCAACAGCCGGGGTTCGTAATCCTGGCGAGGACACCTGGGTTTTACTAATTCCCTAAAAATTAGTAGGAGCCGCGATAGCTCAGTGGTTAGTGAACTGGACTACTACGGACAAGGGGTAGGGTTCGATCCCAACCGACGGCTCCGGGTTCACCCAGCCTTAAATGGGTACCGGATTTTTTCTGGGAAAGTAAAAGCAGCACGGGCGTAATACCGACCACATTACCCACCCCAAAAATCATGTGCTGAAGGTCTGTAAAATATAGGGTCACTAACACCATATTTCCCTATACGCCACTTGGCGTGACGGGGGGGTACTTTACTTTTTTATGATGGTAGATCTATATAACATTATGATAGAAAACAAAACGGAAAAAACAAAGAGAGAAAACAAAGAGGAGAGAAAACAAAGACAGAAAACAAAGTTGAGAGAACGCAAAGTGGAGAGAAAACAAAGAAAAGAGAAAACAAAGAGGAGAGAAACCGAAGAGTAAAAAATAAAGAGGAGAGAAAGAAAAATGGGAGAAAACAAATAATAGAGAAAACAAAGAGAGAACTAAGAGGAAGGAAAACAAAGAAGAGAGACAACAAAGAAGAGGAGAGAAAGTAAAGAGGTGAGGAATTAAAGAGGAGAGAAAGTAAAGAGGTGAGGAATTAAGAGGTGAGGAAGTAAAGATGTAAATAAGTAAAGAGGAGAGAAAGTAAAGAGGTGAGGAAATAAAAAGGAGAGAAAGTAAAGAGAAAGTAAAGAGATGAGGAAGTAAAGAGGTGAGGAAGTAAAGAGGAGAGAAAGTAAAGAGGTGAGGAATTAAAGAGGTGAGGAAGTAAAGAGGAGAGGAAGTAAAGATGTGAGGAAGTAAAGAGGTGAGGAAGTAAAGAGGTGAGGAAGTAAAGAGGTGAGGAAGTAAAGAGGAGAGGAAGTAAAGAGATGAGGAAGTAAAGAGGTGAGGAAGCAAAGAGGTGAGGAAGCAAAGATGTGAGGAAGCAAAGAGGTGAGGAAGTAAAGAGGCGAGGAAGTAAAGAGATGAGGAAGTAAAGAGGAGAGGAAGTAAAGAGGAGAGGAAGTAAAGAGGAGAGGAAGTAAAGAGGAGAGGAAGTAAAGATGTGAGGAAGTAAAGAGGTGAGGAAGTAAAGAGGTGAGGAAGTAAAGAGGAGAGGAAGTAAAGATGTGAGGAAGTAAAGAGGTGAGGAAGTAAAGATGTGTGGAAGTAAAGAGGTGAGGAAGTAAAGAGGTGAGGAAGTAAAGAGGAGAGGAAGTAAAGAGATGAGGAAGTAAAGAGGTGAGGAAGTAAAGAGGTGAGGAAGCAAAGAGGTGAGGAAGCAAAGATGTGAGGAAGCAAAGAGGAGAGGAAGTAAAGAGGTGAGGAAGTAAAGAGATGAGGAAGTAAAGAGGAGAGGAAGTAAAGAGGAGAGAAAGTAAAGAGATGAGGAAGTAAAGAGATGAGCAAGTAAAGAGGTGAGGAAGTAAAGAGATGAGGAAGTAAAGAGGTGAGGAAGCAAAGAGGTGAGGAAGTAAAGAGATGAGAAAGTAAAGAGGTGAGGAAGTAAAGAGGAGAGGAAGTAAAGAGATGAGGAAGTAAAGAGTAGAGGAAGTAAAGAATAGAGGAAGTAAAGAGTAGAGGAAGCAAATAGGTGAGGAAGCAAAGAGAGAAAGTAAAGAGATGAGGAAGTAAAGAGGAGAGGAAGCAAAGAGGTGAGGAAATATAGAGGAGAGAAAGTAAAGTAAAGAGGTGAGGAAGTAAAGAGGAGAGGAAGTAAAGAGGAGAGGAAGTAAAGAGAAGAGGAAGTAAAGAGGAGAGGAAGCAAAGAGGAGAGGAGAGGAAGTAAAGAGGTGAGGAAGTAAAGAAGTGAGGAAGTAAAGAGGAGAGGAAGCAAAGAGGAGAGGAAGTAAAGAGGTGAGGAAGTAAAGAGGTGAGGAAGTAAAGAGGAGAGGAAGTAAAGAGGTGAGGAAGTAAATAGGAGAGGAAGTAAATAGGAGAGGAAGTAAAGAGTTGAGGAAGTAAAGAGTAGAGGAAGCAAAGAGGAGAGGAAGCAAAGATAAGACGAAGTGAAGTGGAGAGGAAGCGAAAAAAATTTAAAATTTGAAGAGAAGAAGCGAAGATGACAGGAAGTGAAGAACATAGATTGCGAAGAAGAGAGGAACCTAGTCTATATGAGACTACATCAGTCGATTCAACAGTTTACAGTTTGCTCAAAACGTCCCTGATGATCAAGAAGAGAGGAACCTAGCCTATATGAGACTACATCAGCCGATTCAACAGTTAGTTCAGAATGTCCCTGGCGATCAAGAAGAGAGGAACCTAGTCTATATGAGACTACATCAGCCGATTCAACAGTCAGTTCAAAACGTCCCTGGCGATCAGGAGGAAGCCAGCACAAGACACACATGAGGTTTGTGTTCATCGCAAAACAGACAAGACAAAGACACCCCCCCCCCCCCACCCCAAGTCACGCATTGCGTAACAGGTAATCACGTGCTACAAGATCCAGCTGAAGAAATAAATAACCGTTGTTTCCTTGACCTAGTTTAACAACTAGGTCAATATTCTGACTTCCAGTTTAGCAATCATTTCTCCCCTCGTTTCTGTCTAGAAAAACTCATCAACAATATTGGCTCTCGAGTCGACCTCGTCCAGACCATCATCAGCGGCTGAGCAACACGAGTCTGCGACTTTTGCCATGAGGAAATCAACGACTCTGCTTTTTCTCTTGACTTCTTTCTTCGCTTCTCAGCAGGTAGCATTGCTCTGAGTTACACACCTTGCGGTTCATTGAGGGTCTATGCGGAAAGCATTTGCTCAGATTAAAATAGCGTAAATATTTATTCCGACTTGTACTCACATCTTACTCATGTTTGTACTCATATTTGTAAGCATGTTTGTACTCATGTTTGTACTCATGTTTGTAAGCATTTGTGTACTCATGGTTCTACTCATGTTTGTACGCATGTTTGTACTCATATTTGTAAGCATTTTTGTATTCATATTTGTAAGCATTTTTGTACTCATATTTGTAAGCATTTTTGTACTCATATTTGTAAGCATTTTTGTACTCATATTTGTAAGCATTTTTGTACTCATATTTGTAAGCATTTTTGTACTCATATTTATAAGCATTTTTGTATTCATATTTATAAGCATTTTTGTACTCATATTTGTACTCATGTTTGTACTCATGTTTGTACTCATGTTTGTACCCATGTTTGTACTCATGTTTGTACCCATGTTTGTACTCATATTTGTAAGCATTTTTGTATTCATATTTATAAGCATTTTTGTACTCATATTTGTAAGCATTTTTGTACTCATATTTATAAGCATTTTTGTACTCATATTTGTAAGCATTTTTGTATTCATATTTATAAGCATTTTTGTACTCATGTTTGTACCCATGTTTGTACTCAGCAATTATATCAGCACTCAATCATATACAGCAATTTCGCTTCTATTCCTCTTCTTCTTTCCTTCCAGCATCGATGGGAGATGTAATTTGCAGTCTTTTGCACTTCAGTTCCCCTCTGCTGGTGTTATGTTGCAAAGTGTTTATAATATTCCTTCAACCCATCTTTTTCGTGGTCGGCCCTTGGGTCTAGTGTTCTCACAACGTTAATTGAAGGCTCGTTGTGTTGTGTTTTTATCTTTCTGTCTTATCACGTGGCCAAGCGATTTTATCTGTTGTTTCCTTATATATTCTATTGGGGGGGGGGGGGGGGCTATTCCTAGCTTTTTTCTCAGTTCTTCATTTCTGATCTTATCTCTTAGACTGTTTCCTGTCATTCGTCTAACACATTTCATCTCAGTAGAGGTTATTTTTCTTATTGTTCTTGCATCTAGGGTCCAGGACTGGCATTGGTGGCACAACGTTGGGATGAAGATTGTATTGTAGAGTGCTCGTTTTGCCTCCAGAGTTATTTCCTTGTTGGACAATAGTGGTGATAACTGTCCGATGATTGACGAGCTTTGTTGCATCTTGATTCTATCTCTGCTGTTTGAGAATTATCGTTTGTCATTAGACTACCTAGGTATTTGAATTCCTCTACTTGTTTTAGTTGTCTGCCGTCCAACGTTATGTTGTTGTTCTCTTTCTCTTCAGCGATATTCATGACTTCTGTTTTGTTGATGTTCCTTTTCATGTTTTATTGACAGTATCTCAGTACACACAGCTGTTTGTCATAGATACTTTAGTAGATTCTCTCATGTCCATCTTTCCCTAACCACCAAACGCACAAACCTCTTGTATCAAACAAAGTGACTAGAAGAAGCTGTAACGTCACATGTAACAACTTTTGTGGTTAATACTGGAATATTGCATCTCCCGAAACTCTCAGACTTGTCAATTGTTGATCTTGCTATTAAGAACATGAACCGCTAAAACATCATCCACAGATCAATAGCGACTTTAGCGATAAATGTAGCATTGTGTGTGTGTGTGTGTGTGTGTCGAAGATTGAGACCACTCCCATCAAATATCTATTTCAAGAATGAGAGGACTGTACATGGCTCCTGGGTACCTTCATCCATAAACGCTTGAGAATTTCCAAGATTAGAAGTCATTTTAAAAAAATAACAACTTTGAGGCATAGACAAGCAGCTGTGTGGAGTGCACAAACTCCGTAGGCCATCTGGGGAGAATGCTATGTGACTACACGCCTGACAAGATGGCGCGGGATAGGAGTAACGCTGCGTTGTGTATAGAGTGGTTAACCCCCTTCTGCCCATACCAGAACAGACTCCATGGACAGAGGAATCAGGATTATCAGTTCAAATACGGACAGAAGTGAAAGGAATAGTTGACAAAGAGGAACAGAATAGTTTACAGCGAAAAACAATAACACTCAGTTTCCTGGATGAAGAATACCCACAAGACCTATGGATCCGTGTGTACACAGATGGATCAGCACAGAATGCAGCAAAGAATGGGAGAGCAGGTGCATATTATGCTTACCCCATGTTATTAGGTCATCTTACCCCGTGTTGTTACGTCATCTTACCCCATGTTATTACGTCATCTTACCCCATGTTACGTCATCTTGCTCCATGTTATTACATCATCTTACTCCATGTAATTACGTACTTACCCCATGTTATTACGTCATCTTACTCTATGTTAACACGGGGTAAGATGACGTAATAACACCGAGTAAACTATACAATAGGAGTGACTCATAGAGGTGTTGTACCTCCCTGGGACGGTACAGCGGGAGATGAAGAGGGAAGACAAACAATCCTCCACGCTTAAAAAAGATATTGGCTATAATATACGTTTATATATACGCTATAATATACGTTTATATATACGCTATAATATACGTTTATATATACGCTATAATATACGTTTATATATACGCTATAATATACGTTTATATATACGCTATAATATACATTTTTTTACCTAAAAACTATTTGAAAATTAGGCATACTAAAGTGTATATTTTATTGCATAAGACTATACGAGAACGCTAAATCTGCTAGAATGTATATTTTATCGTATAAAAGTCTAGGAGATTGCACCATTGGCTGAAGTCCTATGCTAAGAAGCGACTAGTGTTGCAAGAAAGGGCCTTTGATTGAGCTGCGGGACACGGAGATAGAAACGATTTCTCAACTGTAGTGATTCACACAATGTAGCTCCCAACGTGAGATAGTTGAAGCTCCCCTCGTGCTGTCGTCGCCAGCTGTGCCTGTCGCCTAGGCTTGAATGGAGAAGAAAAGAAGAAAGACTTCATCTTGAGGATCGCAATATTGTTCTCTGGACTGCGCAACAATGCTCCCACCGTCGGGGTGTTGGCCTCTTGTTTGTTGATGGCAAACTGTTGCATGCAATTACGTTCTCTGTATACGGTGAGTGTGAGAAACATTATCTCGATGTCTTCAACAGTTTCTCTGTGTCTTCAACATTATCTCGGTGTCTTCAACATGTGTCTTCAGCATTATCTCCTTGTCTTCAACATGTGTCTTCAACATTATCTCCGTGTCTTCAACATGTGTCTTCAACATTATCTCCGTGTCTTCAACATGTGTCTTCAACATTATCTCTGTATACGGTGAGTGTGAGAAACATTATCTCGATGTCTTCAACAGTTTCTCTGTGTCTTCAACATTATCTCGGTGTCTTCAACATGTGTCTTCAACATTATCTCGGTGTCTTTAACATGTGTCTTCAACATTATCTCCGTGTCTTCAACATGTGTCTTCAACATTATCTCCGTGTCTTCAACATGTCTTCAACATTATCTCGGTGTCTTCAACATGTGTCTTCAACATTATCTCGGTGTCTTCAACATGTGTCTTCAACATTATCTCCTTGTCTTCAACATGTGTCTTCAACATTATCTCCGTGTCTTCAACATTATCTCCTTGTCTTCAACATTATCTCCTTGTCTTCAACATGTGTCTTCAACATTATCTCCGTGTCTTCAACATGTGTCTTCAACATTATCTCCGTGTCTTCAACATGTGTCTTCAACATTTTCTCTGTGTCTTCAACATTATCTCTGTGTCTTCAACATTATCTCGGTGTCTTCAACATTATCTCGGTGTCTTCAACATTATCTCGGCGTCTTCAACATTATCTCGGCGTCTTCAACATTATCTCGATGTCTTCAACATTATCTCGGTGTCTTCAACATTATCTCGGTGTCTTCAACATTATCTCGCTGTCTTCAACATTATCTCGGTGTCTTCAACATTATCTCTGTGTCTTCAACATTATCTCTGTGTCTTCAACATTATCTCTGTGTCTTCAACATTATCTCGATGTCTTCAACATTATCTCGATGTCTTCAACATTATCTCGATGTCTTCAACATTATCTCTGTGTATTCAACATTATATCTGTGTCTTCAACATTATCTCGATGTCTTCAACATTATCTCGATGTCTTCAACATTATCTCTGTGTCTTCAACATTATCTCTGTGTCTTCAACATTATATCGATGTCTTCAACATTATCTCTGTGTCTTCAACATTATCTCTGTGTCTTCAACATTATCTCTGTGTCTTCAACATTATCTCGATGTCTTAAACATTATCTCTGTGTCTCCAACAATATCTCGATATCAACATTATCTCTGTATCCCCAACAATATCTCTGTATCCCAACAATATCTCTGTATCCCAACAATATCTCTGTATCCCCAACAATATCTCTGTATCCCAACATTATCTCTGTATCCCAACATTATCTCTGTATCCCAACATTATCTCTGTATCCCAACATTATCTCTGTATCCCCAACATTATCTCTGTATCCTCATCATTATCTCTGTATCCCAACAATATCTCTGTATCCCCAACATTATCTCTGTATCCCCAACAATATCTCTGTATCCCCAACAATATCTCTGTATCCCAACATTATCTCTGTATCCCAATAATATCTCTGTATCCCAACAATATCTCTGTATCCCAACAATATCTCTGTATCCCCAATAATATCTCTGTATCCCCAACAATATCTCTGTATCCCAACATTATCTCTGTATCCCCAATAATATCTCTGTATCCCAAACATTATCTCTGTATCTCCAACATTATCTCTGTATCACCAACATTATCTCTGTATCCCCAACATTATCTCTGTATCTCCAACATTATCTCTGTATCTCCAACATTGTCTCTGTATCACCAACATTATCTCTGTATCCCCAACATTATCTCTGTATCCCCAACATTATCTCTGTATCACCAACATTATCTCTGTATCCCCAACATTATCTCTGTATCACCAACATTATCTCTGTATCTCCAACATTATCTCTGTATCCCCAACATTATCTCTGTATCCCCAACATTATCTCTGCAACAAATACGAATTGCATTCAAATGAAACCCGTCCCAGTTGCTTTATAATCCCGGCTGAACCAGTTGATATTTTTATTTCTGATTTCTCTCTGCGGCAACCACCCCTGGTCTCAGCAGCGAGGCCCCGCTTGAAACATCAATTACTCATCGACGGGAAAAAAATATGAGTACCTCCGAAGACGGAGTTATCTGCCTGTGCGGCGAAGGACCCTGTGTACACGGCTGCCAGGGAAAAATAGATTAACACGCACAATTCAGTTCCTAGTCTTTAGGGACCTCGTCAGAGGTTACAGGTGAACGAAAAAAAAAATTAAATAAAAAATAAGATAACAGGATGTATGTACATTAACCCCCACACTTATAACACAACAGGATGCGTGTGAGCCCTCACATTAACCCCACACACACAACTTACCAGGTCGGATGTCACTTGAGGGACGCATGTGCTCATCACCTGCAGGGAATAATGATGAAGACAGTAGTGAATTGTGTTGCTGATCAAATGTCATTTGGATGACAATATTACAAATGACATAAAATGACAAAATGGCATATAGAGTATATGTTGAAGAAATTGAAACACATATATTCCCGATAGCAACATACGGTTCTGAATCATGGACAATCTCGCCAAAAGCCAGGAAGAAAATAGATTCATTCGAAATAAATTGTTACAGAAAAATCCTTCAGATAAAATTGATGATGAAAAAGTGCAATGAAGACATATACAAGATTTAAACATAAAAAAGAGCAATGAAGACATATACAAGATTTAAACATAAAAAAAAGCAATGAAGACATATACAAGATTTAAACATAAAAAAGAGCAATGAAGACATATACCAGATTTAAACATAAAAAAGAGCAATGAAGACACATACAAGATTTAAACATAAAAAAGAGCAATGAAGACATATACAAGATTTAAACATAAAAAAGAGAAATGAAGACATATACAAGATTTAAACATAAAAAGAGCAATGAAGACATATACAAGATTTAAACATAAAAAAGAGCAATGAAGACATATACAAGATTTAAACATAAAAAAGAGCAATGAAGACATATACAAGATTTAAACATAAAAAAGAGCAATGAAGACATATACAAGATTTAAACATAAAAAAAGAGCAATGAAGACATATACAAGATTTAAACATAAAAAAAGAGCAATGAAGACATGTACAAGATTTAAACATAAAAAAAGAAATGGCTCATAAACAACATCCTAGAGAGGAAATCAAAATACTATGGTCACATCAAAAGACACAGTGGGGTGGAAAGAACAATAATGGAAGGCGTGGTTCATGGGCGACGCATCAGGGGCAGACCAAGAAGAAGCTGGTTTCAAGCCATCAGGGAAGCATTGAACATGACAAGAGAAGAAGTGGGAGATCTGGCTAGAGACAGAGATTCTTTCAGACAGGCTGTGGTGAATGTAACGTTCTGTGGGAGATCTGGCTAGAGACAGAGATTCTTTCAGACGGGCTGTGGTGAATGTAACGTTCTGTGGGAGATCTGGCTAGAGACAGAGATTCTTTCAGACAGGCTGTGGTGAAAGCAACGTTCTGTGGGAGATCTGACTAGAGACAGATACTTTCAGACAGGCTGCGGTGAATGTAACGTTCTGTGGGAGATCTGACTAGAGACAGAGATTCTTTCAGACGGGCTGTGGTGAATGTAACGTTCTGTTGGAGATCTGGCTAGAGACAGAGATTCTTTCAGACAGGCTGTGGTGAATGTAACGTTCTGTGGGAGATCTGACTAGAGACAGATACTTTCAGACAGGCTGTGGTGAATGTAACGTTCTGTGGGAGATCTGACTAGAGACAGAGATTCTTTCAGACGGGCTGTGGTGAATGTAACGTTCAGTGGGAGATCTGACTAGAGACAGAGATTCTTTCAGACGGGCTGTGGTGAATGTAACGTTCTGTGGGAGACCTGGCTAGAAACAGATACTTTCAGACAGGCTGTGGTGAACGTAACGTTCTGTGGGAGATCTGACTAGAAACAGATACTTTCAGACAGACTGTGGTGAATGTAACGTTCTGTGGGAGATCTGTTATAAAGTAGGGGTGGTAGTGAGTATAAGTTTAAAAAGTAGGGGTTGTAGAGAGGGTAAGTTTATGAAGTAGGGGTGGTAGTGAATGTAAGTTTATAAAGTAGGGGTGGTAGTGAATGTAAGTTTATAAAGTAGGGGTGGTAGTGTGGATAGGTTTATAAAGTAGGGGTGGTAGTGAATGTAAGTTTATAAAGTAGGGGTGGTAGTGAGTATAAGTTTAAAAAGTAGGGGTGGTAGTGAGTATAAGTTTGTAAAGTAAGGGTGGTAGTGAGGGTAAGTTTATAAAGTAGGGGTGGTAGTGAATGTAAGTTTATAAAGTAGGGTGGTAGTGAGTATAAGTTTAAAAAGTAGGGGTGGTAGTGAGTATAAGTTTGTAAAGTAAGGGTGGTAGTGAGGGTAAGTTTATAAAGTAGGGGTGGTAGTCAGGGTAAGTTTATAAAGTAGGGGTGGTAGTGTGGATAAGTTTATAAAGTAGGGGTGGTAGTTAGACTAAGTGTATAAAGTAGGGTTGGTAGTGAGGGTAAGTTTATGAAGTAGGGGTGGTAGTGAGGATAAGTTTATAAAGTAGGGGTGGTAGTGAGGATAAGTTTATAAAGTAGGGGTATTAGTGAGGGTAAGTTTATAAAGTAGGGGTGGTAGTTAGGATAAGTTTATAAAGTAGGGGTGGTAGTGAGGACAAGTTTATAAAGTAGGGGTGGTAGTGAGGATAAGTTTATAAAGTATAGGTGGTAGTGAGGGTAAGTTTATAAAGTAGGGGTGGTAGTGAATGTAAGTTTATAAAGTAGGGGTGGTAGTGAGGACAAGTTTATAAAGTAGGGGTGGTAGTGAGGGTAAGTTTATAAAGTAGGGGTGGTAGTGAGGGTAAGTTTATAAAGTAGGGGTGGTAGTGAGGGTAAGTTTATAAAGTAGGGGTGATAGTGAGGGTAAGTTTATAAAGTAGGGGTGGTAGTGAATGTAAGTTTATAAAGTAGGGGTGGTAGTGAGGACAAGTTTATAAAGTAGGGGTGGTAGTGAGGGTAAGTTTATAAAGTAGGGGTGGTAGTGAGGGTAAGTTTATAAAGTAGGGGTGGTAGTGAGGGTAAGTTTATAAAGTAGGGGTGGTAGTGAATGTAAGTTTATAAAGTAGGGGTGGTAGTGAGGACAAGTTTATAAAGTAGGGGTGGTAGTGAGGACAAGTTTATAAAGTATAGGTGGTAGTGAGGGTAAGTTTATAAAGTAGGGGTGGTAGTGAATGTAAGTTTATAAAGTAGGGGTGGTAGTGAGTATAAGTTTATAAAGTAGGGGCGGTAGTTAGAATTTGTTTATAAAATAGGGGTGGTAGTGAGGGTAAGTTTATAAAGTAGGGGTGGTAGTGTGGATAAGTTTATAAAGTAGGGGTGGTAGTTAGAATAAGTTTATAAAGTAGGGGTGGTAGTGAGGGTAAGTTTATGAAGTAGGGGTGGTAGTGAGGATAAGTTTATAAAGTAGGGGAGGTAGTGAGGATAAGTTTATAAAGAAGGGGTATTAGTGAGGGTAAGTTTATAAAGTAGGGGTGGTAGTTAGGATAAGTTTATAAAGTAGGGGTGGTAGTGAGGACAAGTTTATAAAGTAGGGGTGGTAGTGAGGATAAGTTTATAAAGTAGGGGTGGTAGTGAGGACAAGTTTATAAAGTAGGGGTGGTAGTGAGAACAAGGTGATGAAGTAGGGGTGGTAGTGAGGATAAGTTTATGAAGTAGGGGTGGTAGTGAGGACAAGTTTATGAAGTAGGGGTGGTAGTGAGGACAAGTTTATGAAGTAGGGGTGGTAGTGAGGACAAGTTTATAAAGTAGGGGTGGTAGTGATGATAAGTTTATGAAGTAGGGATGGTAGTGAGGATAAGTTTATGAAGTAGGGATGGTAGTGAAGATAAGTTTATAAAGTAGGGGTGGTAGTGAGATAAGTTTATAATGTAGGGATGGTAGTGAGGATAAGTTTATAAAGTCGGGATGGTAGTGAGGATAAGTTTATAAAGTAGGGATGGTAGTGAGGTTAAGTTTATAAAGTAGGGATGGTAGTGAGGATACGTTTATGAAGTAGGGATGGTAGTAAGGATAAGTTTATGAAGTAGGGATGGTAGTCAGGATAAGTTTATGAAGTAGGGATGGTAGTGATGATAAGTTCATAAAGTAGGGATGGTAGTGAGGATAAGTTTATGAAGTAGGGATGGTAGTCAGGATAAGTTTATAAAGTAGGGATGGTAGTGAGGATAAGTTTATGAAGTAGGGATGGTAGTCAGGATAAGTTTATGAAGTAGGGATGGTGGTGAGGATAAGTTTATGAAGTAGGGATGGTAGTCAGGATACGTTTATAAAGTAGGGATGGTAGTGAGGATAAGTTTATAAAGTAGGGATGGTAGTCAGGATAAGTTTAAGAAAGTAGGGATGGTAGTCAGGATAAGTTTATGAAGTAGGGATGGTAGTCAGGATAAGTTTATGAAGTAGGGATGGTAGTCAGGATAAGTTTATAAAGTAGGGATGGTAGTCAGGATAAGTTTATAAAGTAGGGATGGTAGTGAGGATAAGTTTATGAAGTAGGGATGGTAGTCAGGATAAGTTTATGAAGTAGGAATGGTAGTCAGGATAAGTTTATAAAGTAGGGATGGTAGTGATGATAAGTTTATAAAATAGGGATGGTAGTCAGGATAAGTTTATGAAGTAGGAATGGTAGTCAGGATAAGTTTATGAAGTAGGGATGGTAGTCAGGATAAGCTTATAAAGTAGGAATGGTAGTCAGGATAAGTTTATAAAGTAGGGATGGTATTGAGGATAAGTTTATGAAGTAGGGATGGTAGTCAGGATAAGTTTATGAAGTAGGGATGGTAGTGAGGATAAGTTTATGAAGTAAAGACAGACACAAGCCCCATAATTTGAGAACTACTTTGAGAGATGAAAGCCACTTTCTCTTTCCCCCAAACCCCAACAGTTATTCCCCTCCCCCTCCTCCCCAACCCAGACAACATCGAACCTCGCATCTAGAATTGACGGCCATGTTTACACAACAACTCGACGTCACTTCCGCCTGGCGCTTCCAAACATCCCAACTCAGCAGCGCATCACCACGTGTTCACGTAAATAAACTTGAGCCAACCCCCAGAGAAGTATATACGAGTTCTCCTCTTACCCACCGTCTCTTTTATCTTTCTTTTTATCTTTTAACTTTATTTTTTTTTATCCCTCGTCAGGTTTTCCTCCTCCAACGATTCAATCACAAATGTCTGATTTGTAGTCCGATAGAGTCTTCACATGAAAGACGGGAATGTCAACGTTCGGTTCTGCGCATATGGGGAATAACGTTCTAGCGATTTCAGTGATCAACGCCATATTTTATGGACGGCATCACGTCAGGTCGTCATACTTCTGCAGAAAAAAAATTGCAATAATGTAAGACTGAGTTGTGTGTCGTCATACAAGACTGAGTTGTGTGTCGTCATACAAGATTGAGTTGTGTGTCGTCATACAAGACTGAGATGTGTGTCGTCATACAAGACTGAGTTGTGTGTCGTCATACAAGACTGAGATGTGTGTCGTCATACAAGACTGAGATGTGTGTCGTCATACAAGACTGAGATGTGTGTCGTCATACAAGACTGAGATGTGTGCCGTCATACAAGACTGAGTTGTGTGTCGTCATACAAGACTGAGTTGTGTGTCGTCATACAAGACTTTGCCTGAACCAGTTATTACATTTTTTTACTTTATACAGTTATTGAGTTATTAGCGGGTTATCATAATTGCACTCCGAACATGTCCATAGGTGCTCAGATCCCCTCCTCAACAATTCCCTCAGTGTCCAGCGACTGACGACTCCAGTTCTGTGTTGGTTGATAAGTCTTCTTAAACGCCCACTATGTTTCTGGCTGTCCCCATCTTAACTCCCATCTCTTTCATCCGGAGAAGTGACGTGGACTCATAGTTGCGAAGTCCTGTGTCCTTCCCACACCTCGAAAGGGCATTGATAATGTCCGCCCGATTCATTGGTTGACCGTCTTCAACGACAGCACAGCTAGCCAACCTATCCGCTCTTTCATTACCCCGTACATCGCATGTACAGGAACATAAACAAAGGTGATCTTACGCATTTATGACTTCTGTAATGACTCTCTACCCATTGCATGCGTCCAGAGCCTGCCTCCACTTTTCTTATCATGCTCATCGAATCACTCAAATATACATGCGAGGGTGTAGTCTTGTGACTCTACCCAATCCCTGGTCACTGATATCACATCCATGGTCATGGACAGTGCCACACTCATGTCAGTTGTCACGTCTAAACCGAATCGGGATTTGGTTCCGATGGCAGGTAGGGTGGAAGATACCATCTCACTCTCACGGCAGGTAGGGTGGAAGATACCATCTCACTCTCACGGCAGGTAGGGTGGAAGATACCATCTCACTCTCACGGCGGGTAGGGTGGAAGATACCATCTCACTCTCACGGCGGGTAGGGTGGAAGATACCATCTCACTCTCACGGCGGGTAGGGTGGAAGATACCATCTCACTCTCACGGCGGGTAGGGTGGAAGATACCATCTCACTCTCACGGCGGGTAGGGTGGAAGATACCATCTCACTCTCACGGCGGGTAGGGTGGAAGATACCATCTCACTCTCACGGCGGGTAGGGTGGAAGATACCATCTCACTCTCACGGCGGGTAGGGTGGAATATACCGTCTCACTCTCACGGCAGGTAGGGTGGAAGATACCATCTCACTCTCACGGCGGGTAGGGTGGAAGATACCATCTCACTCTCACGGCAGGTAGGGTGGAAGATACCATCTCACTCTTACGGCGGGTAGGGTGGAAGATACCATCACACTCTCACGGCGGGTAGGGTGGAAGATACCATCTCACTCTCACGGCGGGTAGGGTGGAAGATACCGTCTCACTCTCACGGCAGGTAGGGTGGAAGATACCATCTCACTCTCACGGCAGGTAGGGTGGAAGATACCATCTCACTCTCACGGCAGGTAGGGTGGAAGATACCATCTCACTCTCACGGCGGGTAGGGTGGAAGATACCGTCTCACTCTCACGGCAGGTAGGGTGGAAGATACCATCTCACTCTCACGGCTGGTAGGGTGGAAGATACCATCTCACTCTCACGGCTGGTAGGGTGGAAGATACCATCTCACTCTCACGGCAGGTAGGGTGGAAGATACCATCTCACTCTCACGGCGGGTAGGGTGGAAGATACCATCTCACTCTCACGGCGGGTAGGGTGGAAAATCTCACTCTCACAGGTTCTTGTAAATGGAATCAGCAAAACTTAGAGACATATCTTTGCAATATCGGGATAGAACTGTGACGTTCAATCCAAAATTGACTACACCACGTCACGGACAACGTGTTTACACCTCAACCATTCATGAAATAACTACAATCATTCATGAAATAACTACAATCATTCATGAAATAACTACAATCATTCATGAAATAACTACAATCATTCATGAAATAAATAAACTGGTCATGCATTACTTTGTCCTCCGATGTCAGAAACTACCGTAGCGTCCAAACAGGTTGTTGATAAATCGATGGTATTCTTCAAATTCTTGCAGGTTCGTCATCCCTGAACCCACGTCCCGGATCCCAGTTAGAGAGCCACGGGTGTAATGAGTTGAGAATTAAATTATCGTTTGATCGTTAATGGGATGGGTTGATCAAAGGGACAAAACCGCGTATAACATTCCACATCTGACATGTCATTATCTCCCATACAAACATATTCAATATGATTATTATATGTCGTCACAGATGTAGAATTATTATTGTCAGTGACATGTACATGTTGCGTCTTGCCCTAAGTCTGGAGCACACTGTCCGTCTCTGCTTCCTCTGCACTACGACATGTTCGTCCTGTTCTTCTTCCCTTCAGCTCCCTGTGGAGCATAGGTCTTCAACAAACACTTCCAGCTCGCTGTGAAGCACAGGTCTTCGACAAACACTTTCAGCTCCCTGTGGAGCATAGGTCTTCGACAAACACTTTCAGCTCCCTGTGGAGCATAGGTCTTCAACAAACACTTTCAGCTCCCTGTGCAGCACAGGTCTTCAACAAGCAGTTTCAGCTCTCTGTGGAGCACAGGTCTTCGACAAACACTTTCAGCTCCCTGTGGAGCACAGGTCTTCGACAAACACTTTCAGCTCCCTGTGGAGCATAGGTCTTAGACAAACACTTTCAGCTTCCTGTGAAGCATAGGTCTTCGACAAACACTTTCAGCTCCCTGTGGAGCATAGGTCTTCAGCAACCACTTTCAGCTCCCTGTGTAGCATCGGTCTTCGACAAACACTTTCAGCTCCCTGTGGAGCTTATGTCTTCAACAAACACTTTCAGCTCCCTGTGGAGCATAGGTCTTTGACAAACACTTTCAGCACCCTGTGGTGCATAGATCTTCAACAAACACTTTCAGCTCCCTGTGGAGCATATGTTTTCGACAAACACTTTCAGCTCCCTATGGAGCACAGTTCTTCGACAAACACTTTCTGCTCCATGTGGAGCACAGGTCTTTAACAAACACTTTCAGCTCCCTGTGGAGCATAGGTCTTCAACAAACACTTTCTGCTCCCTGTGGAGCATAGGTCTTCAACAAACACTTTCTGCTCCCTGTGGAGCACAGGTCTTCGACAAACACTTTCAGCTCCCTGTGCAGCACAGGTCTTCAACAAGCAGTTTCAGCTCCCTGTGGAGCACAGGTCTTTGACAAACACTTTCAGCTCCCTATGGAGCACAGTTCTTCGACAAACACTTTCTGCTCCCTGTGGAGCACAGGTCTTTAACAAACACTTTCAGCTCCCTGTGGAGCATAGGTCTTCAACAAACACTTTCTGCTCCCTGTGGAACACAGGTCTTCAACAAACACTTTCAGCTCCCTGTGGAGCACAGTTCTTCGACAAACACTTTCAGCTTCCTGTGGAGCATAGGTCTTTGACAAACACTTTCAGCTTCCTGTGGAGCATAGGTCTTCGACAAACATTTTCAGCTCCTTGTGGAGCATAGGTCTTCGACAATCACTTTCAGCTCCCTGTGGAGCATAGGTCTTCAACAAACACTTTCAGCTCCTTGTGGAGCATAGGTCTTCAACAAACACTTTCAGCTCCCTGTGGAGCATATGTCTTCAGCAAACACTTTCAGCTACAAGAAAGCTCCCTGTGGAGCATAGGTCTTCAATACTCTCTAGTCTTCAACAACCACTGCCTCAATCTGTCTTCTCTCTGCAACATTGCCTTCCCTCTCGGATCCTTTCTCCGTTAACGAGACGACCCGTGTGGCCCAAAACGAGACGGTGTAGTGGAAGTCTTAATCACTTTGGCTCACTGATTCTGACTCAAACACTCAGCTATGAGTCGCCCCGCTTGTATTAGGCGTTTTGAATTTTCCAATGGTTCTTACAATTGTCTTTTAACATCGCAAACATAGACCAATGAGGCACTCTGTCTCTGACAGACACAGACGCACGTTTGTACATGAGCAGGAAAATCAAGATAAACCTAGAGACCCAGGCAGGCGCGCGCGTGCGCACGCACACACACACACACGTTACAGCTGTTTGCGTTCACCTCAAAGTGGTCTTTTAGCTCAAGTCCTGCAAATGTTGCGCCCATTTATTAAGCGAGCCGCTCTCATCACGAGACTCATACATCCCCTATATTCTTTAATTTTGTATTTTCTGAAAGTGGTTTTAATTCTCAAAGAGGCCAACACAAAAAGGGAGCTCATAAAAAAAACATCAGAAAGAAACAATCAACATCTTTCGGGCACATCATGAGAAGAGGAAAGTTGGAATACTTGGTTACAACTGGCAAAATAAAGGAAAGAGAGAACGCGGATGACAAAGAGAGAAAATACAGGATAGCTTGGTGTCATGGCATGGAAAACAGTCATCAACAGAACTGATACGATGTACTGTGTGGATAGAAGATTGTGGACAGACATGATCGCCTACGCTAACCGGTGTGACACATGATGATGATAACTTTGAATAAATAATAAAAGAAGTAGGTAAGTTAGTAAAGAGCCACGCCAAGTGGCGTATAGGGAATATGGTGTTAGTGACCCGCCACGCCAAGTGGCGTATAGGGAATATGGTGTTAGTGACCCGCCACGCCAAGTGGCGTATAGGGAATATGGTGTTAGTGACCCGCCACGCCAAGTGGCGTATAGGGAATATGGTGTTAGTGACCCGCCACGCCAAGTGGCGTATAGGGAATATGGTGTTAGTGACCCGCCACGCCAAGTGGCGTATAGGGAATATGGTGTTAGTGACCCGCCACGCCAAGTGGCGTATAGGGAATATGGTGTTAGTGACTATAATTTGTACAGACCTTCAGCACATGATTTTTTAGGTAATGTGGTCGGTATTACGCCCGTGATATAAATATTATGTGTACTTTATCTTCATTCATAGTAAAGGCAAAAATAAACAAATCAAGTATGAACAATAAACAAACGTGATATGGGCAACAAAAGAAGACATGACTAGCATTGTTTACAAGAGAGCCTATAGATAGACAATCTAACTCCGTAGGTGGTGGTTCTTGTGTCTCTGGTGTTGTAAGATTGAACCAGATATTGAACGGGGCCTACCTGGCATGGCAGACTTGCCGTGTCTCTGGTGTTGTAAGATTGAACCAGATATTGAACGGGGCCTACCTGGCATGACGAGCTTGTGTCTCTTTCCCTCTTGCAGGAATGATGGTCGTGTAAACATCCACCGCAGAATTTGGAAAAATCCTTCATCTTGGCATCCGCTTGTCCCCTGATAACAGGTTACGCTCACGTGGTGATAACAACGACCTCATCATGTGGAACTTGCCCTAATGACGTCTACTATATCCAAGAACATGACACAGCCACGGTGGCATTGATTGAACCTTCTAAGACACACCAGTGTTGATGATTACTAACACATCGTCATTGTTTGATTTATCCTTATATGGGAATGTCTCTTGGTCAGCTATGGTTTTAATTTAATGTTAAAAAAACGAAATATGTACATCACGGCTGTTTGTTCTAATCTAAGAGTGGTACTTTAGTGTTAACCCTGGAAGTGTTGCAACATTTATGTAGACATTGGCAGTGTGGGTCGACACGGAGAAGGCTTTTGATGGGGTTTGGCGAGAGCGTTTAAACAACAAGTTTTTTAGACTTGGCATCCAGGGTCGTTTGTTCAATTGGGTCTCTCAATACCTTCAGGATAGAACGGCCAGAGTACAAGTTCAAGGTCAACTAAGTAAAAAGGTCTCTATCGAACAAGGTGTCCCACAAGGCGGAGTCTTGTCTCCAACACTCTTTTTAATTTTCATAAATGACATCGTAATGGACATTCCATCCGGAATACACTCAGCAATATACGCAGATGATCTGGCGTTATGGGCTCGCGAGGAAAGTATGTCGGTGGCTGGACCCAGGATGCAAGATGCCCTAGGTGAACTTGAAAAATGCACGAACACCTGGTTCTTACCAATCAACGAAAAAAAAAACTACATATACAATTTTCAGCCTATCAAGAAACACACTCTCTGCAAACTTGAAGATAAAAGACCATACACTCCCTATTGACCAAAACCCAACATATCTTGGCGTCACCATGAATCGCAGAATGACTTGGAAAAATCAGAAAGACAGAGCAAGGAAAAAAGCTAGAAAACGAACAAATATTATGAAGAAATTGACAGGAACGGACTGGGGAGCAGACAGCAATATCTTGAAACGACTAAACGTAGGAAGAGTCAGACCAGTCCTAGAGTATGGAGTCACAGCCTGGGCTATGTCTTCCAGATCACACCTTAGCAAAATTAACAGAACACAGAACTAAGCTGCCCGTATCATCACTGGTGCTATGAAATCTACACCTATCAAGACTCTAGAAACAGTAACAGGTTTACAACCCTTAGATGACAGACGGGTCACTAAAGTATTGCAACAAGCAGAGAAATATAGAAGGCTCCTTAGCCACCCCATGCACCAAAGAATAACTGGTTTCAGAATTGTACGACTAAAGAGGAACAACTTTGCTGCAATTGCCAATGAACTAATTACTGGAGACCCAGTACTTTCCCAAACAATATCGAAACCCTGGGGCCCATCTGATATGGCTCCTCATGGAAAACATAAAATACCAGAACTTAAGGAAAATATAACAGGAATCATGAAAAAAGGCACCCAATCAGACACAGAAAGAAAACACGTAGCAGAAAAACACATACACGATACCTACCCACAGGACTCTTGGTCCCACATATACACAGATGGCTCTGCTACAAATGCCACCAGAAATTGAGGGGGAGGTGTGTTCTTGACGCTGAATAATCAGGACGAGATCACCAAGTCAATAGCTACTGGGAAATTCTCAAACAACTTTAAAGCAGAAACTGAGGCCATCAGAGATGCTGCAACACTGGCTACTCAACACAAACATAACAGCTGCAACACTGACTACTCAACACAAACATAACAGCTGCAACACTGACTACTCAACACAAACATAACATGCACAATAAATTGGTGATTCTGACTGATGCACTGTCAGCTCTAAAAAGCCCCAAGAACAATGAACTAGATGACTTGAGAACAACCATGGACCAACTATGCAATAACTTCCAGAGAGTAGTCATTCAGTGGATACCATTAGACTGTATATACACGGGAACGAACGCGCAGACAAATTAGCTAAAGAGGGAGGGAGATTACCACAAGAGAACCATCCGCTCAGTTATGATGAAGCCAAATCCATCTTCAAGGGTCAGTACCATGAAAAATGGAAACGAGAACACCCAAAGCATAACAAGAGTGACGGATACCACCAACTATCAAGGAGGGATCAAGTCATCATACTTCGCCTACGCACTGGCCACAATAGAATGAGAAATCACATGTTCACCAAACTCAAAATAGGTACAACCAGCCTATGCCACTGTACACTGGACAATATGACTACAAAACATGTTCTACAGGATTGCCCCCAGTACACAGACCTGAGAAGAGCAATGTGGTCCACACCCACCACCCTGGAAGAGTAACTATATGGGGCAATCGATTCACTTAGACAGCTGACTTCATGAGAGAGTCTGGAATCCTACTCTGATTGAGTCTTGATCGCAGAGAGAGAGAGAGAGAGAGAGAGAGAGAGAGAGAGAGAGAGAGAGAGAGAGAGAATGTCTACATTCATGAATAAGTTATATTTTAAGTAGAACTTTGCTCGTAACTCAAAGATCAAAGATTCATACATTTGGGAGTTTCGGGACACGCAATATTCAGTTTTTAACCACAAATGTTTTGAAATCGAAATTCTAGTGCTTCTTTTAATCAACTCAAATGTGAAATAGAAGCAGTATTTGATATATCTGACACACAAACAACTAAAGAACCAGTTATAAACTGTTGTGACATGTGCTGAAGTTACACGCGGATCATAATTGTGTCTTAAATGCGACCTGTACCACACTAACGCTGAGTCAGTGACGCTAATCGTTGTGAATTAGTAGAGTCAGTGACGCTAATCGTTGTGAACTAGTAGAGTCAGTGACGCTAATCGTTGTGAACTAGTAGAGTCAGTGACGCTAATCGTTGTGAACTAGTAGAGTCAGTGACGCTAATCGTTGTGAACTAGTAGAGTCAGTGACGCTAATCGTTGTGAACTAGTAGAGTCAGTGACGCTAATCGTTGTGAACTAGTAGAGTCAGTGACGCTAATCGTTGTGAACTAGTAGAGTCAGTGACGCTAATCGTTGTGAACTAGTAGAGTCAGTGACGCTAATCGTTGTGAACTAGTAGAGTCAGTGACGCTAATCGTTGTGAACTAGTAGAGTCAGTGACGCTAATCGTTGTGAACTAGTAGAGTCAGTGACGCTGATCGTTGTGAACTAGTAGAGTCAGTGACGCTGATCGTTGTGAACTAGTAGAGTCAGTGACGCTGATCGTTGTGAACTAGTAGAGTCAGTGACGCTGATCGTTGTGAACTAGTAGAGTCAGTGACGCTGATCGTTGTGAACTAGTAGAGTCAGTGACGCTGATCGTTGAGAACTAGTAGAGTCAGTGACGCTGATCGTTGTGAACTAGTAGAGTCAGTGACGCTGATCGTTGTGAACTAGTAGAGTCAGTGACGCTGATCGTTGTGAACTAGTAGAGTCAGTGACGCTAATCGTTGTGAACTAGTAGAGTCAGTGACGCTGATCGTTGTGAACTAGTAGAGTCAGTGACGCTGATCGTTGTGAACTAGTAGAGTCAGTGACGCTGATCGTTGTGAACTAGTAGAGTCAGTGACGCTGATCGTTGTGAACTAGTAGAGTCAGTGACGCTAATCGTTGTGAACTAGTAGAGTCAGTGACGCTAATCGTTGTGAACTAGTAGAGTCAGTGACGCTAATCGTTGTGAACTAGTAGAGTCAGTGACGCTAATCGTTGTGAACTAGTAGAGTCAGTGACGCTAATCGTTGTGAACTAGTAGAGTCAGTGACGCTAATCGTTGTGAACTAGTAGAGTCAGTGACGCTAATCGTTGTGAACTAGTAGAGTCAGTGACGCTAATCGTTGTGAACTAGTAGAGTCAGTGACGCTAATCGTTGTGAACTAGTAGAGTCAGTGACGCTAATCGTTGTGAACTAGTAGAGTCAGTGACGCTAATCGTTGTGAACTAGTAGAGTCAGTGACGCTAATCGTTGTGAACTAGTAGAGTCAGTGACGCTAATCGTTGTGAACTAGTAGAGTCAGTGACGCTAATCGTTGTGAACTAGTAGAGTCAGTGACGCTAATCGTTGTGAACTAGTAGAGTCAGTGACGCTAATCGTTGTGAACTAGTAGAGTCAGTGACGCTAATCGTTGTGAACTAGTAGAGTCAGTGACGCTAATCGTTGTGAACTAGTAGAGTCAGTGACGCTAATCGTTGTGAACTAGTAGAGTCAGTGACGCTAATCGTTGTGAACTAGTAGAGTCAGTGACGCTAATCGTTGTGAACTAGTAGAGTCAGTGACGCTAATCGTTGTGAACTAGTAGAGTCAGTGACGCTAATCGTTGTGAACTAGTAGAGTCAGTGACGCTAATCGTTGTGAACTAGTAGAGTCAGTGACGCTAATCGTTGTGAACTAGTAGAGTCAGTGACGCTAATCGTTGTGAACTAGTAGAGTCAGTGACGCTAATCGTTGTGAACTAGTAGAGTCAGTGACGCTAATCGTTGTGAACTAGTAAGCTCGAACAATACGACCCTTGGCATTTCGACAGACGGTTGTAGCAAGCAATCATGACTTGACAGACGGTTGTAGCAAGCAATCATGACTTGACAGACGGTTGTAGCAAGCAATCATGACTTGACAGACGGTTGTAGCAAGCAATCATGACTTGACAGACGGTTGTAGCAGGCAATCATGACTTGACAGACGGTTGTAGCAAGTAATCATGACTTGACAGACGGTTGTAGCAAGCAATCATGACTTGACAGACGGTTGTAGCAAGCAATCATGACTTGACAGACGGTTGTAGCAAGCAATCATGACTTGACAGACGGTTGTAGCAAGCAATCATGACTTGACAGACGGTTGTAGCAGGCAATCATGACTTGACAGACGGTTGTAGCAGGCAATCATGACTTGACAGACGGTTGTAGCAAGCAATCATGACTTGACAGACGGTTGTAGCAGACAATCATGACTTGACAGACGGTTGTAGCAGACAATCATGACTTGACAGACGGTTGTAGCAGGCAATCATGACTTGACAGACGGTTGTAGCAGACAATCATGACTTGACAGACGGTTGTAGCAGACAATCATGACTTGACAGACGGTTGTAGCAGACAATCATGACTTGACAGACGGTTGTAGCAGACAATCATGACTTGACAGACGGTTGTAGCAGACAATCATGACTTGACAGACGGTTGTAGCAGACAATCATGACTTGACAGACGGTTGTAGCAGGCAATCATGACTTGACAGACGGTTTGTAGCAATCAATCATGACTTGACAGACGGTTGTAGCAGACAATCATGACTTGACAGACGGTTGTAGCAGACAATCATGACTTGACAGACGGTTGTAGCAGACAATAATGACTTGACAGACGGTTGTAGCAAGCAATCATGACTTGACAGACGGTTGTAGCAGACAATCATGACTTGACAGACGGTTGTAGCAAGCAAGCATGACTTGACAGACGGTTGTAGCAAGCAATCATGACTTGACAGACGGTTGTAGCAAGCAATCATGACTTGACAGACGGTTGTAGCAGGCAATCATGACTTGACAGACGGTTGTAGCAAGCAATCATGACTTGACAGACGGTTGTAGCAAGCAATCATGACTTGACAGACGGTTGTAGCAGGCAATCATGTCTTGACAGACGGTTGTAGCAGGCAATCATGACTTGACAGACGGTTGTAGCAAGCAATCATGACTTGACAGACGGTTGTAGCAGGCAATCATGACTTGACAGACGGTTGTAGCAAGCAATCATGACTTGACAGACGGTTGTAGCAGGCAATCATGACTTGACAGACGGTTGTAGCAAGCAATCATGACTTGACAGACGGTTGTAGCAAGCAATCATGACTTGACAGACGGTTGTAGCAGGCAATCATGACTTGACAGACGGTTGTAGCAGGCAATCATGACTTGACAGACGGTTGTAGCAAGCAATCATGACTTGACAGACGGTTGTAGCAGGCAATCATGACTTGACAGACGGTTGTAGCAAGCAATCATGACTTGACAGACGGTTGTAGCAAGCAATCATGACTTGACAGACGGTTGTAGCAAGCAATCATGACTTGACAGACGGTTGTAGCAGACAATCATGACTTGACAGACGGTTGTAGCAGGCAATCATGACTTGACAGACGGTTGTAGCAGGCAATCATGACTTGACAGACGGTTGTAGCAGGCAATCATGACTTGACAGACGGTTGTAGCAAGCAATCATGACTTGACAGACGGTTGTAGCAAGCAATCATGACTTGACAGACGGTTGTAGCAAGCAATCATGACTTGACAGACGGTTGTAGCAGGCAATCATGACTTGACAGACGGTTGTAGCAGGCAATCATGACTTGACAGACGGTTGTAGCAGGCAATCATGACTTGACAGACGGTTGTAGCAAGCAATCATGACTTGACAGACGGTTGTAGCAAGCAATCATGACTTGACAGACGGGTGTAGCAAGCAATCATGACTTGACAGACGGTTGTAGCAAGCAATCATGACTTGACAGACGGTTGTAGCAGGCAATCATGACTTGACAGACGGTTGTAGCAAGCAATCATGACTTGACAGACGGTTGTAGCAAGCAATCATGACTTGACAGACGGTTGTAGCAAGCAATCATGACTTGACAGACGGTTGTAGCAAGCAATCATGACTTGACAGACGGTTGATAGTAAGCAATCATGTCTTGACAGACGGTTGGTAGCAGACAATCATGACTTGACCGACGGTTGGTAGCAGACAATCATGACTTGACAGACGGTTGATAGCAAGCAATCATGACTTGACAGACGTTTGTAGCAAGCAATCATGACTTGACAGACGGTTGTAGCAATCAATCATGACTTGACAGACGGTTGATAGCAAGCAATCATGACTTGGCAGACGGTTGATAGCAAGCAATCATGACTTGACAGACGGTTGATAGCAAGTAATCATGACTTGACAGACGGTTGTAGCAAGCAATCATGACTTGACAGACGGTTGATAGCAAGTAATCATGACTTGACAGACGTTTGTAGCAAGCAATCATGACTTGACAGACAGTTGATAGCAAGCAATCATGACTTGACAGACGTTTGTAGCAAGCAATCATGACTTGACAGACAGTTGATAGCAAGCAATTATGACTTGACAGACATTTGATAGCAATCAATCATGACTTGACAGACAGTTGATAGCAAGCAATCATGACTTGACAGACAGTTGATAGCAATCAATCATGACTTGACAGACAGTTGATAGCAATCAATCATGACTTGACAGACAGTTGATAGCAAGCAATCATGACTTGACAGACAGTTGATAGCAAGCAATCATGACTTGACAGACAGTTGATAGCAAGCAATCATGACTTGACGGACGGTTGATAGCAAGAAATCATGATAAGTCAGAAGTTCAGTCAAATATGAGTGTCTTATGTTGGATGTTGTTTTCACTGACCAGCTACAGAATGAACAAGATGTATTCTCGGTGTATGTCCTCGTCTCCTTTCTCCTGCATCTTTTGTCTTCTGAATTTGATATCAGAACTGCCTCAAAAATTGTTGTGCCATTTTCTTTATTTTTGTTCTCCATGTGCTACGATCTGCGGCCAGATGTTCCCAGTTTCTTTCACTGATAGAGAATTGCCTCAAGAAAGCCCCGCAAAGGGACAATGTACGACATAGGAAGACGACACTGCACACCCCGGCTATGGTATGGTTGACGGTGACCACCAGAATGGTAAGTCAAATTGCAGACATGATATAACGATAATGTGTGATTTATCGGCACGGCACACAATAATTATGTCAGCGTTGGTGGCAAGTCGAGTTTGTAGATTAGACTACACAGCGGCGTGAATGTGTTACTTTAGTTACGTATTACCACATTGTTTGTGAGTGAATGTATATCACTTGAAAGTATTACGATGACATCACAACACATTGATGGATATAGGATGCCACATATAGTACAGACATACAACCAAATATAGTGATGTATCGAAAAATAACATTACAGACGTTAGTGAACACCAATAGTTTCAGATATTGGTCAAGACACGTTATAAGATGTCAGAGTTACTACAGATGTAGAGTAGCAAGAGTAATACAGATCTGTAGATAGTTAGAGATGTGGAACAACTAAGTTAATACAGATCTGTAGATAGTTAGAGATGTGGAACAACTAACTTAATACAGATCTGTAGATAGTTAGAGATGTGGAACAACTAAGTTAATACAGATCTGTAGATAGTTAGAGATGTGAAACAACTAACTTAATACAGATCTGTAGACAGTTAGAGATACGAAACAACTAACTTAATACAGATCTGTAGACAGTTAGAGATACGAAACAACTAACTTAATACAGATCTGTAGATAGTTAGAGATGCGAAACAACTAACTTAATACAGATCTGTAGATAGTTAGAGATGCAAAACAACTAACTTAATACAGATCTGCAGATAGTTAGAGATGTGGAACAACTAAGTTAATATAGATCTGGAGATAGTTAGAGATACGAAACAACTAAGTTAATACAGATCTGGAGATAGTTAGAGATACGAAACAACTAACTTAATACAGATCTGTAGATAGTTAGAGATGCGAAACAACTAACTTAATACAGATCTGTAGATAGTTAGAGATGCAAAACAACTAACTTAATACAGATCTGCATATAGTTAGAGATGTGGAACAACTAAGTTAATACAGATCTGTAGATAGTTAGAGATGTGGAACAACTAAGTTAATACAGATCTGGAGATAGTTAGAGATGTGGAACAACTAAGTTAATACAGATCTGTAGATAGTTATAAATGTGGAACAACTAAGTTAATACAGATCTGTAGATAGTTAGAGATGTGGAACAACTAAGTTAATACAGATCTGTAGATAGTTAGAGATGTGGAACAACTAAGTTAATACAGATCTGTAGATAGTTATAAATGTGGAACAACTAAGTTAATACAGATCTGTAGATAGTTAGAGATGTGGAACAACTAAGTTAATACAGATCTGTAGATAGAGATGTGGAACAACTAAGTTAATACAGATATGATAATAGTTAGAGATGTGGAACAACTAAGTTAATACAGATCTGTAGATAGAGATGTGGAACAACTAAGTTAATACAGATCTGTAGATAGAGATGTGGAACAACTAAGTTAATACAGATATGATAATAGATAGAGATGTGGAACAACTAAGTTAATACAGATCTGTAGATAGAGATGTGGAACAACTAAGTTAATACAAATCAGTAGATAGTTATAGATGTGGAGCAACTAAGTTAATACAGATCTGTAGATAGTTATAGATGTGGAGCAACTAAGTTAATACAGATCAGTAGATAGTTAGAGATGTGGAACAACTAAGTTGCATTAAGATGTGTAACAACGCATTGTTACAGATATACAACAACGAAGTTGCAACAAATATGCAACCATAAGATTACTACAAATACAATCCAATTGACAACAACGTTGCAACACAAATACAACAAACGGTATGTAGTGTGAACACACAACAAGGTAATACTTTACTACCACATCAAGATATCACCACTAAATTTATCACTATAGATATCACCACTAAATCTATCATTATAGATATCACCACTAAATCTATCATTATAGATATCACCACTAAATCTATCACTATAGATATCACCACTAAATCTATCACTATAGATATCACCACTAAATCTATCACTATAGATATCACCACTAAATCTATCACTGTAGATATCGCCACTAAATCTATCACTATAGATATCACCACTAAATCTATCACTGTAGATATCACCACTAAATCTATCACTACCTAACCTGAAAGTCACGAACTCTCATTCCATAAACCGTAGCTCCGTTTATCTCTAAAACAGCTCAGAGATAAACGGCTGTGCCGCTACGTCACAAACAACAAACTGTTGCTAACTCCTCAACTACAGAACGCCGGTAGCGTTAAAATGTCCATAATTTACTGCCAATTATTAACGACGAATCGTCTTTATCCAAACGAAAAAATTTATGAAAACTCCTCTCTTATTCGGAGAATAGAAATAATAAATAAATAAGCGAAGCGAAGATTGCAAACTTTCGTTGTTGGTTCGGAACGGAACGAGATGATGTTGAGACGGCATGGGCTGAGAGAACATCGCCAGTTTGCTGGAGTTACACAACTTTCTGATCTAGGGTGGGGCTGGGATGATTCTGAAAGGAGGTTTTTAAGTGGTCACGTGAGATGGCATGCTGCTTCCGACTCTCATTTTAAATGATTTTCAGCCTGTTTTAGTGGAGTACCCCGCCTGACAGAGACTGAATATCTCCACATCTCTTGATAACGTTTTTACAGAAACTCTCGTTCTCGTCACGTGGTTCCACGAGCGTTTTTTAAATGCCGTTTTCTTGATGTTATTCTCCCACCTTTGTTTCTGCTCTTTCTTTCCTTGTTTCACCACCTTCCGAAAGCCTGTTACTCTCTCTCTCTCTATCTCTCTCTCTCTCTCTCTCTCTCTGTTGATATTCTGGTCCCATCTTTATTTCTGCTCTTTCATTCCTCTGATTTTATATTCTGACAGAATCTGAATCTTCTTCTCTTGTCGTTCCTCTCCTCACATGATGTTCTTCACTTGATGTTCCTCTCTTGATGTTCCTCTCTTGATGTTCCTCTCTTGATGTTCCTCTCTTGTTGTTCCTCTCTTGATGTTCCTCTCTTGATGTTCCTCTCTTGTTGTTCCTCTCTTGATGTTCCTCTCTTGTTGTTCCTCTCTTGATGTTCGTCTCTTGATGTTCGTCTCTTGTTGTTCCTCTCTTGATGTTCCTCTCTTGATGTTCCTCTCTTGATGTTCATCTCTTGATGTTCCCAATTATAAAGAAGCTGCCAATTTGTTAGAAAGTTCAAAGCTAACAATGTGTTTTTGTCCATTTCGACATATCGATTCATCATTGGCATTGTTGTTGTTGTTGTTGTTGTTGTTGTTGTTGTTGTTGTTGTTGTTGTTGTTGTTGTTGTGGTTTCACTTTCTGACGGGGCTTGCACAATATTACTGTCTCTTTATTTTCAACCATCTCTAGATGTTGTCCTGCCAGCTTGATTGTCTTCTATGATCGACTATCTAAAATCCATCTCTAGATGTTGTCCTGCTAGCTTGATTGTCTTCTATGATCGACTATCTAAAATCCATCTCTAGATGTTGTCCTGCTAGCTTGATTGTCTTCTATTATCTGCTGTCTAAAGTCCATCTCTAGATGTTATACTGCTAGCTTGATTGTCTTATATGATCTGCTGTCTAAAGTCCATCTCTAGATGTTGTCCTGCTAGCTTGATTGTCTTCTATGATTGACTGTCTACAGTCCATCACTAGATGATGTCCTGCAGTCTTGACTGTCTTATATGATCGACAGTCTAAAGTCCATCACTAGACGATGTCCTGCAATCTTGACTGTCTTCTGTGATCGACTGTCTAAAGTCCATCACTAGATGATGTCCTTTTCAGCCATTGTGCATACCTCAACGTCAAGTTCGATAACTATGCCAGGAACATCAAAATAAACCTGGAGTTAACGAACGTAGTCGCATATAACGCCAGACTAAACGGTTTTAACGCCCATATCGTCATAGATACACAGATCTGGCCAGGTTTTTGCATTCGTGGCACCAAAATATTTTTTTTCAAGGAAAGCACAAATAAATTACCGCGAGTTAAACAAATCTTGGCCAAAAGGTAAACAAAAGAAAGTACAACTGGGCACAAATTTGTAATTTAAAAAAAAACATCCGACGATGATTATTTGAACACACATTTGTTGACAAGTTCAAGGCCACAGCAATCAAATGTTCATTTAAATAGGGGAGGAGAAAAAAAAAGGGGGGGGGGTGGTATGATTCTGGCAGACGAACTTCTCAAAGTCTGGTGCCATCAATCATCCTACAGTTCCAGGTAGAAGTTTTCACTTCCGGTAGATTAGAAGAACTGCACCTGTGATCATTTCCTATTGCACGCGCTGAGATGGGGGTCTGTGTGTGCGCGGTGCGGGCGCGCCTGATTCTGCGTGTGTCTCGACGGGAAAGTTTCCAACATGGGCGTATACAGAGAGAGAACTGAGGAGAAAGGAGCCCGCCATTATCAAAAATAAATAATCTCCTTCTACACCTTTAGACGTCCATAAGCATTGCCAGACAGCGTTGGTCAACTCAAGACTTTCCCCTTGTCCAGGCGTGGTCCCGGTGATGGCCACAAGAGCTTTATCTCTTACTGGTTGCACCCTTTGTTGTTGTCTTTGTTATGGATCATCCAGATGCCTGTGAGTTGATGCCCTTTGGCCCAACAAAAGGCCTCCACTTTGGTGAAAAACTTGATCCGAGCTCAGTCCACATGGTGGTGGATTTGCAGCCGAGCACAGATTACACATCCCGTCCCAGGACAATGCCGGGAGCTAGTACTGTTCCACTTCAAGTAAAGGTCAGTCGCCCGCAGCACTACCTGCACGCCGGCGCCACAACAATGTTGAATTTGTGGTTAGGTGAAAGTGACCACACCAAAGCTGTCTTCGTGTTTAGCTAATTTGCTCATTTGTGTCGTTGCAGGAAGGTAAGTCGAGCCAGCTGGGATGGCCTCATCTATAACCGATCAGATCTGACACCATGAGCCAGCTGGGACGGCCTCATCTATAACCGATCAGATCTGACACCATGAGCCAGCTGGGACGGCCTCATCTGTAACCGATCAGATCTGACACCATGAGCCAGCTGTGATGCCCTCATCTATAACCGATCAGATCTGACACCATGAGCCAGCTGTGATGCCCTCATCTATAACCGATCAGATCTGACACCATGAGCCAGCTGGGACGGCCTCATCTGTAACCGATCAGATCTGACACCATGAGCCAGCTGTGATGCCCTCATCTATAACCGATCAGATCTGACACCATGAGCTAGCTGTGATGCCCTCATCTATAACCGATCAGATCTGACACCATGAGCCAGCTGTGATGCCCTCATCTATAACCGATCAGATCTGACACCATGAGCCAGCTGTGATGCCCTCATCTATAACCGATCAGATCTGACACCATGAGCCAGCTGGGACGGCCTCGTCTATAACCGATCAGATCTGACCCCATGCAGCATTAAAACTCAATAGATGTTCGACTGTCAAATGAGATTTCATGCATTACAACTTTACCAGTAGAGCATCTGAACAAGTTTGTTTGTATGGCTTGTTTCCAGCACAAACTGGTCGAGGAGCATGTGTGTCCATATCCCCAAGAGTTGTTCTAGTGGTAGAGGAGCCTGTGTGCCCATATCCCCAAGAGTTGTTCTAGTGGTAGAGGAGCCTGTGTGTCCATATCCCCAAGAGTTGTTCTAGTGGTAGAGGAGCCTGTGTGCCCATATCTCCAAGAGTTGTTCTAGTGGTTGAGGAGCATGTGTGCCCATATCCCCAAGAGTTGTTCTAGTGGTAGAGGAGCATGTGTGCCCATATCCCCAAGAGTTGTTCTAGTGATAGAGGAGCATGTGTGCCCATATCCCCAAGAGTTGTTCTAGTGATAGAGGAGCATGTGTGCCCATATCCCCAAGAGTTGTTCTAGTGATAGAGGAGCATGTGTGCCCATATCCCCAAGAGTTGTTCTAGTGATAGAGGAGCCTGTGTGCCCATATCCCCAAGAGTTGTTCTAGTGGTAGAGGAGCCTGTGTGTCCATATCTCCAAGAGTTGTTCTAGTGGTAGAGGAGCATGTGTGCCCATATCCCCAAGAGTTGTTCTAGTGATAGAGGAGCATGTGTGCCCATATCCCCAAGAGTTGTTCTAGTGGTAGAGGAGCATATGTGCCCATATCCCCAAGAGTTGTTCTAGTGGTAAAGGAGCATGTGTGCCCATATCCACAAGAGTTGTTCTAGTGATAGTGGAGCATGTGTGCCCATATCCCCAAGAGTTGTTCTAGTGGTAGAGGAGCATGTGTGCCCATATCCCCAAGAGTTGTTCTAGTGGTAGAGGAGCATGTGTGTCCATATCACCAAGAGTTGTTCTAGTGGTAGAGGAGCCTGTGTGCCCATATCCCCAAGAGTTGTTCTAGTGATAGAGGAGCATGTGTGCCCATATCCCCAAGAGTTGTTCTAGTGGTAGAGGAGCATGTATGTCCATATCTCCAAGAGTTGTTCTAGTGGTAGAGGAGCATGTGTGTCCATATCCCCAAGAGTTGTTCTAGTGGTCGAGGAGCATGTGTGTCCATATCCCCAAGAGTTGTTCTAGTGGTAGAGGAGCATGTGTGTCCATATCCCCAAGAGTTGTTCTAGTGGTAGAGGAGCATGTGTGCCCATATCCCCAAGAGTCGTACTAGTGGTAGAGGAGCATGTGTGCCCATATCCCCAAGAGTCGTACTAGTGGTAGAGGAGCATGTGTGCCCATATCCCAAGAGCTGTTCTAGTGGTAGAGGAGCATGTGTGTCCATATCTCCAAGAGTTGTTCTAGTGGTAGTGGAGCATGTTTGCCCATATCCCCAAGAGTTGTTCTAGTGATAGTGGAGCCTGTTTGCCCATATCCCCAAGAGTTGTTCTAGTGATAGAGGAGCATGTGTGCCCATATCCCCAAGAGTTGTTCTAGTGGTAGAGGAGCATGTGTGCCCATATCCCCAAGAGTTGTTCTAGTGATAGTGGAGCCTGTTTGCCCATATCCCCAAGAGTTGTTCTAGTGGTAGAGGAGCATGTGTGCCCATATCTCCAAGAGTTGTTCTAGTGGTAGAGGAGCATGTGTGCCCATATCTCCAAGAGTTGTTCTAGTGGTAGAGGAGCCTGTTTGCCCATATCCCCAAGAGTTGTTCTAGTGGTAGAGGAGCATGTGTGTCCATATCTCCAAGAGTTGTTCTAGTGGTAGAGGAGCATGTGTGTCCATATCTCCAAGAGTTGTTCTAGTGGTAGTGGAGCCTGTTTGCCCATATCCCCAAGAGTTGTTCTAGTGGTAGGGGAGCATGTGTGTCCATATCTCCAAGAGTTGTTCTAGTGGTAGTGGAGCCTGTTTGCCCATATCCCCAAGAGTTGTTCTAGTGGTAGAAGACCCTGTATGTCCATATCCCCAAGAACTGTTCTAGTGGTAAAAGACCCTGTGTGTACATATCCCCAAGAACTGTTATAGTGGTAGATGACCCTGTGTGTACATATCCCAAGAACTGTTCTAGTGGTAGATGACCCTGTGTGTACATATCCCCAAGAACTGTTCTAGTGGTAGAGGAGCATGTGTGTCCATATCTCCAAGAGTTGTTCTAGTGATAGTGGAGCCTGTTTGCCCATATCCCAAGAGTTGTTCTAGTGGTAGAGGAGCATGTGTGTCCATATCTCCAAGAGTTGTTCTAGTGGTAGAGGAGCATGTGTGTCCATATCTCCAAGAGTTGTTCTAGTGGTAGTGGAGCCTGTTTGCCCATATCCCCAAGAGTTGTTCTAGTGGTAGAGGAGCATGTGTGTCCATATCCCCAAGAGTTGTTCTAGTGGTAGAAGACCCTGTATGTCCATATCCCCAAGAACTGTTCTAGTGGTAAAAGACCCTGTGTGTACATATCCCCAAGAACTGTTCTAGTGGTAGTTGACCGTGTGTGTACATATCCCCAAGAACTGTTCTAGTGGTAGTTGACCGTGTGTGTACATATCCCCAAGAACTGTTCTAGTGGTAGATGACCCTGTGTGTACATATCCCCAAGAACTGTTCTAGTGGTAGATGACCCTGTGTGTACATATCCCCAAGAACTGTTCTAGTGGTAGATGACCGTGTGTGTACATATCCCCAAGAACTGTTCTAGTGGTAGATGACCGTGTGTGTACATATCCCCAAGAACTGTTCTAGTGGTAGATGACCGTGTGTGCCCATATCCCCAAGAACTGTTCTAGTGGTAGATGACCCTGTGTGTACATATCCCCAAGAACTGTTCTAGTGGTAGATGACCGTGTGTGCCCATATCCCCAAGAACTGTTCTAGTGGTAGATGACCCTGTGTGTACATATCCCCAAGAACTGTTCTAGTGGTAGATGACCCTGTGTGTACATATCCCCAAGAACTGTTCTAGTGGTAGATGACCCTGTGTGTACATATCCCCAAGAACTGTTCTAGTGGTAGATGACCCTGTGTGTACATATCCCCAAGAACTGTTCTAGTGGTAGATGACCCTGTGTGTACATATCCCCAAGAACTGTTCTAGTGGTAGATGACCCTGTGTGTACATATCCCCAAGAACTGTTCTAGTGGTAGATGACCGTGTGTGCCCATATCCCCAAGAGTTGTTCTAGTGGTAGATGACCCTGTGTGTACATATCCCCAAGAACTGTTCTAGTGGTAGATGACCCTGTGTGTACATATCCCCAAGAACTGTTCTAGTGGTAGATGGCCGTGTGTGTACATATCCCCAAGAACTGTTCTAGTGGTAGATGACCGTGTGTGCCCATATCCCCAAGAACTGTTCTAGTGGTAGATGACCGTGTGTGCCCATATCCCCAAGAACTGTTCTAGTGGTAGATGACCGTGTGTGCCCATATCCCCAAGAACTGTTCTAGTGGTAGATGACCGTGTGTGTACATATCCCCAAGAACTGTTCTAGTGGTAGATGACCGTGTGTGCCCATATCCCCAAGAGTTGTTCTAGTGGTAGATGGCCGTGTGTGTACATATCCCCAAGAACTGTTCTAGTGGTAGATGACCGTGTGTGCCCATATCCCCAAGAACTGTTCTAGTGGTAGATGACCGTGTGTGTACATATCCCAAGAACTGTTCTAGTGGTAGATGACCCTGTGTGTACATATCCCCAAGAACTGTTCTAGTGGTAGATGACCGTGTGTGCCCATATCCCCAAGAACTGTTCTAGTGGTAGATGACCGTGTGTGTACATATCCCCAAGAACTGTTCTAGTGGTAGATGACCCTGTGTGTACATATCCCCAAGAACTGTTCTAGTGGTAGATGACCGTGTGTGTACATATCCCCAAGAACTGTTCTAGTGGTAGATGACCCTGTGTGTACATATCCCCAAGAACTGTTCTAGTGGTAGATGACCGTGTGTGCCCATATCCCCAAGAACTGTTCTAGTGGTAGATGACCGTGTGTGCCCATATCCCCAAGAACTGTTCTAGTGGTAGATGACCGTGTGTGTACATATCCCCAAGAACTGTTCTAGTGGTAGATGACCGTGTGTGTACATATCCCCAAGAACTGTTCTAGTGGTAGATGACCGTGTGTGCCCATATCCCCAAGAACTGTTCTAGTGGTAGATGACCGTGTGTGCCCATATCCCCAAGAACTGTTCTAGTGGTAGATGACCGTGTGTGCCCATATCCCCAAGAACTGTTCTAGTGGTAGATGACCGTGTGTGTACATATCCCCAAGAACTGTTCTAGTGGTAGATGACCGTGTGTGTACATATCCCCAAGAACTGTTCTAGTGGTAGATGACCGTGTGTGCCCATATCCCCAAGAACTGTTCTAGTGGTAGATGACCGTGTGTGCCCATATCCCCAAGAGTTGTTCTAATGGTAGATGACCGTGTGTGCCCATATCCCCAAGAGTTGTTCTAATGGTAGATGACCGTGTGTGCCCATATCCCCAAGAGTTGTTCTAATGGTAGATGACCGTGTGTGCCCATATCCCCAAGAACTGTTCTAGTGGTAGATGACCGTGTGTGCCCATATCCCCAAGAACTGTTCTAGTGGTAGATGACCGTGTGTGCCCATATCCCCAAGAACTGTTCTAGTGGTAGATGACCGTGTGTGCCCATATCCCCAAGAACTGTTCTAGTGGTAGATGACCGTGTGTGCCCATATCCCCAAGAGTTGTTCCAGTGGTGAAACAAGAAGAACAAGTGAAAGCCAAAGTTGAGCCAGCTGACATCAAGCAGGCGAGGTTTTTCTCTAGTAGATGACACACTCGCATTTCATCTTCTCTTTCTTTCCTTCCTCGTTAAACTTGCAGCGTCGAGGGGAGATATAATTTGCGGTCTTTTGCTTTTCTGTTCATCTCTGCTGCTGTTATGTTTCCTAGTGTTTCTAATACTCCATCGACCCATCTTTTCCGTGGTCGACCCTTGGGTCTAGTGTTCTCATAACGTTAGTTGAAGGCTCGTTGTGTTCTGTTTTGATCACTCTGCCCTGTCACGTGACCAAACCATTTTATCTGTTGTTTCCTTATATATTCTATTTCGGGGGCTATTCCTAGCTTTTTCTTAAGTTCTTCATTTCTGATCTTATCTCTCAGACTGTTTCCTGTCATTTGTCTAACACATTTCATCTCTGTAGAGGTTATTTTTGTTATTGTTCTTGCACCTAGGGTCCAGGTCTGGCATTGGTATCACAACGTTGGGATGAAGATTGTATTGTAGAGTGCCCGTTTTGCCTCCAGAGTTATTTCCTTGTTGGACAATAGTGGTGATAACTGTCCAATGATTTGACAAGCTTTGTTGCATCTTGATTCTATCTCTGCTGTTTGAGAATTGCCGTTTGTCATTATTAGACTTCCTAGGTATTTTAATTCCTCTACTTGTTTTAGTTGTCTGCCTTCTATAGTTTTGTTTATGTTCTGTTTATCTTTTGTGATATTCATGACTTCTCTTTTGTTGATGTTGATTTTCATATTGTTTTTTGTGCCTGAGCTGTTGAGTTTAACTAACAGTAATCAGTGGGAATAAACCTTTGTGTTTAAACGTTAATTGGGCGCGATTGCGTCGTGTCGTTAAACGGGAGACATAAACCAGATAATAGCAGGAAATAAGTTACAATACAACAGGCACGAGATCATTACTTACAATGGAAGGTCGGAGCGATCAAACAAGGCAATGAAAATAGATGATTAAATGAGGTGAAAATAGATCATTAAATAAGATGAAAATAGATGAATAAAGAAGATGAAAAAAGATGATTAAAGAAGATGGAAATGGATGATTAAAGAAGATGGAAATAGATGATAAAAGAAGATGGAAATGGATGATTAAAGAATATGGAAATAGATAAAAGAATATGGAAATAGATGATTAAAGAAGATGGAAATAGATGATAAAAGAATATGGAAATAGATAAAAGAATATGGAAATAGATAAAAGAATATGGAAATAGATGATTAAAGAAGATGGAAATAGATGATAAAAGAATATGGAAAATAGATGATTAAAGAAGATGGAAATAGATGATTAAAGAATATGGAAATAGATAAAAAAGATGAAAATAGATGATTAAAGAAGATGGAAATAGATGATTAAAGAAGATGGAAATAGATGATTAAAGTAGATAGAAATAGATGATTAAAGAAGATGGAAATAGATGATTAAAGTAGATGGAAATAGATGATTAAAGAAGATGGAAATGGATGATTAAAGAAAATGAAAATAGATGATTAAAGAAGATGGAAATAGATTATATAAGAAGAAGGAAATAGATAAAAGAAGATGGAAATAGATGATTAAAGAAGATTACACCGGTTGATTAAAGAAGATGAAAATATATAATTAAAGAAGATGAAAATAGATGATTAAAGAAGATGAAAATAGATGATTAAAGAAGATGAAAATAGATGATTAAAGAAGATGGAAATAGATGGTTAAAGAAGATGGAAATGGATGATTAAAGAAGATGGAAATAGATGATTAAAGAAGATTACACCGGTTTATTAAAGAAGATGAAAATATATAATTAAAGAAGATGAAAATAGATGATTAAAGAAGATGAAAATTGATGATTAAAGAAGATGAAAATGGATGATTAAAATAGATGAAAATATATAATTAAAGAAGATGAAAATAGATGATTAAAGAAGATAAAAATGAATGATTAAAGAAGATGAAAATAGATGATTAATGAAGATGAAAATAGATGATTAAAGAAGATGAAAATGGATGATTAAAATAGATGAAAATATATAATTAAAGAAGATGAAAATAGATGATTAAAGAAGATGAAAATAGATGGTTAAAGAAGATGAAAATGGATGATTAAAATAGATGAAAATATATAATTAAAGAAGATGAAAATAGATGATTAAAGAAGATAAAAATGAATGATTAAAAAAAGATGAAAATAGATGATTAATGAAGATGAAAATAGATGATTAAAGAAGATGAAAATAGATGATTAAAGAAGATAAAAATGAATGATTAAAGAAGATGAAAATGAATGATTAAAGAAGATGAAAATAGATGATAAAAGGAGATGAAAATGGATGATTAAATAAGATGAAAATTGATGATTAAAGATGATGATATAGAATAAGAAGCAGAGGTGGAGAAAGAAAGGAAGGAAGATGAAGAAGTAGAAGATTATTAGAGGAAAAAGAAGGAACAAGAAGAATTGAAGAGGAGGGTGAGGAGACAGAATAAGGAAGAGGAGGATGAAGAAGAGGAAGCGAAGAAATAAGATGACAGAGGATTAATAAGAGGGAGATGAGGATTGAGAAGAAAGACGTGGATGAAGAAGAGGAAGCGAAGAAATAAGATGACAGAGGATTAATAAGAGGGAGATGAGGATTGAGAAGAAAGACGTGGATGAAGAAGAGGAGGAAGAGAAAGTAGAAGAAAACGAGAGATTGTGAAAGAATATAGATGATATCACGAACCGGAAGTTAGATGAGAACAGGGGTGCTGGACAGGTGGCCAGCTCTGTGCGCGATAGTTGCGACTTTACGTCCGACATATCCGACTTTGGCATGGCTAGATGTTATTTCTCATTGTGCTCAGAGAGCGGCCATTGTTAGTTTACACAGCCTTTCCTGAGTTTGTTGTTTCTACCCGCGGCCGCCGTGTAGTATTTAACATGTCTGATCTCTTTGCTTATATTCATTTCTGATCTTCTCACAATCTGATCAACATACAACACATGAACTGTCTGGCATAGCGAACCAGAGCTGCGCGATGTCCTACTACATTCCCACATACTTGATCTTGTAACTGGCAACTCAGCGCACGTTAAATGGGTAAAGATGGAAGATTTAATTGGTCACAAGATTCCGGAGACAAAGTGAGGATGCGTCGAGCCACTGGCGAGGGTTTATGAAACTGTGAGAACATCAAAGATGTATCGAGCCACTGGCGAGGGTTTATGAAACTGTGAGAACATCAAAGATGTATCGAGCCACTGGCGAGGGTTTATGAAACTGTGAGAACATCAAAGATGTATCGAGCCACTGGCGAGGGTTTATGAAACTGTGAGAACATCAAAGATGTATCGAGCCACTGGCGAGGGTTTATGAAACTGTGAGAACATCAAAGATGTATCGAGCCACTGGCGAGGGTTTATGAAACTGTGAGAACATCAAAGATGTACTTTCTCAGGGAAGCGAGGAAGATAAAGATGATGAAAGAAAAGAAAGTAGATGAAGAATGAAAAAAAGAGTGGGAAAATGAGGGAAGAGAAAGAGAAGATTAAAGAGTAAAGAGAATGATGATGAGAGATGAGAAGGAAAAGATAAAGATGAAGATGAAGAAGAAAAGGAGGAGTAAAAAAGATAGATGGAAAATAAGATGATGATGATGGTGAAGATAAAGAGTAGGGAAAAAAGAAGAGGGAGAGGAGAAAGAGAAAATTGGAAATAAAGAAAGCAGAGGAAGAAAATAGAGAAAGAAAAGGAGTAAGAAGAAGGAAGAAGAAGAATGAATAAAAAGAAGAGGTGTAGGAGGTGGAAATAAAAGTAAAGGGAATCAGAGAAAGAAGAAGTGGAGGACAAAGAAGCAGATGAAGAAGAAACAGATGAGAGCAGGAGGAGGAGGAGGTATATTAAGAGGAAAAGAAGAAGAAAGAAGAGAAGGAGTAAGAAGGAAGAACAGGAGGAGGAAAAAGAAAAAGAGGAACAGAAAATGGAGAGAAAAAATGATGAGTGTGAAGAAAGTGCTAAAGGAGGAGAAAAGGAATACACAGCAGAAGAAAATATGGAATAGAATGAGGTGATGTTGAGGAGTAGACAGAGAGAAAGCAGCAGGAAACTACGAAGGTAGAATAAACAAAAGATTGAAAGAAAGGAAGTATTTTAAAATAATAAAAATACAATTATGACGATGTATGAAAGACAGGGAAGAAAGAAATGTTAGAAAGAGAGGATATAAGATACGTATTATACACACTCCTAAATGAGAGAAGAAATACAATAAGAGAAGAAAGGAGACAATTAAAAGACAGTTAAAAGACGTCAAGATTGGCTAACTAAGCAGAAAATCAACAAAAATATAATATAATGATTAACAAAAATGGGAAAAAAACAACTCAGACCAAGAAATAAAAAATAGAAACACAAAAATGGAAATCCTTTGTAGGTAAACACGAGATGTTTCTTGCAATCTAGGTCAGCACCATGAGAGAGTCCCCGGGTTTTCTGACCTGAAATGCGCTAACTCTGCAAATACAAGGTCTCGCAAGGCACTTCGTGAAGGGGTCAAGCTATAAATAGATTAACCGTAAAAGGATTTAAAAAAGAAACGGGGTAATGTCCAAATGGGTAGATAACTGACCACTAATTATAACATAATCCACTTGAGAGAGACATGAGTATCAATCTCAGACTGCAGTGCTATCTGGAAAGTGAAAATCTCCCTTGTCCCACAACAAGCAGGCTTTAAACAGTGTTACTCTACCGAAGATCAGGCAACCTATCTTTCCAGGAAATTGAGGATGCGTTTCAAGAAAAGAAACTGGTACTAGCAGCATGTATAGACCTAACGAAAGCATTTGATAAGGTATGGAAGGAAGGGCTTTTGAAGAAACTGAGAAATTATGGAGTAAATGGCAGGATGTACAAATGGGTCAAAGCATACCTGCATAACAGGAGAGCCAGAGTGCAACTGGATGGTCTTAAGAGTAAGAAGGTCTTATTGCGCCAGGGCGTTCCACAGGGAGGGGTACTATCTCCAACACTTTTTCTGATCTACATCAATGACCTAGTTACTGAACTACCACATGGCATCAAAGTGGCAATGTATGCAGATGACTTGGTAATGTGGTGCACAGAGGAGTATGCAACAGTGGCCTCCAAATTGTTACAAAGAGCTATGAATTCATGGACAAATAGATGGTGTATCAGCAGCAATACAGACAAATGCAGTACTACACTTTTCACTCTCTCCCCAAAACAAAAAGCAGGAGCCATCTACATAAACAATGAGCCTGTGAAAGAAGACATACAAGCTACATATCTCAGAGTTACATTTGATAACAAACTATCTTGGAAACAGCAGATAAATAAGGCAACCCAAAAAGCAAGGAGGAAATTGGCTATTCTAAGAAAACTGTGTGGAACCACATGGGGTGCGAGTGGGAAAATACTCAGTAAAGTTTACCAACAGAGTATACGCCCACATTTAGAATATGGACCATCCGCATGGTGCTCAGCATCAAACACCACACTGCAAGAACTGGATAAAGTACAAAACCAGGCACTTAGGGTCATCACAGGAGCAATGAAATCAACACAAATATTGGAGATGGAGAAATTGTGGAGGATACCAGCACTGAGAGAACGGAGAGACACAAAGGTGCTGATACAGGCAGAAAAATGGTCATGCATGCCGAGACATCCAATGAAGGACTGATTTCAAAATCTTGCATTGGGACGACTTAAGAGAAGCAGTTTTATCCACCAAGCCAAGCGTATTAGTAGACAAACACCAGACATGCCAAGAGTGGTTAACCCCTACTGCCCATACCAGAACAGACTCCCTGGACAGAGGAATCAGGATTATCAGTTCAAATACGGACAGAAGTGAAAGGAATAGTTGACAAAGAGGAACAAAATAGTCTACAGCGAAAAACAATAACTCTCAGTTTCCTGGATGAAGAATACCCACAAGACCTATGGATCCGTGTGTACACAGATGGATCAGCACAGAATGCAGTAAAGAATGGGGGAGCAGGTGCATATATAGAGTACCCAAATAACACTAGGGATATGCATAAAATAGCAACAGGGAAATATTGTCACAATTATGATGCAGAAATACAAGCAAAAAAGTTGGCAATAGAAAAACTGCTGAACAGTAATCTTAGCCCACAGCCTGTAGTGTTTTTGACAGATGCAAGATCAGTACTCCAGGAACTACAATCCAGAAAATTACCACATCTGCAGACCTTATTGACTGAACTCTGCAAGCACCACAGGGTTGCCCTGCAGTGGATCCCATCTCACTGTGGAATACCAGGAAATGAGAAAGCAGATCAGTTGGCAAAGGAAGGTTCAACAGCCACACAACAAGATACACCGGTTATATACCATCATAAGAAACAGATAATCAAATCAATCAGAGGACCACAAGCCCCAAATCAGGATGCCTTTCATAATATGAATAGATATGAACAAGTTATCATTATACGCCTCAGAACAGGACACAATCGACTCCATAGTCACATGTATACAAAATTCAATACAACACTAAAGATAAAACTATATGGGCCACTGTAAGAATTACAAAAGTAAAATCTATACAGGAAAAGACATTGCAGATATAGACAATACTTCGGGCGAACAAAAGATAGAGAGACATGAGTGAGAATGGGGAACACCGGAGAACCGAACACCTCCATGAAGAGGAAGGAGAAAGAAGAAGATGATGATAGTAATAATACCAGTGATGACTTTCGTATTACTGACGTCATCACTTGTTCCTCTGAAACCCGTAGCCGTTTCACATTGGAGAACCGACTCATAGTCTGCTTTGGTACTCTCCAACCGAGAGGATTAGACTATTTTCATTCTGGTCTCCTCTCCATATCTTTTCTGTGTCCTATCCCTATTCTTCTCTGTGTTATTTTTATTACTTAACTCTCTTGCTCCCTTCCCTCGTGTCACCCCTATTCTCCCTTTCTTTCCCTCTTCTTCACGTTTTCACCGTACCCCATGGGAAACCAACTTTAATTGTTCCAGTTGTTCATTGTTTGGCTCTGTTGGTCTAATTAATTCCTACCTGGCCTATTGTTTATTCATCTTTTAACCAGACACTATGTAAATCCTGGCCACCATTTATTCCGCCATTTTTAAAGTCAGTGTATCGAAAAGTTAACAAAATATAGCACACAGCAAATTTCCCATGATTGTCGTTGTCTGCCAACTTGTGTTTGTCTTCTCTTCTTTCTACAACTTGTGTTTGTCTTCTCTTCTTTCTACCAACTTGTGTTTGTCTTCTCTTCTTTCTACAACTTGTGTTTGTCTTCTCTTCTTTCTACAACTTGTGTTTGTCTTCTCTTCTTTCTACAACTTGTGTTTGTCTTCTCTTCTTTCTACCAACTTGTGTTTGTCTTCTCTTCTTTCTACCAACTTGTGTTTGTCTTCTCTTCTTTCTACCAACTTGTGTTTGTCTTCTCTTCTTTCTACCAACTTGTGTTTGTCTTCTCTTCTTTCTACCAACTTGTGTTTGTCTTCTCTTCTTTCTACCAACTTGTGTTTGTCTTTTCTTCTTTCTACCAACTTGTGTTTGTCTTCTCTTCTTTCTACCAACTTGTGTTTGTCTTCTCTTCTTTCTACCAACTTGTGTTTGTTCTCTCTTCTTTCTACAACTTGTGTTTGTCTTCTCTTCTTTCTACAACTTGTGTTTGTCTTCTCTTCTTTCTGCCAACTTGTGTTTGTCTTCTCTTCTTTCTACCAACTTGTGTTTGTCTTCTCTTCTTTCTACCAACTTGTGTTTTTCTCTTCTTTCTACCAACTTGTGTTTGTCTTCTCTTCTTTCTACCAACTTGTGTTTGTCTTCTCTTCTTTCTACCAACTTGTGTTTGTCTTCTCTTCTTTCTACCAACTTGTGTTTGTTTTCTCTTCTTTCTACCACTTGTGTTTGTCTTCTCTTCTTTCTACAACTTGTGTTAGTCTTCTCTTCTTTCTACCAACTTGTGTTTGTCTTCTCTTCTTTCTACAACTTGTGTTTGTCTTCTCTTCTTTCTACAACTTGTGTTTGTCTTCTCTTCTTTCTACAACTTGTGTTTGTCTTCTCTTCTTTCTACAACTTGTGTTTGTCTTCTCTTCTTTCTACAACTTGTGTTTGTCTTCTCTTCTTTCTACAACTTGTGTTTGTTCTCTCTTCTTTCTACAACTTGTGTTTGTCTTCTCTTCTTTCTACAACTTGTGTTTGTCCTCTCTTCTTTCTACAACTTGTGTTTGTCCTCTCTTCTTTCTACAACTCGTGTTTGTCTTCTCTTCTTTCTACCAACTTGTGTTTGTCTTCTCTTCTTTCTACAACTTGTGTTTGTCTTCTCTTCTTTCTACAACTTGTGTTTGTCTTCTCTTCTTTCTACAACTTGTGTTTGTCTTCTCTTCTTTCTACAACTTGTGTTTGTCTTCTCTTCTTTCTACAACTGACAACAATGGATCTTGTTGTGTGCACAACTTTCTTATTTTTTTTTTTTTTAATCCGTGGAGTTTTTTGCAGTTTGCCACTCACACACACAATCACAAACACACACACACCCACACGCACACACACACAAACACACACATGTACGAATGCCTGGGTGTATGCGTGGCCTAGCTTACCTAGGCAGCAGCCTCCTGACTGTCGGGAGAAGGCGCTAGAGACAGGTAACACTTATCACAGCTTCTACAGTTACGTCATGTATTGGAGGGGTGAGAGAGAGAGAGTCACAGCTGGAGAATACTTCACACCTGGAGTCAGACTGACTCAAAGATGGGGGTGGGAGAAAGGGTGGGAAATAGCGTCATATGCCAGGCAGGGAATGTTTTCTCTTTGATTGCGGTAGTTCATGATTGTTGCCTCCATGCTGTGCTCACGGTATTTCTCTTGCATAATTATGAGAGAGAGAGAGAGAGAGAGAGAGACAAACTCAGAACTGTGGGTCGTTGCCATGGAAACAGAACAGTAACATGGGTCGGGCAGAGCAGCAACAATGTCAGTCTATTCTCTCATTCTATTCTATTCTCTGCTTCTATTCTATTCTCTCATTCTATTATATTCTCTCATTCTATTCTATTCTCTCCTTCTATTCTATTCTCTCATTCTATTCTATTCTCTCCTTCTATTCTATTCTCTGCTTCTATTCTATTCTCTCCTTCTAGTCTATTCTCTCAATATATTCTATTCTCTCCTTCTAGTCTATTCTCTCAATCAATTCTATTCTCTCAATCTATTCTATTCTCTCCTCCTATTCTATTCTCTCCTTCTATTATATTCTCTCCTTCTATTCTATTCTCTGCTTCTATTATATTCTCTCCTTCTAGTCTATTCTCTCAATCTATTCTATTCTCTCAATCTATTCTATTTTCTCCTTCTATTCTATTCTCTCATTCTATTCTATTCTCTCATTCTATTATATTCCCACCTTATATTCTATTCTCTCATTCTATTCTGTCCTCCAAATCTATTATATTCTTTCATTGTAATATATTCTCTCATTCTCGTATGGTATATTCTCCCATTCTATTCTAATGTTTCTTTATATTATATTATCTCATTCTCCTGTATTCTATTATCTCATTGCATTCTGGAATATTCTCTCATTCTATTATATTCTCATTCTATTTTCACGTTCTATTATATTCCCTCATTCTATTCTATTCTCCCATTCTATTATATAATATCTTTCTATTCTATTATCTAACTCTATTCTATACTATTCTCTCATTCTATTCCTTTCTCTCATTCTACTCTATTCTATACTATGATATACTACGGTCTACAATAGTCTATTCTCTCCTATTTTAATCTCTCATTTGTTTCTATTATATTATCTAATTCTATTTTATTCTGTCATTCTATTATATTCTCTCTCATTCAAACCTAATCTCTAGTTTATTCTATTTTTTTTTATTTTACTCTCTCATTATATTCTATTCTCTCATTCTATTCTATGAGAATCGCTCATTGTATTCTATTCTACTCATTGTAGTCTATTATAATTTATTCTACTTCTATTTTATCCATTTACTCTGTTCTGTTCTCTCCATCTATTCTATACTCTCATTCTTTTCTATTCTATTATCTCATTCTATTTATTTCTCTCATTCTGTTCTAATATATTGTATTCTCCCATTCGACTCTATACTGTCATTCTATTACATTTCTTAAATTCTATTATGTTCTTACATTATATTGTATTCTTACATTCTATTGTATTCTTACATTCTATTGTATTCTTACATTCTATTGTATTCTTACATTCTATTGTATTCTTACATTCTATTGTATTCTTACATTCTATTGTATTCTTACATTCTATTGTATTCTTACATTCTATTGTATTCTTACATTCTATTGTATTCTTACATTCTATTGTATTCTTACATTCTATTGTATTCTTACATTCTATTGTATTCTTACATTCTATTGTATCCTTACATTCTATTGTATCCTTACATTCTATTATATTCTTACATTCTATTATATTCTTACATTCTATTGTATTCTTACATTCTATTGTATTCTTACATTCTATTGTATTCTTACATTCTATTGTATTCTTACATTCTATTATATTCTTACATTATATTGTATTCTTACATTCTATTGTATTCTTACATTCTATTGTATTCTTACATTCTATTGTATTATTACATTCTATTATATTCTTACATTCTATTATATTCTTACATTCTATTGTATTCTTACATTCTATTATATTCTTACATTCTATTATATTCTTACATTCTTTTGTATTCTTACATTCTATTGTATTCTTACATTCTATTGTATTCTTACATTCTATTGTATTCTTACATTCTATTTTATTCTCACATTCTATTATATTCTCACATTCTATTATATTCTCACATTCTAGTATATTCTCGCATTCTAGTATATTCTCGCATTCTATTATATTCTCACATTCTATTATATTCTCACATCCTATTATATTCTTACATCCTATTATATTCTTACATTCTATTATATTCTTACATTCTATTATATTCTTACATTCTATTATATTCTTACATCCTATTTTATTCTAACATCCTCTTATATACTTTTACATCCTATTACATGCTTACAGTCTATTATATTCTTACATTCTATTATATTCTTACATCCTATTATATTCTTACATCATATTATTTTCTTACATTCTATTATATTCTTACATTCTACTATATTCTTACATTCTTTTGTATTCTTACATTCTATTGTATTCTTACATTCTATTGTATTCTTACATTCTATTGTATTCTTACATTCTATTATATTCTTACATTCTATTGTATTCTTACATTCTATTGTATTCTTACATTCTATTGTATTATTACATTCTATTATATTCTTACATTCTATTATATTCTTACATTCTATTGTATTCTTACATTCTATTGTATTCTTACATTCTATTGTATTCTTACATTCTATTGTATTCTTACATTCTATTTTATTCTCACATTCTATTATATTCTCACATTCTATTATATTCTCGCATTCTATTATATTCTCGCATTCTAGTATATTCTCGCATTCTAGTATATTCTCACATTCTATTATATTCTCACATTCTATTATATTCTCACATCCTATTATATTCTTACATTCTATTATATTCTTACATTCTATTATATTCTTACATTCTATTATATTCTTACATCCTATTATATTCTAACATCCTCTTATATACTTTTACATCCTATTACATGCTTACAGTCTATTATATTCTTACATTCTATTATATTCTTACATCCTATTATATTCTTACATCCTATTATATTCTTACATTCTATTATATTCTTACATTCTATTATATTCTTACATTCTATTATATTCTCACATTCTATTATATTCTCACATTCTAGTATATTCTCACATTCTATTATATTCTCACATTCTATTATATTCTTACATTCTATTATAATCTTACATCCTATTATATTCTTACATCCTATTATATTCTTACATCCTATTATATTCTTACATTCTATTATATTTCTACATTCTATTATATTTCTACATTCTATTATATTCCTACATTATATTATATTCCTACATTCTATTATATTCTTACATTCTATTATATTCTTACATTCTATTATATTCCTACATTCTATTATATTCCTACATCCTATTATATCCTACATTCTATTATATTCCTACATTCTATTATATTCTTACATTCTATTATATTCTACATTCTATTATATTCTAACATTCTATTATATTCCTACATTCTATTATTATATTCTTACATTCTATTATATTCCTACATTCTATTATGTTCTTACATTCTATTATATTCTTACATTCTATTATATTCTTACATTCTATTATATTCTTACATTCTATTATATTCTTACATTCTATTATATTCTACATTCTATTATATTCTAACATTCTATTATATTCCTACATTCTATTATTATATTCTTACATTCTATTATATTCCTACATTCTATTATGTTCTTACATTCTATTATATTCTTACATTCTATTATATTCTTACATTCTATTATATTCTTACATTCTATTATATTCTTACATTCTATTATATTCTTACATTCTATTATATTTGATCTTGATCCTTCCAGCGCCGCATGACGTCATAGACGGCACGTTGTTTTTTTTCCCTGAACCATCTCTTTTATGTAGATTACAATTTCGATCTTATCATATGAATCGATGCCTGCAAACTTTGCTTCTCTTACCAGCGTTCTTTTCAGTGTCTCTCTAGGTTTTCCCCTTTTTCTGTATCCTGATGTTTCCCATAGAAGAGCCTATTTTGGAATTCTTTTGTTGTCTCTTCTCAATACATGTCTGACATATATCCACCTTCTCTTGTTGTCTCTTCTTAACACATGTCTGACATATATCCACCTTCTCTTGTTGTCTCTTCTCAACACATGCCTGACATATGTCCACCTTCTCTTGTTGTCTCTTCTCAACACATGTCTGACATATGTCCACCTTCTCTTGTTGTCTCTTCTCAACACATGTCTGACATATGTCCACCTTCTCTTGTTGTCTCTTCTAAACACATGCCTGACATATGTCCACATTCTCTTGTTGTCTCTCCTCAACACATGCCTGACATATGTCCACCTTCTCTTGTTGTCTCTTCTCAACACATGCCTGACATATGTCCACCTTCTCTTGTTGTCTCTTCTCAACACATGTCTGACGTATGTCCACCTTCTCTTGTTGTCTCTTCTCAACACATGCCTGACATATATCCACCTTCTATTGTTGTCTCTTCTCAACACATGCCTGACATATGCCCACCTTCTCTTGTTGTCTCTTCTCAACACATGTCTGACATATGTCCACCTTCTCTTGTTGTCTCTTCTCAACACGTCTGACATATATCCACCTTCTCTTGTTGTCTCTTCTCAACACATGCCTGACATATGCCCACCTTCTCTTGTTGTCTCTTCTCAACACATGCCTGACATATGTCCACCTTCTCTTGTTGTCTCTTCTCAACACATGTCTGACATATATCCACCTTCTCTTGTTGTCTCTTCTCAACACATGCCTGACATATGCCCACCTTCTCTTGTTGTCTCTTCTCAACACATGCCTGACATATGTCCACCTTATCTTGTTGTCTCTTCTCAACACGTCTGACATATATCCACCTTCTCTTGTTGTCTCTTCTCAACACATGCCTGACATATGCCCACCTTCTCTTGTTGTCTCTTCTCAACACATGCCTGACATATATCCACCGTCTATTGTTGTCTCTTCTCAACACATGCCTGACATATGCCCACCTTCTCTTGTTGTCTCTTCTCAACACATGTCTGACATATGTCCACCTTCTCTTGTTGTCTCTTCTCAACACGTCTGACATATATCCACCTTCTCTTGGTGTCTCTTCTCAACACATGCCTGACATATGCCCACCTTCTCTTGTTGTCTCTTCTCAACACATGCCTGACATATGTCCACATTCTCTTGTTGTCTCTCCTCAACACATGCCTGACATATGCCCACCTTCTCTTGTTGTCTCTTCTCAACACATGCCTGACATATGTCCACCTTCTCTTGTTGTCTCTCCTCAACACATGCCTGACATATGTCCACCTTCTCTTGTTGTCTCTTCTCAATACATGTCTGACATATGTCCACCTTCTCTTGTTGTCTCTTCTCAACACATGTCTGACATATATCCACCTTCTCTTGTTGTCTCTTCTCAACACATGTCTGACGTATGTCCACCTTCTCTTGTTGTCTCTTCTCAACACATGTCTGACATATATCCACCTTCTCTTGTTGTCTCTTCTCAACACATGCCTGACATATGCCCACCTTCTCTTGTTGTCTCTTCTCAACACATGCCTGACATATGTCCACCTTCTCTTGTTGTCTCTTCTCAACACGTCTGACATATGCCCACCTTCTCTTGTTGTCTCTTCTCAACACATGTCTGACATATGTCCACCTTCTCTTGTTGTCTCTTCTCAACACATGTCTGACATATGTCCACCTTCTCTTGTTGTCTCTTCTCAACACGTCTGACATATATCCACCTTCTCTTGTTGTCTCTTCTCAACACATGCCTGACATATGCCCACCTTCTCTTGTTGTCTCTTCTCAACACATGCCTGACATATGTCCACATTCTCTTGTTGTCTCTCCTCAACACATGCCTGACATATGCCCACCTTCTCTTGTTGTCTCTTCTCAACACATGCCTGACATATGTCCACCTTCTCTTGTTGTCTCTTCTCAACACATGCCTGACATATGTCCACCTTCTCTTGTTGTCTCTCCTCAACACATGCCTGACATATGTCCACCTTCTCTTGTTGTCTCTTCTCAACACATGCCTGACATATGTCCACCTTCTCTTGTTGTCTCTTCTCAACACATGCCTGACATATATCCACCTTCTCTTGTTGTCTCTCCTCAACACATGCCTGACATATGTCCACCTTCTCTTGTTGTCTCTTCTCAACACATGCCTGACATATGTCCACCTTCTCTTGTTGTCTCTTCTCAACACATGTCTGACGTATGTCCACCTTCTCTTGTTGTCTCTTCTCAACACATGTCTGACATATATCCACCTTCTCTTGTTGTCTCTTCTCAACACATGTCTGACGTATGTCCACCTTCTCTTGTTGTCTCTTCTCAACACATGTCTGACATATATCCACCTTCTCTTGTTGTCTCTTCTCAACACATGCCTGACATATGCCCACCTTCTCTTGTTGTCTCTTCTCAACACATGCCTGACATATGTCCACCTTCTCTTGTTGTCTCTTCTCAACACGTCTGACATATATCCACCTTCTCTTGTTGTCTCTTCTCAACACATGCCGGACATATGCCCACCTTCTCTTGTTGTCTCTTCTCAACACATGCCTGACATATGTCCACATTCTCTTGTTGTCTCTCCTCAACACATGCCTGACATATGCCCACCTTCTCTTGTTGTCTCTTCTCAACACATGCCTGACATATGCCCACCTTCTCTTGTTGTCTCTTCTCAACACATGCCTGACATATATCCACCGTCTATTGTTGTCTCTTCTCAGCACATGCCTGACATATGCCCACCTTCTCTTGTTGTCTCTTCTCAACACATGTCTGACATATGTCCACCTTCTCTTGTTGTCTCTTCTCAACACGTCTGACATATATCCACCTTCTCTTGGTGTCTCTTCTCAACACATGCCTGACATATGCCCACCTTCTCTTGTTGTCTCTTCTCAACACATGCCTGACATATGTCCACATTCTCTTGTTGTCTCTCCTCAACACATGCCTGACATATGCCCACCTTCTCTTGTTGTCTCTTCTCAACACATGCCTGACATATGTCCACCTTCTCTTGTTGTCTCTCCTCAACACATGCCTGACATATGTCCACCTTCTCTTGTTGTCTCTTCTCAACACATGCCTGACATATGTCCACCTTCTCTTGTTGTCTCTTCTCAATACATGTCTGACATATGTCCACCTTCTCTTGTTGTCTCTTCTCAACACATGTCTGACATATATCCACCTTCTCTTGTTGTCTCTTCTCAACACATGTCTGACGTATGTCCACCTTCTCTTGTTGTCTCTTCTCAACACATGTCTGACATATATCCACCTTCTCTTGTTGTCTCTTCTCAACACATGCCTGACATATGCCCACCTTCTCTTGTTGTCTCTTCTCAACACATGCCTGACATATGTCCACCTTCTCTTGTTGTCTCTTCTCAACACGTCTGACATATGCCCACCTTCTCTTGTTGTCTCTTCTCAACACATGTCTGACATATGTCCACCTTCTCTTGTTGTCTCTTCTCAACACATGTCTGACATATGTCCACCTTCTCTTGTTGTCTCTTCTCAACACGTCTGACATATATCCACCTTCTCTTGTTGTCTCTTCTCAACACATGCCTGACATATGCCCACCTTCTCTTGTTGTCTCTTCTCAACACATGCCTGACATATGTCCACATTCTCTTGTTGTCTCTCCTCAACACATGCCTGACATATGCCCACCTTCTCTTGTTGTCTCTTCTCAACACATGCCTGACATATGTCCACCTTCTCTTGTTGTCTCTTCTCAACACATGCCTGACATATGTCCACCTTCTCTTGTTGTCTCTCCTCAACACATGCCTGACATATGTCCACCTTCTCTTGTTGTCTCTTCTCAACACATGCCTGACATATGTCCACCTTCTCTTGTTGTCTCTTCTCAACACATGCCTGACATATATCCACCTTCTCTTGTTGTCTCTCCTCAACACATGCCTGACATATGTCCACCTTCTCTTGTTGTCTCTTCTCAACACATGCCTGACATATGTCCACCTTCTCTTGTTGTCTCTTCTCAACACATGTCTGACGTATGTCCACTTTCTCTTGTTGTCTCTTCTCAACACATGTCTGACATATATCCACCTTCTCTTGTTGTCTCTTCTCAACACATGTCTGACGTATGTCCACCTTCTCTTGTTGTCTCTTCTCAACACATGTCTGACATATATCCACCTTCTCTTGTTGTCTCTTCTCAACACATGCCTGACATATGCCCACCTTCTCTTGTTGTCTCTTCTCAACACATGCCTGACATATGTCCACCTTCTCTTGTTGTCTCTTCTCAACACGTCTGACATATATCCACCTTCTCTTGTTGTCTCTTCTCAACACATGCCTGACATATGCCCACCTTCTCTTGTTGTCTCTTCTCAACACATGCCTGACATATGTCCACATTCTCTTGTTGTCTCTCCTCAACACATGCCTGACATATGCCCACCTTCTCTTGTTGTCTCTTCTCAACACATGCCTGACATATGTCCACCTTCTCTTGTTGTCTCTTCTCAACACATGTCTGACATATGTCCACATTCTCTTGTTGTCTCTCCTCAACACATGCCTGACATATGTCCACCTTCTCTTGTTGTCTCTTCTTAACACATGCCTGACATATGCCCACCTTCTCTTGTTGTCTCTTCTCAACACATGTCTGACGTATGTCCACCTTCTCTTGTTGTCTCTTCTCAACACATGTCTGACATATATCCACCTTCTCTGGTTGTCTCTTCTCAACACATGCCTGACATATGCCCACCTTCTCTTGTTGTCTCTTCTCAACACATGTCTGACATATGTCCACCTTCTCTTGTTGTCTCTTCTCAACACATGTCTGACATATGTCCACCTTCTCTTGTTGTCTCTTCTCAACACATGCCTGACATATGTCCACCTTCTCTTGTTGTCTCTTCTCAACACATGCCTGACATATGCCCACCTTCTCTTGTTGTCTCTTCTCAACACATGTCCCACATATGTCCACCTTCTCTTGTTGTCTCTTCTCAACACATGTCCCACATATGTCCACCTTCTCTTGTTGTCTCTTCTCAACACATGTCTGACATATGTCCACCTTCTCTTGTTGTCTCTTCTCAACACATGTCTGACATATGTCCACCTTCTCTTGTTGTCTCTTCTCAACACATGCCTGACATATGTCCACCTTCTCTTGTTGTCTCTTCTCAACACATGCCTGACATATGCCCACCTTCTCTTGTTGTCTCTTCTCAACACATGTCCCACATATGTCCACCTTCTCTTGTTGTCTCTTCTCAACACATGTCCCACATATGTCCATCTTCTCTTCCTAATTGTAGATGAGATTGTCGGTTGCATGACCATTTCTCTTATCTCTTTATTAGTCTTGAATTCATTCCATTGTAGATGAGATTGTCGGTTGCATGACCATTTCTCTTATCTCTATATTAGTCTTGAATTCATTTCATTGTATTATCCTAGTCTGTACGTTTCCTTTTATCATCTATTTTTAGCCCATCACCATGAACTCTCAAAACTTTTCAACCACTCTCGTATTTGTGTTAGCGTTCCTGTGTTGAGGATGCAGATCTTCTTGCATCGCTTGTGTTTGTGAAGTCACCAACACAAATCACTTATAATAAAATATCACTTCTTTCTCTAGAAGTATCGAGTTACCCAGCGCTGTCAAGGGAACTCTCTATATTCTCCCAGATTTAGTTTTAACCATAGCGACTTTACCTACATGTAGTTTTAACCATAGCGACTTTACCTACATGTAGTTTTAACCATAGCGACTTTACCTACATGTAGTTTTAACCATAGCGACTTTACCTAAATGTAGTTCTAACCATAGCGACTTTATCTAAATAGTTCTAACCATTCCGACTTTACCTAAATATAGTTTTAACCATAGTGACTTTACCTAAATGTAGTTTTAACCATAGTGACTTTACCTAAATGTAGTTTTAACCATAGCGACTTTACCTAAATGTAGTTTTCACCTAAATGTAGATTTAACTATTGCACGTCGCCTATATTTCAGCTGTAACTGAAGACATCTATCCAGATTTAGTTAAATCTATGTTATCTTCACTCAATATAATGTTACCCACATCACTTCACCAACATTTAGTTCGAACTATGACGCTTGTATCAACATTTAGTTCGAACTATGACGCTTGTACCAACATTTAGTTCGAACTATGACGCTTCATCAACATTTAGTTCGAACTATGACGCTTGTACCAACATTTAGTCTGAACTATGACGCTTGTACCAACATTTAGTCTGAACTATGACGCTTGTACCAACATTTAGTTCGAACTATGACGCTTCATCAACATTTAGTCTGAACTATGACGCTTCATCAACATTTAGTCTGAACTATGACGCTTCATCAACATTTAGTCTGAACTATGACGCTTCATCAACATTTAGTCTGAACTATGACGCTTGCATCAACATTTACATTGATCCACTCTCATTTCCACGAAGAACTAACCCTAACCCGCAAGCTACTGGAACCATATTCTTCAAACGTGTATTCATCGACTAAAAAAAAAAATAAATCACCTACGAGGCTGCCATGAGTGCAATCAAGTTACATTTACCAAACAATAAACAAAACTAACTTTGGAGCGGTAGTAAACAAAACGAATTCTCGAATTTGCTGATTCTCCAAATTATCAACTTCTCTTACCTGATCTATAGAAGTCGAAGAAATGCTCCTCCTGCCTGGATCGATGTGATGGTACAGGTATGAGGTATGCTTTTCCTGCTCGTCATGTGACCTCACACGGCAACTCCAGTCTTTCCTGTACTCAACTTTCGTTTTCAGACTGCCAAACTGGTTATCCCCGAGGCTAAAATAATCCAGTAGGCCGGCATGATTCTCATGCGGCATTCTCAACGAATTCCTGGAAATTTGTAACGAAACTACAAACCGGTCCACACCAGCTTCATGTTCACTATCCACGCAATGCGTTTGTTGTTCAACAAACTATTCTCCAACTGAGCTATAACATCTAAAGAATGCATCAAAACATAGATCAGATGGTTCTATACATGCAATAGGTTAAATGACTTCATGAGATCATAAACTCTTCCACAACTGAGCTATAACATCTAAAGAATGCATCAAGACATAGATCAGATGGTTCTATATAAAACATGCAATCGGTTAAACGACGTCGTGAGATCATAAACTCTTCCACAACAGAGCTATAACATCTAAGGAATGCATCAAGACATAGATCAGATGGTTCTATACATGCAATAGGTTAAATGACTTCATGAGATCATAAACTCTTCCACAACAGAGCTATAACTCTTAAGTAAAGTAAAGTACCCCCGTCACGCCAAGTGGCGTATAGGGAAATATGGTGTTAGTGACCCTATATTTTACAGACCTTCAGCACATGAGGGAGCCGCGATAGCTCAGTGGTTAGTGAACTGGACTACAAAGGACAAGGGGTAGGGTTCGATCCCAACCGACGGTTTCCGGGTTCACCCAGCCTTAAATGGGTACCGGATTTTTTTCTGGGAAAGTAAAGCAGCACGGGCGTAATACCGACCACATTACCCGAAAAATCATGTGCTGAAGGTCTGTAAAATATTGGGTCACTAACACCATATTTCCCTATACGCCACTTGGCGTGACGAGGGTACTTTACTTTTTATCAGCACATGATTTTTGTGGTAATGTGGTCAGTATTACGCCCGTGCTGCTTTACTTTCCCAGAAAAAAATCCGGTACCCATTTAAGGCTGGGTGAACCCGGAAGCCGTCGGTTGGGATCGAACCCTACCCCTTGTCCGTGGTAGTCCAGTTCACTAACCACTGAGCTATCGCGGCTCCCATAACTCTTAAGTCGGATAAAAAAAAAGTTGATCCAACAGCGCAATCTTCTTAATGTTCATCTGTTACGTAGGCGTCGATGTGTCGCTAGTTTACGCTAAGTCACAATACCTGCGCCTTAAGGCCCGGCACATCCGACTTCTCTAAGGGTAGATTTATTTAGTCATTTTTGACCGGGCAGCGGCCATGTCTGGCCTACTCTTTTCTACTTTTAAAAGCTAAGGATTCTTTAACGTGCGCGAGTGCACACGGGAACTCCTGTTTTTTTTTAAATTTCGCTTTTATCCGATAGGGCTAGGCATCGGATCTTCTTACCCACAGGCTATGGGAGAGGTAAGTCAAGAAAGACACCGCCGATTCTAAGTGGTAAATGTCCACCTCCTATGGCGCGGACTTTCCTGTCTAGAGACCAAAGGTTTACCTCTAGACCACCCATTTACCAGATCAACAACACAACTAGAACACGAGAGTTGTGCCATCGTTGATGGTTTCATCATCATGTGCAATGTCGGCTGGCGTAAGCGATCTTGTCCTTCCACAACCTGTTATCGTGCATTGTATCAATTCTGTTGCTGACTGTTTCCCATGCCATGGTTTCAGTAAATTCTTTGTGGACAGAAGGACACAGCCGAGATGTCCTGTCTGTAAAAATGTGTACATGTATCACTTCAACGTTGCTAATCTTATTGATGTCCTCCGAGATGAGGGAAGAGCACAGGACTTCGACAACCATGGGTCTACAGTCCTCGTCTCTCCTTCAGATGAAAGAGATGAGAGTAGCGATGGGTCTACAGTCCTCGTCTCTCCTTCAGATGAAAGATATGAGAGTAGCGATGGGTCTACAGTCCTCGTCTCTCCTTCAGATGAAAGATATGAGAGTAGCGATGGGTCCACAGTCCTCGTTTCTCCTTGAAATGAAAGAGATGAGAGTAGCGATGGGTCTACAGTCCTCGTCTCTCCTTCAGATGAAAGATATGAGAGTAGCGATGGGTCTACAGTCCTCGTTTCTCCTTCAAATGAAAGAGATGGGAGTAGCGATGGGTACATCCAGGAACGAGAGGCTTATTAGGGGCATGGAAGGACTTATCAACCAACTCAGAGATGTGGTCGTCAGTCGCTGGACGATGCGGGAAGGGGGTCTTGAGCACCTATGGGCATGACCGGAGTGTAATGATGATAACCCACAAATAACTCAATAGCTCAATGATTATAACCAATAAATAACTCAATGATAACGACCCATAAATATTCAATAACTCTATGATTATAACTCAATGATGACAACCCAGAAATAACTCAATAATTCAACGATGATAACTCACAAATAACTCAACTCAAAGACGACAACCCATAAATAACTCAATGATGATAACCAACGAATAACTCAGACTCGATGATAATCCCCGACTCGATGATAATCCCCGACTCGATAATAATCCCCGAATAAATTAGTAACTCAATGATTATAACCCATCAATAACTCAATGATGACACTTCCCCAATCCCCCTCCTTACCCAGAATAAATCTACCAGGAAAGGATACGTAAAGGGAGAGCACTAGCACAGATATCCCAAAATGTGTACGCCCACACAGCACAAACTGTTGCTATAGTAACAGCTGCATAGATCAACAATGGGAACGATTGGAGGCGGGGAGAGAACTACAGAAAACTACGAAAGAGAACAACTGAAAAATGGAGAGCTTCTTATACTTGTTTTAACCTGGACCTAGGTGGTGTAGAGTTGATTCGCCAGTCTCTGGACAAGCAAGTCACACGTTCGAAGCCTACCAAAGACAGTGAAAAGTTGTTAAAAATTGAATTCGTGGCTTATTCGGAGATTTGCTCGTTCCTGGTCTCTGGGTTGTGAGATCCGATGTCTAGCCCTCTCTGGGCAGTGAGATCCGATGTCTAGCCTGTCTGGGTAGTGAGATCCGATGTCTAGCCCTCTCTGGGTAGTGAGATTCGATGTCTAGCCTGTCTGGGTAGTGAGATCCGATGTCTAGCCCTCTCTGGGTAGTGAGATCCGATGTCTAGACCTCTCTGGGTAGTGAGATCCGATGTCTAGACCTCTCTGGGTAGTGACATCCGATGTCTAGACCTCTCTGGGTAGTGACATCCGATGTCTAGACCTCTCTGGGTAGTGACATCCGATGTCTAGACTATCTGGGTAGTGAGATCCGATGTCTAGACCTCTCAGAAAATTGCAAAAAAAAAAAAGAAGAAAAAAAAACCAGGAGGTCCCGTGTGCATTCAGCACACGGTAAAGAATCTGTAAAAGTTGGCAATCTAAAAGTCTAGACCAAGAAATGTCCGAGGCAACATTAATCAGAAAAATCTACTCAAAACGTTATAACCCTCGACAATAAAAAAATGAGAATACCTCTGAAATCGGAGAATGTTTGCCTGTGTGGCGGGGGACACCTGAGCACAAGACTGTCAGTGTGAAAAGTAGTAAAATGTTATATTCACACAAAATTCAGTCCCTCGGGACTTGGCTAGAGACATAAAGCTGGTGAAGGGTCATCAGAGACATAAAGCTGGTGAAGGGTCATCAAAGACATAAAGCTGGTGAAGGGTCATCAAAGATGAAATAATAAATAATCGTTGCTTGATGAACAAAGAACAACAAGAAAACATTAATGAGCTGAAAGAGAACAGAAAAAAAAACTAACAAATAAAACGCACTGCGACGAAAGGGCAGAGACACGCACACAGAGAGAGAGAGAGAGAGAGAGAGAGAGAGAGAGAGAGAGAGAGAGAGAGAGAGAGAGAGAGAGAGAGAGAGAGAGAGATTTATGAGTTAGCTAGACAGGTAAATCGAGAGATATGAAGCCAAATTATAATTGGGTTCTAGTTTGGGAAAACGCTTGTGAGACTTCAGAGGGGCAAAACCAGTTTTATTGTGGAGAAAAGAAAGATAAAATCTGCAAGAAACAGACAAGAAGAAAACAACAAAGACTGTGATACAAGAAGATGAGATAAGCCAGGTAGAATTACTACTTGAAGTTTGGAAAGAAAACGTTACATTCGGAGGTGAATTTTATGAAACACATCAAAGTGTAACCAGTTCTATAGAACGTGAACCAAACATCATAAAATATAACCAGTTCTATAGAACGAAACCAAAAATCATAAAATATAACCAGTTCTATAGAATGTGAACCAAACATCATAAAATATAACCAGTTCTATAGAATGTGAACCAAACATCATAAAATATAACCAGTTCTATAGAACGTGAACCAAACATCATTAAATATAACCAGTTCTATAGAATGTGAACCAAACATCATAAAATATAACCAGTTCTATAGAACGTGAACCAAACATCATAAAATATAACCAGTTCTATAGAACGTGAACCAAACATCATAAATTATAACCAGTTCTATAGAACGTGAACCAAACATCATAAATTATAACCAGTTCTATAGAACGTGAACCAAACATCATAAAATATAACCAGTTCTCTGGAACGTGAACCAAACATCATAAAATATAACCAGTTCTATAGAACGTGAACCAAACATCATAAAATATAACCAGTTCTATAGAACGTGAGCCAAACATCATAAAATATAACCAGTTCTATAGACCGTGAACCAAACATAATAAAATATAACCAGTTCTATAGACCGTAAACCAAACATCATAAAATATAACAAGTTCTATAGACCGTGAACCAAATATAATAAAATATAACCAGTTCTATAGAACGTGAACCAAACATCATAAAATATAACCAGTTCTATAGAAATTGAACCAAACATCATAAAATATAACCAGTTCTATAGACCGTGAACCAAACATCATAAAATATAACAAGTTCTATAGACCGTGAACCAAATATAATAAAATATAACCAGTTCTATAGAACGTGAACCAAACATCATAAAATATAACCAGTTTTATAGACGGTGAACCAAACATAACTAGTCATACAGAACGTGAAACAAAAAACCTAGAATCTGAAATTCAAGAACCAATAAGGATAAAATCGATGTTAAAAAGCACCAAATGTTGATGAGTTATCAACTCATGAATCAAATGCTTCAGGCACGACCCGAGATCTAACAGACTGACCAATTAGAAAAGTATAGAAAACCGTGAAAGCAATTAGAAAAGTATAGAAAACCGTGAAAGCAATTAGAAAAGTATTGAAAACCGTGAAAGCAATTAGAAAAGTATAGAAAACCGTGAAAGCAATTAGAAAAGTATGGAAAACCGTGAAAGCAATTAGAAAAGTATGGAAAACCGTGAAAGCAATTAGAAAAGTATGGAAAACCGTGAAAGCAATTAGAAAAGTATGGAAAACCGTGAAAGCAATTAGAAAAGTATGGAAAGCCGTGAAAGCAATTAGAAAAGTATAGAAAACCGTGAAAGCAATTAGAAAAGTATGGAAAGCCGTGAAAGAAATTAGAAAAGTATGGAAAGCCGTGAAAGCAATTAGAAAAGTATAAAAAACCGTGAAAGTAGCTGAAGCAGACGACACCGAAGACTGATTGATGACGTCAAGGTTCCCACCTGGGAAAAGTTGGAAGAAATTCACAAACTGGCACATGAAAGGGATCACTGGAGAAAGATCGTAAACATCTGATCATGTTGGGCCAGTGAAGGATCCAAAGGGAACGAAGCGATCAGCAGGGGTCAAGAGGTGGGATGCATTGTCTGCGGGGACAGTACCACCGGTTATGGCTGAACTTAGATTGTCTACCGGGACAGTACCACGGGTTATGGCTGAACTTAGATTGTCTACCGGGACAGTACCACGGGTTATGGCTGAACTTAGATTGTCTACGGGGACAGTACCACGTGTTATGGCTGAACTTAGATTGTCTACGGGGACAGTACCACGTGTTATGGCTGAACTTAGATTGTCTACGGGGACAGTACCACGTGTTATGTCTGAACTTAGATTGTCTACGGGGATAGTCCCACGTGTTATGGCTGAACTTAGATTGTCTACGGGGACAGTACCACGTGTTATGTCTGAACTTAGATTGTCTACGGGATAGTCCCACGTGTTATGGCTGAACTTAGATTGTCTACGGGGACAGTACCACGTGTTATGGCTGAACTTAAATTGTCTACGGGGACAGTACCACGGGTTATGACTGAACTTAGATTGTCTACGGGACAGTACCACGTATTATGGCTGAACTTAGATTGTCTACGGGGACAGTACCACGTGTTATGTCTGAACTTAGATTGTCTACGGCGATAGTACCACGTGTTATGGCTGAACTTAGATTGTCTACGGGGATAGTACCACGTGTTATGGCTGAACTTAGATTGTCTACGGGGACAGTACCACGGGTTATGGCTAAATTTAGATTGTCTACCGGGACAGTACCACGGGTTATGGCTAAACTTAGATTGTCTACCGGGACAGTACCACGGGTTATGGCTAAACTTATATTGTCTACAGGGATAGTACCACGTGTTATGGCTAAACTTATATTGTCTACAGGGATAGTACCACGTGTTATGGCTGAACTTAGATTGTCTACGGGGACAGTACCACGTGTTATGGCTAAACTTAGATTGTCTACAGGGATAGTACCACGGGTTATGGCTGAACTTAGATTGTCTACGGGGACAGTACCACGTGCTATGTCTGAACTTAGATTGTCTACGGGGACAGTACCACGTATTATGGCTGAACTTAGATTGTCTACGGGGACAGTACCACGTGTTATGTCTGAACTTAGATTGTCTACGGGGATAGTACCACGTGTTATGGCTGAACTTAGATTGTCTACGGGGACAGTACCACGTGTTATGGCTAAACTTAGATTGTCTACAGGGATAGTACCACGGGTTATGGCTAAACTTAGATTGTCTACGGGGACAGTACCACGTGTTAAGGCTTGCCGTAGGTTATCTACACCGACTATACCACGTGACAGCGCTTAGAATATATCCTTTCATCATTATCAAGTATCATGCCTGCTGGCGTAGGTGATCATGTCTCTCCACAACTTTCGATCTCGACAGTTATTTATCATTTATGTTGTTGACCTTCTGCCAAGCCATTCTCTTAAGCAGTCTGGTATTTTTTTTCTCTTTGCCTCTATCTCTTCGTCCCTTAATTTTCCCAGTTGTCACAATATATTCTCTTCTCATTACATGGCCAAAAAATGATGATTGTTTCTTCCTAATATTGGAAATTAGCTCTCTTTTTGCTTTGGCCTCTTTCAGAACGTTTTCATTACTCTTCTTAGCTGTCCATGGTATTCTCAGCATTCTTCTGTAAAACCACATTTCTACAGACTCCAGTGATTTTCTAGTTTGTTGTCCTATTGTCCATGATTCACATCCATATGTTAAGACTGGCTCTACATAACATTTAAGAAATCTTTTTCTTGCCTCTATTGTCAAAAATGGATTGCCTAGTATCTTCCTCATTTTTTTGGAAATCTACTTTTACCTGAACCATCATCTACACGGACAATGTTATGTTGTAATGGCGCAGCATAGATTGCAGCATAGGCCCACCCAGAAGGAGACGACAAGCGAGGGCAACTCAACAAACTATCATCCATTTTGTTTGTCACGTGCCTGCTGACACTTCATCACCATCATCATGTGCCGTAGCGATTAGCGTCGGCGATCATGTCCTTTCACAAATTCTCAATTCAGTACACAGAGACTTAAGGGCTTCACTTCTGTTTGCAGAAAACGATTATACTCGGTCAGGACGCCGAAGCAGCATCGAATATCTTTATCGATAACTACAAACTTGATATCGTGCAGCAGTATAGCTACCTGGGGTCCATCATCAACAATAAACTATCTTTAGATGCAGAAATTGACACCGACATTGGTAAAGCTGCTACCACCTTCGTGAAGTCTTTCTATGCGTGTTCTTGGCAAAACAGCAACCTGACAACTAAATCAAAGATTTACAACGCCTGTACCACCACTATCGTTCTGTATGACTGCCAATCATGGACACTTATGCAAAGCAGAAGAAAGACTAAATACATTCCATATGCGATGTCTGAGCCGTGTTCTTGGTATCACCTGGAAGGATAAAGTGACAAACGTGGAGGTCATGACTCGCACAGGCCTCCCGAACATCTACACGCTGCTCAAACTACGTCTAGGTTACGCTGGCTTGGCCAATTACACCGTATGAAAGATGGCAGTATACCAAATGATATACATTACGGAGAACTAGCAGATGGCAAAATAACTAGGGTGCGGCTAAAACTCCGATTTGTAGACGTGTGTAAACATGACATGAAGACTCTGAACATAAACCCTGCAGCCTGGGAAGACATAGCTGCAAACCGCAATCTTTGGAAACACACTCTAAAGCTCCAACTCAAACAAGAAGCAGACACTTTCATAGAAAAAGTGAATACACGGAGAAAGTAAAGAAAAAATAACATTTCTAGGGGCGCTGTAAAATTTAAAGTTAACTATGACTGACGGAGGCTACTACAGTCAAGTATGACTGACGGAGGCTACTACAGTCAAGTATGACTGACCGAGGCTACTACAGTCAAGTATGACTGACCGAGGCTACTACAGTCAAGTATGACTGACCGAGGCTACTACTGTCAAGTATGACTGACCGAGGCTACTACAGTCAAGTATGACTGACCGAGACTACTACAGTCAAGTATGACTGACGGAGGCTACTACAGTCAAGTATGAAATAAGACCACTCAAAATAATGCACTGGAATGCTGAAGGCATCAACAGCAAAAGAGATGGGTACAGTAAAAAGATAGAATTAGAAAATATCCTGCATGAAGAACAAGTAAGCATATGCTGTTTGCAGGAAACCCATCTAAACAACGACATAGCCTTGAAGATTAGGGGATACCAGTGCTACCGATCTGACAGGAAAAACAGACAAAAGGGCGGAATACTGACTCTTGTAAGGAACAACATTAATGCATGTCAGATTGAAGTGTATATGGATGGGGCGGAATATCAAATACTGCACCTCAGGACAGGAAATACAGACTTCCATCTACTTAACTATTACTGTCCGAGTGACCGCCCACTAGCACTAGACACAATTACATTAAAAGAAAGAATAATTGTATGTGGAGACTTTAACAGCCATTCACAGAGCTGGGGCTATGAAGATATGGACAAGAGAGGTGAAGAACTTGAAAATTGGCAGGATGACAATGGGCTTATACTATTAAACCAGGCAACAGATCCACCAACATTCTATTCCAGATCATGGCATACCACATCTACACCAGACCTTGCTTTCCATTCACCAGACCTGGATTGGAATATCACACGTATTGTTGGGAAACAACTTGGAGGCAGCGACCACCGACCTGTCTTTTTAGTGGTGCAAAATGAGGCCGTCAGGGAGAGCAGCACTCTCTCCAGATGGAATTACAAAAAGGCAGACTGGAAAATGTATCAACATTACACCAGTGTACTGACTAAAGATCTAAATACAGACAGAGACATCAACAAAATAGTTGATGAATTCAGTAGACTAATAATACAAGCTGCCAGTGAAACAATACCCAGAGGGGCACGGAAACACTACAAACCATACTGGAATAGTGAACTAGAGCAACTGCACAATGACATGGAAACATCTCGAAAACAAGCAGAAAATAACCCCTGCCAGGAACACCACAATAACTATCAGCATGCTAAAGCCAAATTTCAATGGGCTAAACTACAAGTCAGACGGAGAAGTTGGAAAGAGAAAACAGAGTACATGAATCTAGAACGAGACACAAGAAAAGTGTGGAAGCTTGTAAAACAGCTGAATGATGAGGGTACAGAAGGGAACACAAAAATTACACTGAAGAAGGATGGAAACATTCTAACAGGTAAACATGCAGCAAATCACTTTGCAGACTCCTTTGCAAATGACAACAATATTGAAATTAGCCTAGAGAAACGTCAAGAGACCCGTCTAAAACAACAAAATGCAAGACAAGAAGAGACTGCACATGAAGTCATGGAAATACCCATTACACAAAGAGAGCTAGAGCTGGCAATATCCAAATTAAAAATGAAAAAGTCACCAGGTAGTGATGGAGTGTCTAATGAAATGATTAAGAACTTGGGAACTGCAGCTAAAGCAAAACTACTGCAGATCTACAACATTTGCTGGATCACAGGTAAAGTGCCACAGGCATGGAGAGAAGCAATTATGATACCATTACTAAAGCCAGGAAAAGATGGTTCAATGACATCCAGCTATAGACCAATCAGCCTTACAAGCTGTTTGTGTAAAACAATGGAACGTATAATCAATCTCAGACTGCAGTGGTACCTGGAAAGTGAAAATCTCCTTGTCCCACAACAAGCAGGCTTTAGACAGTGTTACTCTACCGAAGATCAGGCAACCTATCTTTCCCAGGAAATTGAGGATGCGTTTCAAGAAAAGAAACTGGTACTAGCAGCATGGATAGACCTAAAGAAAGCATTTGATAAGGTATGGAAGGAAGGGCTTTTGAAGAAACTGAGAAATTATGGAGTAAATGGCAGGATGTACAAATGGGTCAAAGCATACCTGCATAACAGGAGAGCCAGAGTGCAACTGGATGGTCTTAAGAGTAAGAAGGTCTTACTGCGCCAGGGCGTTCCACAGGGAGGGGTACTATCTCCAACACTTTTTCTGATCTACATCAATGACCTAGTTACTGAACTACCACATGGTATCAAAGTGGCAATGTATGCAGATGACTTGGTAATGTGGTGCACAGAGGAGTATGCAACAGTGGCCTCCAAATTGTTACAAAGAGCTATGAATGCACTGAATTCATGGACAAATAGATGGTGTATCAGCATCAATACAGACAAATGCAGTACTACACTTTTCACTCTTTCCCCAAAACAAAAAGCAGGAGCCATCTATATAAACAATGAGCCTGTGAAAGAAGACATACAGGCTACGTATCTCGGAGTTACATTTGATAACAAACTATCTTGGAAACAGCAGATAAATAAGGCAACCCAAAAAGCAAGGAGAAAATTGGCTATTCTAAGAAAGCTGTGTGGAACTACGTGGGGTGCGAGTGGGAAAATACTCAGTAAAGTTTACCAACAGAGTATACGCCCACATTTAGAATATGGATCATCTGCATGGTGTTCAGCATCAAACACCACACTTCAAGAACTGGATAAAGTACAAAACCAGGCACTTAGGGTCATCACAGGAGCAATGAAATCAACACCAATATTAGAGATGGAGAAATTGTGGAGGATACCAGCACTGAGAGAACGGAGGGACACAAAGGTGCTGATACAGGCAGAAAAATTTGCTTGCATGCTGAGACATCCAATGAAGGACCGATTCCAAAATCTTGCATTGGGACGACTTAAGAGAAGCAGTTTTATCCACCAAGCCAAGCGTATTAGTAGACAAACACCAGACATGCCAAGAGCTGTTAACCCCCTACTGCCCATACCAGAACAGACTCCCTGGACAGAGGAATCTGGATTATCAGTTCAAATACGGACAGAAGTGAAAGGAATAGTTGATAAAGAGGAACAGAATAGTCTACAGCGAAAAACAATAACTCTCAGTTTCCTGGATGAAGAATACCCACAAGACCTATGGATTCGTGTGTATACAGATGGATCAGCACAGAATGCAGTAAAAAATGGGGGAGCAGGTGCATATATAGAATACCCAAATAACACTAGGGATATGAATAAAATAGCAACAGGGAAATATTGTCACAATTATGATGCAGAAATACAAGCAATAAAGTTAGCAATAGAAAAACTGCTGAACATTAATCTTAGCCCGCAGCCTGTAGTGTTTTTGACAGATGCAAGATCAGTACTCCAGGCACTACAATCCAGAAAATTACCACATCTGCAGACCTTATTGACTGAACTCTGCAAGCACCACAGGGTTGCCCTGCAGTGGATCCCATCTCACTGTGGAATACCAGGAAATGAGAAAGCAGATCAGTTGGCAAAGGAAGGTTCAACAGGCACACAACTAGATACACCTGTTACATACCATCATAAGAAACAGATAATCAAATCAATCAGAGGACCACAAGCCCCAAATCAGGATGCCTTTTATAATATGAATAGATATGAACAAGTTATCATTATACGTCTCAGAACAGGACACAATCGACTCCATAGTCACATGTATACAAAATTCAAGATCGGCACCTCAACTACTTGTACATGTGGACAGGCGCCCCAGACTGCTGAACACATACTTCAAGACTGCACTGAATATAGTAGACTGAGGAAAATCCATTGGCCCATAGATACAACACTACAGACAAAACTATATGGGCCACTGCAAGAATTACAAAAGACAGTAACATTTATACAGGAAACGACATTGCAGATATAGACAATGCTTCAGGCGAACGAAAGATAGATAGATAGACTGACCGAGACTACTACAGTCAAGTATGACTGACGGAGGCTACTACAGTCAAGTATGACTGACCGAGGCTACTACAGTCAAGTATGACTGACCGAGGCTACTACTGTCAAGTATGACTGACCGAGGCTACTACAGTCAAGTATGACTGACCGAGACTACTACAGTCAAGTATGACTGACGGAGGCTACTACAGTCAAGTATGACTGACCGAGACTACTACAGTCAAGTATGACTGACCGAGGCTACTACAGTCAAGTATGACTGACCGAGACTACTACAGTCAAGTATGACTGACCGAGGCTACTACAGTCAAGTATGACTGACCGAGGCTACTACAGTCAAGTATGACTGACCGAGACTACTACAGTCAAGTATGACTGACGGAGGCTACTACAGTCAAGTATGAATGACGGAGGCTACTACAGTCAAGTATGACTGACCGAGGCTACTACAGTCAAGTATGACTGACCGAGACTACTACAGTCAAGTATGACTGACCGAGGGTACTGTACACCTGGAAATAGATGCAGAAATATCTTTAGCAAAAGTTATAGTGAAGATACCACGACTCTGAACTTAAGAAGCTGATTAATGTCAAACAGAACCGTGACTAAACAGCGGTCGATGAGATAAGGAAACACAGCCACCAACTACAGTCAGCATTTGCATATAAGTAAAGTCAATACAGTGAATAAAGTAAATACAGTACTTAAAGTAAATACAGTAATTAAAGTAAATACAGTAATTAAAGTAAATACAGTACTTAAAGTAAATACAGTACTTAAAGTAAATACAGTAATTAAAGTAAATACAGTAATTAAAGTAAATACAGTAATTAAAGTAAATACAGTACTTAAAGTAAATACAGTAATTAAAGTAAATACAGTAAATGAAGTAAATACAGTAATTAAAGTAAATACAGTAATTAAAGTTATACAGTAATTAAAGTAAATACAGTAATTAAAGTAAATACAGTAATTAAAGTAAATACAGTAATTACAGTAAATACAGTAATTACAGTAAATACAGTAATTAAAGTCATACAGTAATTAAAGTTATACAGTAATTAAAGTAAATACAGTAATTACAGTAAATACAGTAATTACAGTAAATACAGTAATTACAGTAAATACAGTAATTACAGTAAACACAGTAATTACAGTAAATACAGTAATTACAGTAAACACAGTAATTACAGTAAATACAGTAATTACAGTACACAGTAATTACAGTAATTACAGTAAACACAGTAATTACAGTAAATACAGTAATTACAGTAAACACAGTAATTACAGTAAATACAGTGATAACGCCGGCCCTGCAATGGCGATTAAGTGTCCGTTATGAGTCAGCAAAGACGGTAGCTATTGACACTTTTAGTTTCTCCTGGGACTTGCAAACTGCCTGCCCTCTTCGAATTGTTTCGTCAGCGTGTTCAAATCGGGATATACTATTGTTTACTCCACTCTGATAGGGCTAGGCATTCGATTAGTAAGGAAGTTCTGGGAAAGCCAAGAGGTTAGTCCACATGGATTTGGACCTGTACAATATGGCGGGTTGGTAGCTAATATGGCGGGTTGGTAGCTAATATGGCGGGTTGGTAGCTAATATGGCGGGTTGGTAGCTAATATGGCGGGTTGGTAGCTAATATGGCGGGTTGGTAGCTAATATGGCGGGTTGGTAGCTAATATGGCGGGTTGGTAGCTAATATGGCGGGTTGGTAGCTAATATGGCGGGTTGGTAGCTAATATGGCGGGCTGGTAGCTAATATGGCGGGTTGGTAGCTAATATGGCGGGTTGGTAGCTAATATGGCGGGTTGGTAGCTAATATGGCGGGCTGGTAGCTAATATGGCGGGCTGGTAGCTAATATGGCGGGCTGGTAGCTAATATGGCGGGTTGGTAGCTAATATGGCGGGTTGGTAGCTAATATGGCGGGCTGGTAGCTAATATGGCGGGTTGGTAGCTAATATGGCGGGTTGGTAGCTAATATGGCGGGTTGGTAGCTAATATGGCGGGTTGGTAGCTAATATGGCGGGCTGGTAGCTAATATGGCGGGCTGGTAGCTAATATGGCGGGTTGGTAGCTAATATGGCGGGTTGGTAGGTAATATGGCGGGTTGGTAGGTAATATGGCGGGTTGGTAGCTAATATCGCGGGTTGGTAGCTAATATGGCGGGCTGGTAGCTAATATGGCGGGCTGGTAGCTAATATGGCGGGCTGGTAGCTAATATGGCGGGTTGGTAGCTAATATGGCGGGTTGGTAGCTAATATGGCGGGTTGGTAGCTAATATGGCGGGTTGGTAGCTAATATGGTGGGTGGTAGCTAATATGGCGGGTTGGTAGCTAATATGGCGGGTTGGTAGCTAATATGGCGGGTTGGTAGCTAATATGGCGGGTTGGTAGATAATATGGCGGGTTGGTAGCTAATATGGCGGGTTGGTAGCTAATATGGCGGGTTCGTAGCTAATATGGCGAGTTGGTAGCTAATATGGCGGATTCGTAGCTAATATGGCGGGTTGGTAGCTAATATGGCGGGTTGGTAGCTAATATGGCGGGTTGGTAGCTAATATGGCGGGTTGGTAGCTAATATGGCGGGTTGGTAGCTAATATGGCGGGTTGGGAGCTAATATGGCGGGTTGGTAGCTAATATGGAGGGCTGGTAGCTAATATGGCGGGTTGGTATTGAGCTTATAACGGTTACATCTGTCTTGCTGTCCTATGTAGTGAGCTTATAACGGTTACATCTGTCTTGCTGTCCTATATAGTGAGCTTATAACGGTTACATTTGTGGTACTGTCCTATGTTGTGAGCTTATAACGGTTACATTTGTGGTGCTGTCCTATGTTGTGAGCTTATAACGGTTACATTTGTGGTGCTGCCCTATGTAGTGAGCTTACAGCGGTCACATTTGTCGTGCTGCCCTATGTAGTGAGCTTACAGCGGTCACATTTGTCGTGCTGCCCTATGTAGTGAGCTTACAGCGGTCACATTTGTCGTGCTGCCCTATGTAGTGAGCTTACAGCGGTCACATTTGTCGTGCTGCCCTATGTAGTGAGCTTACAGAGGTCACATTTGTCGTGCTGCCCTATGTAGTGAGTTTACAGCGGTCACATTTGTCGTGCTGCCCTATGTAGTGAGCTTACAGCGGTCACATTTGTCGTGCTGCCCTATGTAGTGAGCTTACAGCGGTCACATTTGTCGTGCTGCCCTATGTAATGAGCTTACAGCGGTCACATTTGTCGTGCTGCCCTATGTAGTGAGCTTACAGCGGTCACATTTGTCGTGCTGCCCTATGTAGTGAGCTTACAGCGGTCACATTTGTCGTGCTGCCCTATGTAGTGAGCTTACAGCGGTCACATTTGTCGTGCTGCCCTATGTAGTGAGCTTACAGCGGTCACATTTGTCGTGCTGCCCTATGTAGTGAGCTTACAGCGGTCACATTTGTCGTGCTGCCCTATGTAGTGAGCTTACATCGGTCACATTTGCCGTGCTGCCCTATGTAGTGAGCTTACAGCTGTCACATTTGTCGTGCTGCCCTATGTAGTGAGCTTACAGCGGTCACATTTGCCGTGCTGCCCTATGTAGTGAGCTTACAGCGGTTACATTTGTCGTGCTGCCCTATGTAGTGAGCTTACAGCGGTCACATTTGTCGTGCTGCCCTATGTAGTGAGCTTACAGCGGTTAACATTTGTCGTGCTGCCCTATGTAGTGAGCTTACAGCGGTAACATTTGTGGTGCTGCCCTTATCAAATAAGCCAAGAATGGTTGCATGTTCTGAGATCTCTCACAACTAGAAACAACTTCCAATTAATGCCAATTTGTTGACAACTTGTGCTTGTAGTTCGTGACTCTAGTAGCCCGCTTTGTGTGTGCGAGATTATTGTTCATTATTGCTGTATCTCATCACACAACTCCACCAGCTGATGGTATTCAGCAGCCATTGGGTTCATTAGGGTCACAGAATTATATTTGACCAAGACCTTTCTTCATTTAACCGAAGTGATGAAAGAGGGTAATTCAGCACAAGTAGGTGTATTGAGATCAAAACGGAAGGCAAAATTAATCCCTCAAAATGCTGTACCGAACTCGGATGCTACGTACTAATAAGTGTTAATATAGGAGTTCGCAGCGAAACATGCACAACTTAATGATCTGTGACGAAGAAGAACATACCTAGAACATATGTAGAACATACCTAGAACATATCTCCACATACACAAGAACTAGCACTAAAACAGCCATATTTCACACGAAGCTATCAACTGTGATATGAATCGAAGCGCGAATGAAACCTGCCAAACGTTTCATGGAACAACACAAGACACACAATATGACACCTATTAATAAAGACACTTCGAAATCCTGTCAAATTCGAAATCCCTGCAGAGTTCTCTGGCAGGTACCATCTTCTGTTGCAGGAAGATGGTAACCAGAAACGGGTCCAAAGTCTGGCAACTACATTCCTATAGCAGTAGGTGTGACTGACATGTAAACAGCTCACATGTAAGCAGCTCACATGTAAGCGGCTCACATGAAGGAACCATGTTAAGTCAAGACTAATCAGATTATGCTTTCAAGATAACAACGATGTCTTTATCAGAAATTTGCAATTATACGGTTGTACTTTTACGGTTTATTTTGGCACCATAAAGATTATACAAGTTAATAAAGTAAGAAAGGATAGAACGGGAGGGAGGGAGGGAGGAAGGAAGGAAGGAAGGAAGGCAGGAAGGAAGGAAGGAAGGAAGGAAGGAAGGAAGGAAGGAAGGAAGGAAGGAAGGAAGGAAGGAAGGAAGGAAGGAAGGAAGGAAGGAAGGAAGGAGGATCTCCTCAAATCCCACCACAAGCGGTGGGTATTTCTCTCATCAAATCCCACCACAAGCGGTGGGTATTTCTCTCATCAAATCCCACCACAAGCGGTGGGTATTTCTCTCATCAAATCCTACCACAAGCGGTGGGTATTTCTCTCATCAAATCCCACCACAAGCGGTGGGTATTTCTCTCATCAAATCCCACCACAAGCGGTGGGTATTTCTCTCATCAAATCCCACCACAAGCGGTGGGTATTTCTCTCATCAAATCCCACAACAAGCGGTGGGTATCTCTCTCATCAAATCCCACCACAAGAGGTGGGTATATCTCAAATACCACCACAAGAGGTGGGTATATCTCAAATACCACCACAAGAGGTGGGTATCTCTCTCATCAAATACCACCACAAGAGGTGGGTATCTCTCTCATCAAATACCACCACAAGAGGTGGGTATCTCTCTCATCAAATACCACCACAAGGGGTGGGTATCTCTCTCATCAAATACCACCACAAGAGGTGGGTATCTCTCTCATCAAATACCACCACAAGAGGTGGGTATCTCTCTCATCAAATACCACCACAAGAGGTGGGTATCTCTCTCATCAAATACCACCACAAGAGGTGGGTATCTCTCTCATCAAATTCCACCACAAGCGGTGGGTATCCCTCTCATCAAATCCCACCACAAGCGGTGGGTATCCCTCTCATCAAATCATCGCCTTAAGAGGTGGGTATATCTCAAATACCACCACAAGAGGTGGGTATCTCTCTCATCAAATCCCACCACAAGCGGTGGGTATATCTCAAATACCACCACACGAGGTGGGTATCTCTCTCATCAAATACCACCACAAGAGGTGGGTATCTCTCTCATCAAATCTCACCACAAGAGGTGGGTATATCTCAAATACCACCACAAGGGTGGGTATCTCTCTCGTCAAATACCACCACAAGAGGTGGGTATCTCTCTCATCAAATACCACCACAAGAGGTGGGTATCTCTCTCATCAAATACCACCACAAGAGGTGGGTATCTCTCTCATCAAATACCACCACAAGAGGTGGGTATCTCTCTCATCAAATTCCACCACAAGCGGTGGGTATCCCTCTCATCAAATCCCACCACAAGCGGTGTTATAGTGTGACTCAGTCATGGGCGATAATGGAAGAATAGAAGAATATGACGATAGACAGAAGAATAAAAGAATGAGGCGATGACGATGTGAAGTAGGATAGTTTTAGGCGGCGTAGAAAAGACACTCTTCAGAGGATTAGGAAGGAGACGTTAAGTCTACCCAACTCAGTCGCTGAGTCGTAATCAACTTGAAGATTACCAGTGAAATGCGTACAGGTGGTCAGCCTAAAGCCAGACAGATGTTTGCTCTGGTCGACAAAGTTGCGTAACGCAACGACACGGCCGCTGGTTCCTAGGAAACTCTTATATCGGCAGACGCCTTGAAGTCCAGTGAAGACCTGAGATGAAAGCGGACAACTAAACTGCCCCGCGTAATCAAAAGACCAGGTTATCTTTACGTTCAGCAGTGATTACTCTTTGAGTCTCTGAATTGGAAATCGCCTCGAGTTTTAGTTGTTAGGGGACGGACTTAGGAAGATGGACAGGTTCGACAGGACTCCTAAAGTAATAAGACTTTAGAGATAATTAAAAAAAGGCGGAGCTAGAGAGATAGTGACGGTCAGGAGACGTAGGTTAGGCCGTATCAGTGGTCGGGGGGGTGTGGTCACCTGGGACTTAAACCCCGAGACCCTGGGAACTAGGGAGATTAGGAGAGGAGAGGCCCAGAATGCTTTTGGGGCGAGGAGCAGTAGCTAGAGAGACATTTAGCTACACTCGGGCAGACTCAGCTATACTCAGCCAGACTCGAGACAATTCGGCCACACTCGGCCAGACTGAGCACATTCAGAGACTAGTTCCTCAGCACTATCAGAAAGAGACAGGCAGATGTACTTAAGAATACTATACGGAGTATACGGTCAACAAGATAGATAGATAACCACAGATAGAACTTTATGAATACGAAACGGCCACACACAAACGTTATTTGACAATTCATCATCGCCGATAGGCTATGTCAAGTAACACCAATAAAGACCTTGTTTATACTTGTACTAAAAAGATTGATGAGTTATATATGTGTGTCCAAAGAAAGAACAAGTAGTAAGGTCAGAAAGAAGTTTGAAAGAAACGCTGCAACATCACATTACTTTCTGTTGCCGTGACGCAGGATTTTATTCTTTTAAAGAAGGACCTGGAAGAAAAAAAAAAAAAGTAAGAATTTTCTCTTAACCAACTCTGACGTCCATCTACGCACTTCCAGCGTAAACCTACGCACTTCCAGCGTAAACCTACATACTTACAGCAACGAGTGCCGTCCTCATAATTTGCAAGTACCCATGAAGTTGAGCCTAGTAATGTGTTTGTGTACAACACACCAGCGAACCTTGTCTACAGAAGTTAATCAAGCCTAGCCATCTGTGTCCAAAATAGTACATCGAAGTCCAGCGTAAGAATGGCTGCCTGTTTGTGAGACTACACCCTGTTTATCTTAAAATCCCGAAGAAGCGACTAGAAGTGCCAACCCGCAGTGATCTTTCCCCGAGCTATATCAAAGTAGAAGTGAACATTCATATTCATAAAGTAGAACTTCCTGTAAGGAAAGAAGTAAAAGTGAAATAGACAGAGAGAACAAAATGTGAAAATGATGTCCACATTGAGAACCTGAAAAAGACTAAGTAGTTAATTATTGTTTTAAATTAGTATATTATTGTGTAGTTGTTAGGATGTTATAAAAGTGTGTTAGGTATTCCATGGACTTCAGAAGCATGTAAGTTGGATTTTTCTTATATATTTTAGAGATGCATATGATATGTTGTAACAAGGTTGTGTGAAGTAAATAAGTTTTTTCTTGAGTGTTAGTGGAAGAAAGTAGAAATTCTTTGACTGATCTAAATAACTTGTGTGTTAATTTATACTTAATTTATAATTAATTAATTAATTATCAAGATGAAGAGAGGCATGACTCCCACGTTGCAGACCCTGCAAGAAATTAGTAGAGTCATCACCGGTTTAGAAAATAGTTTTAGACAGCAAGAAGTGAGTGCCAGTATCTCAAATTACTCTGGCGATCCATCCAAGTTCAGACAATGGATGGCAGAAATTGAAAAGTATGCTCTCATTTTTCCTATAAATGAGGAAGACAAGAAATTAATAGCTTTTAAAACAAGTAGAGGCGAAGTATCTGACTTCATCCAGAGAAGGCTAAAGAATGAACCTTCAAGCACATGGAAGTCCCTCAAGATAGAATTAAAAACTAGGTATGCTGCTGTAGGAGATGCCTACACTGCTTTCATACTTTTGAGGAAGTTTAAACAAGAAAGAGGAGAGACAATAACTGCATACAGTAATAGACTTTTAGAGCTAGCAGAGGAATCTGGTTTAGATACTGACAGTTTTGGTAGACAATTAATAGAGACTTTTATAGATGGACTAATATCCACAGATCTAAAACTACACTTAGCGAGGCTGAACCCTGAGACGCTAGATGAAGCGATAAATATCTCTATTAAAGAAATCGGGTTCATGAAGAAATTGAATTTAAACCTACCTAAAGAAAGCCCAACCATCAGTGAATGGTTTAATAAAAGAAAAATAGTAGAAAAGCCTAGGGAAGTTAATCAAGCGAGTATTAGATGGAGAAATAAGGGACGACTAAGTGAATTGAGTAAAGAAGTATATGCAGTGAGAAGGGAAACAAGGCATGTTCACGGAAGAAGATTAGCACCCCAGGAATCTAGGTGGAGATGGAATGACAAAAGACAAACTGCTGGACGTAAGAGCTATGAAATAAATAGTGTAGACAGGATTGAAATGAATAAAGTGAATGGTAAATCAAACTTTTGGACACATCATGTTAACCCAACACCCAGGCGTGGTTGGCAAGATCCCTCTGGAGTCAAAGAGAAGCGCGCAACCAAGCATGTGGATGCGAGAACGACCAAGTGGTCCAAATCAAACGGCCCAAACATCAAGACAAACAGACTGTCTAGCCTGAAACAAAACAAATTAATCAGAAAGGAGAAGGAATTAGAGGGAATGGAACAGAATTTAGAAGATAAGTCGAGTCATGCAATCAGTAATAAAAATGAATGTATGTTAGTGAGAATTAAAGAGACTGAGGACAGAATGATCGACAGTGCTATACAAACAGAAGGTACGGATAGAGAAGTATTAGTGACACAGGTAAGCTGCGCACAAACACAGACTGTAGAGGTTAGAGGACAAACTAAACATAACGATAAAATAACACAAACGAGGGAGGTGAAGAAACAATTTAGAGACGCCTGTGTGGCAACAAACATCCTAGAAGATGTGATATCAAGAAAAGATGCCGAGATAAGAATTATGGAAAAGAGAAGTGAAAGAGATGAGTTGATGCTACTAGAGCTGAAAGACACAGTAGATAGGCTAGAGTGCAAAAACAAGTGTCTAGAGACAAGAATTAAAGAGCTTGAAGAACAAGAGTCTGAGACTGACAGACACAGTGTATGTATGATTCGAGAAGTTGATGAGATGAAAGCACAGAATAGCCAACTTTTAGGTGAAGTTAAAGTGTCCAAGGATTTAGTTGTAAGTTTAAGAAAGGAGAAATCAGAAGTAGATGACAAAGTAAAGAACCTAATACGAGAGAAGTCTGACTTAGAGGAAGAGGTAGCGTCTCTAAGGCGAAAGAAATCTACTACAGAAAATTTGAAGAAGGAAAACGAGAAAGGGAAACTTGGTAGGACAGAGCGCAACAATGATACAAATAGTGTAGAGGTTGTAAGTAAAAGTGCTGAGAAGAAAATTAACGAACTAGCAGTGTTTCATGCATTAGAGAAAGCAGCTGATAAATATGCGCGTGAAATGGACAAGGAATTAGAGGATATGGCAGATGGGGTAAAAGGTAGCAGGAAACGTCCTGAAACTGACAGATTGCCTACAATACGAGAAAGGAGGGTTGCTGCCATAAATGAAGAGTTTGAAAAGACCCAAATAGAAAAGGCAGAGCAAGTGAAATTTTGGCCATTGGGAACACCAGAACGTGATGCCATTATCGCTGAAAGAAGAAGAAAAGACGATGAAAGAGTCAAAGTAGACCTGCCTTTTGCCATACGATTGGGACGACGGCAAGAGTTTTTTGACCACCAGAAAGAAATAGATAAAGGTAACAGATTCAGAGAAGATCATAGGTCAGAAAGAGGAGACCTGACAACCACTAGTGATGGAAGAGATAAAAGATACAAAAAGAAGAAACATACATATTAAGAATTGTAATTATTTTACTTGTGGATGTTGTAACTAATAATGTGTAAGAGTCTACTAACTTTGAGACGAATTTTATATGTATAATGTCAGTGTGCACTGAATGATGAGTAGGAGTCTGTAAATGTACTGTTGCCTTAATGAGGAGACAGAACTATATGTATGAAGATGTTAGTGAGTCACCTGAAGTAAACAAACAAAATGGTAGCCATGTTTACATCGGTTTAAAAAGTTTGAGTAGAGTTAAGAGAACTCAGAATTTACAGGAAATAGAGTATGCATGGAGAGAGTCTTAGGAGACTAAGAAGAGACGAGAGAGTCAGTGACCCGAGATGGAGAGACTCTATGAGTTCTATAGGAATTCCAAGTGTGGAACAGCACTGTGAGGTGTGCAGATGTGTGGATGAAGTGTGTTGTGGATAGTTTAATGGAAGTCTAGACAGACTAGATTCTGTATCAAGTTTAAGTCATAATTTTGATTGCTATGTGTCTGTGATTACTTCTATGCTTCAATATTCGGTCTGTCCAAGACTGTTGTGTGTATGATTAGAGGAGAAACATGTGAGATGCACATTTTTTAAAATACAATTTTATGAAAATGTAATTATATGTTGACGGGGAGAATTGCCTAAAATTTAGGAATATGCGGGGAGAAGGAACAGATAAGAAGACTGTCGACCCGACATGAGTTGACCAGTAAATTAAGCCTGTGGCTAAGAGATTCTGTAAGAAAGCGTATTGCTATGCAGACAACTTTATTAGCAGTGCCAGAAGAGCACGTGTTCAGGGAGAATAAGAGAACAGAGTAGACGGGTCTTGTTTCTTTTTCAGAACTGGCACAGATATGATGCCGAAGAAAGACTAAACACGTCTTATTAGGCAATTAAGAGAGTACAGTGCGAAGGTTGATCGAGCCTTAAATATTTCAGAATTGATGTTTCCACAAAATGTTTTGTATACATGAGACACATGTTGTGTCGCAAAGATGTTTATTGAATGTCATGATATTGTTGTAGAATTATGAATGTTGTATATGTAAACACCAATTACAGAACCTACCAGTTTAAATTAATAGACGGAAAGAAATGTGGGTTAGACATAGACAAACAGACGATGACCTCAATTTAGCTGGCCTACATTCAGGTTAGGTCCAGAGTGACGTCACGTTAGTCAGAGGCTTCAAAGCAAAACAAAGTGGCATGGCAGAGCGATGTTGTAAGATGATTGTATACATGATGGATTTTTCTTTTGAGATTCCAGTTTATAGATGTTGAATTTGTATTTCTAATTGTTGTAATAATTGATGTACAATGAGAAAAGGAAATTAGTTAGCCCATTAAGGAAGTAGAAAGAGAGCAGTCACACTATGTTTTTATTTTGAGTTAAATTGATCTATGAATATATCAATTCAACTGAAATGTTGACGGAGATATATGTTATAGTGTGACTCAGTCATGGGCGATAATGGAAGAATAGAAGAATATGACGATAGACAGAAGAATAAAGAATGAGGCGATGACGATGTGAAGTAGGATAGTTTTAGGCGGCGTAGAAAAGACACTCTTCAGAGGATTAGGAAGGAGACGTTAAGTCTACCCAACTCAGTCGCTGAGTCGTAATCAACTTGAAGATTACCAGTGAAATGCGTACAGGTGGTCAGCCTAAAGCCAGACAGATGTTTGCTCTGGTCGACAAAGTTGCGTAACGCAACGACACGGCCGCTGGTTCCTAGGAAACTCTTATATCGGCAGACGCCTTGAAGTCCAGTGAAGACCTGAGATGAAAGCGGACAACTAAACTGCCCCGCGTAATCAAAAGACCAGGTTATCTTTACGTTCAGCAGTGATTACTCTTTGAGTCTCTGAATTGGAAATCGCCTCGAGTTTTAGTTGTTAGGGGACGGACTTAGGAAGATGGACAGGTTCGACAGGACTCCTAAAGTAATAAGACTTTAGAGATAATTAAAAAAAGGCGGAGCTAGAGAGATAGTGACGGTCAGGAGACGTAGGTTAGGCCGTATCAGTGGTCGGGGGGTGTGGTCACCTGGGACTTAAACCCCGAGACCCTGGGAACTAGGGAGATTAGGAGAGGAGAGGCCCAGAATGCTTTTGGGGCGAGGAGCAGTAGCTAGAGAGACATTTAGCTACACTCGGGCAGACTCAGCTATACTCAGCCAGACTCGAGACAATTCGGCCACACTCGGCCAGACTGAGCACATTCAGAGACTAGTTCCTCAGCACTATCAGAAAGAGACAGGCAGATGTACTTAAGAATACTATACGGAGTATACGGTCAACAAGATAGATAGATAACCACAGATAGAACTTTATGAATACGAAACGGCCACACACAAACGTTATTTGACAATTCATCATCGCCGATAGGCTATGTCAAGTAACACCAATAAAGACCTTGTTTATACTTGTACTAAAAAGATTGATGAGTTATATATGTGTGTCCAAAGAAAGAACAAGTAGTAAGGTCAGAAAGAAGTTTGAAAGAAACCCTGCAACAGCGGTGGGTATCTCTCTCATCAAATCCCACCACAAGCGGTGGGTATCCCTCTCATCAAATCCCACCACAAGCGGTGGGTATCCCTCTCATCAAATCCCACCACAAGCGGTGGGTATCTCTCTCATCAAATCCCACCACAAGCGGTGGGTATCCCTCTCATCAAATCCCACCACAAGCGGTGGGTATCTCTCTCATCAAATCCCACCACAAGAGGTGGGTATCCCTCTCATCAAATCCCACCACAAGCGGTGGGTATCCCTCTCATCAAATCATCGCCTTAAGAGGTGGGTATATCTCAAATACCACCACAAGAGGTGGGTATCTCTCTCATCAAATCTCACCACAAGAGGTGGGTATCTCTCTCATCAAATCTCACCACAAGCGGTGGGTATCCCTCTCATCAAATCATCGCCTTAAGAGGTGGGTATCTCTCTCATCAAATCTCACCACAAGAGGTGGGTATCTCTCTCATCAAATCCCACCACAAGCGGTGGGTATCCCTCTCATCAAATCCCACCACAAGCGGTGGGTATCTCTCTCATCAAATCCCACCACAAGAGGTGGGTATCCCTCTCATCAAATCCCACCACAAGCGGTGGGTATCCCTCTCATCAAATCATCGCCTTAAGAGGTGGGTATATCTCAAATACCACCACAAGAGGTGGGTATCTCTCTCATCAAATCCCACCACAAGCGGTGGGTATATCTCAAATACCACCACACGAGGTGGGTATCTCTCTCATCAAATCTCACCACAAGAGGTGGGTATCTCTCTCATCAAATCTCACCACAAGAGGTGGGTATATCTCAAATACCACCACACGAGGTGGGTATCTCTCTCATCAAATCTCACCACAAGAGGTGGGTATCCCTCTCATCAAATCATCCCCTTCTTCGGAGCTTGACCCTCATCCGGTCTCTGGGACATCAGATCTAATGTCTCACCTGTCAGACAGAAGGAGTCCCATGTACACCTTGTACAAGTTAGACAACCCTTGGCAGTTTTATGTTCAAAAATGTAGGTCAAAATGGCTGCTACAGCAGCCGCACTAACAAGCAACGAAAAATGTCCCCAGACCGACAGCAGGTCAGGCTGAAAGGCGCAGATGTCGAGGCTTACTGTCCACTAGCGACATGACGTATCTATGTCTACTTAACGCCTAATTGCGACTTATATCTGTCTCAAGCGACTTCTCATCCTCTGTCCAAATAATGAAGGTCACGTGACAAGAGATAGTTAATCTCGCTCAGATGGTCCGCAGCGGTCTAGCATAACAAGGAGGTCAAGGCTATGGGGACTGCAACAAGTTGGACAAACGGGCAAAAGTCGCATCCCCAAGAGTACTTTTGGAGAAGACAGTTTGAAGCGGAGATGAAGATGATGAGAAAGACATGGGGAGATCTGAAAAGATTAGCAAGAAACAGAACGGCTTGGAAAGTGTTTGTTGAAGACCTATGCTCCACAGGGAGCTGAAAGTGTTTTGTTGAAGATCTATGCTCCACAGGGAGCTGAAAGTGTTTGTTGAAGATCTATGTTCAACAGGGAGCTGAAAGTATTTGTTGAAGACCTATGCTCCACAGGGAGCTGAAAGTATTTGTTGAAGACCTATGCTCCACAGGGAGCTGAAATGTGGTTGTTGAAGACTTATGCTCCACGGGGAGCTGAAATGTGGTTGTTGAAGACTTATGCTCCACAGGGAGCTGAAAGTGTTTGTTGAAGACCTATGCTCCACAGGGAGCTGAAAGTGTTTGTTGAAGACCTATGTTCAACAGGGAGCTGAAAGTATTTGTTGAAGACCTATGCTCCACAGGGAGCTGAAAGTATTTGTTGAAGACCTATGCTCCACAGGGAGCTGAAATGTGGTTGTTGAAGACTTATGCTCCACGGGGAGCTGAAATGTGGTTGTTGAAGACTTATGCTCCACAGGGATTAGAAAGTATTTGCTGAAGACCTATGCTCCACAGGGAGCTGAAAGTATTTGTTGAAGACCTATGCTCCACAGGGAGCTGAAATGTGGTTGTTGAAGACTTATGCTCCACGGGGAGCTGAAATGCGGTTGTTGAAGACTTATGCTCCACGGGGAGCTGAAATGCGGCTGTTGAAGACTTATGCTCCACGGGGAGCTGAAATGCGGTTGTTGAAGACTTATGCTCCACGGGGAGCTGAAATGCGGCTGTTGAAGACTTATGCTCCACGGGGAGCTGAAATGCGGTTGTTGAAGACTTATGCTCCACGGGGAGCTGAAATGTGGTTGTTGAAGACTTATGCTCCACGGGGAGCTGAAATGCGGTTGTTGAAGACTTATGCTCCACGGGAGCTGAAATGCGGCTGTTGAAGACCTATGCTCTGCACTATCTCTAAGTGCTTTATAAACAAACTTAAGAAGTTGCGGTTTAAGCGGATTGCGATTAAGCGAAATGCCAATATCCGGCAGTGAAATTGTGATGCGTCATCATACACGAGGAAATGCTGAGGGGAGCTGGTAGTAAGTCAGTGCCAAGACCTGGCTCATTACACCGTGCTTATGTTTCCTACACGTGCTGCCAGCCTTCTCTCTAGTTCCTTCTGTCTATCACAACATTCCTGACTTTGTTTTGAGCGTCCATGCCACATGCTGGAGCCTCGACAACACAGTCACTAGCACGGGCCGATGACTGCCCTCATCAACTTACCTAAACATGGTGTCATCTTGTCGCCTTTCTTCTCCTTTCTATTACATCTTTTTCTTCTTCTTCTTCATCTTCATCGTCTCATACTACTTCTGCTTCTTCATCTTCCTCCAAATCTTCCTTTTTTCTTTTTCTTCTCTCCCTCCTCCTCATCCTCCTCCTTCTCCTCTTACTTCTTCATCTTCTTCCTCGTCCTTCATGGTCATCTTTTTCTTCCTCATTTTTCTTCCATCCTTCTAATTTTTTTTTATCTTCTCTCGCTTTTTCCCAGAGGCCCCTCCCCCTCATCCTTTTCCCGTTGATTCACCCACACACTCCTTTCCTCGTGTGACTTGCAGCGTCGAGTCGCTTTTTTATCTTTCCACAATCTCCTTACCCTCTACCTCTGCTATTTGTTTACTCATTGTAGCTCCTTCCTAAATAAACTTGCGGGCAGTTGAAGAAAGATGGTTGGAGCCCCAAAGATGAGACCAGACCAAAGAGGATACCAGACCAAACATGAGACCAGGCCAAAGATGAGACCAGACCAAACATGAGACCAGACCAAAGAGGATACCAGACCAAACATGAGACCAGACCAAAGAGGATACCAGACCAAACATGAGACCAGACCAAACATGAGACCAGACCAAACATGAGACCAGACCAAACATGAGACCAGACCAAAGAGGATACCAGACCAAACATGAGACCAGACCAAACATGAGACCAGACCAAACATGAGACCAGACCAAACATGAGACCAGACCAAACATGAGACCAGACCAAAGAGGATACCAGACCAAACATGAGACCAGACCAAACATGAGACCACACCAAAGAGGATACCAGACCAAACATGAGACCAGACCAAACATGAGACCAGACCAAAGAGGATACCAGACCAAACATGAGACCAGACCAAACATGAGACCACACCAAACATGAGACCAGACCAAAGAGGAGACCAGACCAAACATGAGACCAGACCAAACATGAGACCAGACCAAAGAGGAGACCAGACCAAACATGAGACCAGACCAAACATGAGACCAGACCAAAGAGGAGACCAGACCAAACATGAGACCAGACCAAAGAGGATACCAGACCAAACATGAGACCAGACCAAAGAGGATACCAGACCAAACATGAGACCAGACCAAAGAGGATACCAGACCAAAGAAGAGACCCAGACCAAAGATGAGACCAGACCAAACTTGAGACCAGACCAAAGAGGATACCAGACCAAACATGAGACCAGACCAAAGAGGATACCAGACCAAACATGAGACCAGACCAAAGAGGATACCAGACCAAAGAAAAGACCAGACCAAACATGAGACCAGACCAAAGAGGATACCAGACCAAAGAAGAGACCAGACCAAAGATGAGACCAGACCAAACATGAGACCAGACCAAAGAGGATACCAGACCAAACATGAGACCAGACCAAACATGAGACCAGACCAAAGAGGAGACCAGACCAAACATGAGACCAGACCAAAGAGGATACCAGACCAAACATGAGACCAGACCAAACATGAGACCAGACCAAACATGAGACCAGACCAAAGAGGATACCAGACCAAACATGAGACCAGACCAAACATGAGACCACACCAAAGATGAGACCAGATCAAAGAGGATACCAGACCAAACATGAGACCAGACCAAAGAGGAGACCAGACCAAAGAAGAGACCAGACCAAAGAGGAGACCAGACCAAAGAAGAGACCAGATCAAAGATGAGACCAGACCAAAGATGAGACCAGACCAAAGATGAGACCAGATCAAAGAGGAGACCAGACCAAAGAGGAACCTAGACCAAAGATGAGACCAGACCAAAGATGAGACCAGACCAAAGATGAGACCAGACCAAAGATGAGACTAGATTAAAGAACAAAAGCTTTCAGTCTCAAAACATCAGGACAGAGGCTGAGGTAGACAAAGGAAGAGATGCATAGACGGAATAAAAGACATATACAGGATACAAGGTAAAAGAGGTAGAGGCATACCAAGACTAACATGGACGAGTAACATCAAAAGATGGACATGTCAATCTATGACATTCTGCATCATCAAGTCAAGAGACAGAGCGGAATGGAGCTCCATAGTAGCCAACCTTCGATGTGGAGACGGCCCTCAATGCTGATGGCAAGAACAAAACCATTTCTACGCTAACAGCGCCCAGACACGCCCCAGAACGGCGCTACAACTAAAAGGGAAGTAACCTATGAGAACAAGCAACGCAACATCTACAGACATTAGATTATAAAATATGTTATAGCTTTCTTCTGTGACGCTTCCAAACAACAGCAGACGCGCAAAATAGAATCATTCTTTGTTCATGCTATTCTCAAGGGGATTGATTGGTCTCGAGGCAAGACGCCGGCCTCGAGACAGAGAGGTTGTGGGTTCAAATCCCGGCTGTACCAGTTGGATTTTTATTTATGATTTCTCTCAGCGGCAACCACCCCTGGTCTCAGCAGCGAGGCCCGGCTTGAAACGTCAATTACTCATGGACGGAAAAAAATACGAGTACCTCCGAAGACGGAGTTATCTGCCTGAGTGGCGGGGAACCCATGTGTATACGGCTGCTAGAGAAAAACGGATTAACACACAAAATTCAGTTCCTAGTATCTAGAGGACTTCGTCAGAGATAAAAGCTGGTGAACGCAAAAAAAAAGAAAAAAAATACTATTATCTTTTTCTTCGACTTACTCTTCATTACATCTATTTTATCCTTTTCTCTTTCATTTTATCTTTCTCCTTCACCTACTCTCTTCCTCTGTCACTCCCCCACAACTCTATCCCTCTCTCCATTTTTCCTTCACACCCCGTCTTTAAACTATGAAATATATTTAAAACGAGAAACCGGAAATGAATCGCTACCATTTTTTACAGCTGGGTTGAATGCAGCGTGTTAGCACATGAGCACTAAACATGAACCTTCTGAACTGTAAAAGATCAAGACCGTTATAAACAAAAATAAAAACACATGACTTGTATAACTGCACGTGTTTCCATTACAGCACTAGCTACTGGTCTCGGTTAATGTCTAACATTCGATTCTGAATGTCTTACTCGTGGAAGCGATCACGTAACAACAGGGAACCACTGACACAAGCGCCATTGTTCGCCACAGTCACGACAACCACATAGGCACCAATTGCTACCTCCATCATCATCACTACCTGGCTGGCACGCTAATCACGTGCACATATTTATTTTAAAATGTTTGGCAACACAAGGATCCTGCGTAAACAAACAATACCTTCTCTCTCTCTTTCTCTCTATCGCTCTCTGTCTCTTGCTCTCTCTCTCGCTCTCTCTTTCTATCTCTCACTGTTTTACCCGCTCTCTTTATTTCTGTATATTTCTCTCTGTCTCTCACTCTTTCTCTTTTTCTCTCGCGCTCTCTCTCTATTTCTCACGCTTTCTCTTTTTCTCTCTTTTTTTTTCTCGCTCGCTCTCTCTCTCTTTCTAAATTTTTCACTCTTTCTCTTTTTTTCTCGCTCTCTCTCTCTCTATTTCTAACTCTTTCTCTCGCTCTCTCTCTCTCTTTCTATTTAGCACTCTTTCTCTCTCTCTCTCTCTCTCTCTCTTTCTATTTCTCACTCTTCCTCTCTCTGTTTCTCAATCTTTCTCTCTCTCTCTATTTCTAACTCTTTCTCTCGCGTTCTCTCTCTCTCTCTCTCTTTCTACTTCTCACTCTTTTCTCACTGTTTCTCAATCTTTCTCTCTCTCTCTCTCTCTCTCTCTCTATATATATATATATATATATATATATATATATACATATATATATATTTCTAACTCTTTCTTTCACTTTCTCTCTCTCTCTCTCTCTCTCTTTCTACTTCTCACTCTTTCTCTCTCTGTTTCTCAATCTCTCTCTCTCTCTCTCTCTCTCTCTCTCTATATATATATATATATATATATATATATATATTATTTCTAACTCTTTCTCTCGCTTTCTCTCTCTCTATTTCTCACTCTTTCTCACTCTGTTTCTCAATCTTTCTCACTGTTTCTCAATCTTTCTCTCTCTCTATTTCTAACTCTTTCTCTCACTCTCTCTTTCTATTTCTCTCTCTCTCTCTCTCTCTCTCTCTATATATATATATATATATATATATATATATATATATATATATATATATATATATATATATATATGGGCAGCAGAGACTTTGATAGAGAAGTGGTCTACTGCGGACTAGAAAACGAGTCTGACTTCCCCAAAGAGCGGCTCCTAGGTTTGTTTAGTCATAAATATATCCTCCTATATGGCTATATGTCACATTCGAGACGAGGCTTAAGTTCCTATATGTCACATTCGAGGCGAGGCTTAAGTTCCTATATGTCACATTCGAGACGAGGCGTAAGTTCCTATATGTCACATTCGAGACGAGGCTTAAGTTCCTATATGTCACATTCGAGGTGAGGCTTAAGTTCCTATATGTCACATTCGAGGTGAGGCTTAAGTTCCTATATGTCACATTCGAGGTGAGGCTTAAGTTCCTATATGTCACATTCGAGGTGAGGCTTAAGTTCCTATATGTCACATTCGAGGTGAGGCTTAAGTTCCTATATGTCACATTCGAGGTGAGGCTTAAGTTCCTATATGTCACATTCGAGGTGAGGCTTAAGTTCCTATATGTCACATTCGAGGCGAGGCGTAAGTTCCTATATGTCACATTCGAGACGAGGCTTAAGTTCATATATGTCACATTTGAGGCGAGGCTTAAGTTCCTATATGTCACATTTGAGGCGAGGCTTAAGTTCCTATATGTCACATTCGAGACGAGGCTTAAGTTCCTATATGTCACATTTGAGGCGAGGCTTAAGTTCCTATATGTCACATTCGAGACGAGACTTATACTCTTACATGTCACATTCGAGGTGTGGCTTAAGTCTTATATGTCACATTCGAGGTGTGGCTTAAGTCTTATATGTCACATTCGAGGTGTGACTTAAAGTCCTAGATGTCACACCTGAAGTGCATTTTATGGACGGCCGATGACCAATGCAGACGTTAGTCAAAAACAGGGAAAAATATCAGGGGGTCACAAAAGAACACACAAAAACTCGATCGCTCCTCGTCTCATCCTGTGACTAATGAGTATTTATTCTAGTAACGAGTAAAGGTAACGAACTTGAGATTCAAAAAGTAATGAAGTATGAATAAAGTAATGAAGTATGAATAAAGTAATGAAGTATGAATAAAGTAATGAAGTATGAATAAAGTAATGAAGTATGAATAAAGTAATGAAGTATGAATAAAGTAATGAAGTATGAATAAAGTAAGGGAGCCGTGATAGCTCAGTGGTTAGTGAACTGGACTATAAAGGACAAGGGGTAGGGTTCGATCCCAACCGACGGCTTCCGGGTTCACCCAGCTTTTAATGGGTACCGCATTTTTTTCTGGGAAAGTGAAGCGGCACGGGCGTAATACCGGCCACATTACCCCAAAAATCATGTGCCGAAGGTTTGTAAAATTTATGGTCACTAACACCATATTCCCTATACGCCACTTGGCATGACGGGGGTACTTTTCTTTTTTTAATGAATAACGTAATGAAACGAATATATGAAAAAGTAAACTTAACAACAACAACAACAACAACAAACAACAACAAGGAGAAGTAGTTATCTCCAGACTTTGACTCCCGGACCTTGAGCGTAGCGCGAGCAGGGTTGAGCTTTACCCAGCAGGCAAGCAACACGGCCCAGGCTAGTCGACTCGACACACCCTCGATACGTGCGTGCTCACTCAAACTGACAGAACGGCGATGAAAGGAAGAAGTTGCTCGTGAACACTGCGCGTGCTTTAATCACGTGAAAGCAAACCAGTGGTTTCTACTCGGAACTCTTCTTCAAGAGAAATAGGAAATAGCACTAGAAAGAACATTAAACAAATTCAGAATGGCTGCGTAGGGGAAACAGACAATGAAGTTGTCTTTGATCAAAAATATAGAAAAATAAAGAAAACCTGGATATGAGAAAATTACAGAAAAAAAAAGTTCTTAAAGGAGAGAAACAAAATATATAAACAGATAACAATAATAAATAAAAGAGGAAACTGAAAGAAATGAAACACTTCGGACAAGGTGTTATATAAGAGAAGGTTGGACAATTAAAGTTGGGTGCAGTAACAAACAAACGTATAGTTAACTATCATTAACATGACAAACGTATAGTAAACAATACAGATGTAATAAGTTATAGGTAATAATCATTGGGTTATAAAAGTAGAGGTAACAATCAGCAGGTAACAAAAGTAGACGTAACAATCAGCAGGTAACAAAAGTAGAGGTAACAATCAGCAGGTAACAAAAGTAAAGGTAACAATCAGAAGGTAACAAAAGTAGACGTAACAATCAGCAGGTAACAAAAGTAGAGATACCAATCAGCAGGTAACAAAAGTAGAGGTAACAATCAGCAGGTAACAAAAGTAGACGTAACAATCAGCAGGTAACAAAAGTAGAGGTAACAATCAGCAGGTAACAAAAGTAGAGGTAACAACAATCAGCAGGTAACAAAAGTAGACGTAACAATCAGCAGGTAACAAAAGTAGAGGTAACAACAATCAGCAGGAAACAAAAGTAGAGGTAACAACAATCAGCAGGAAACAAAAGTAGAGGTAACAACAATCAGCAGGTAACAAAAGTAGACGTAACAATCAGCAGGTAACAAAAGTAGAGGTAACAACAATCAGCAGGTAACAAAAGTAGAGGTAATAATCAGCAGGTAACAAAAGTAGAGGTAACAACAATCAGCAGGTAACAAAAGTAGAGGTAACAACAATCAGCAGGTAACAAAAGTAGACGTAACAATCAGCAGGTAACAAAAGTAGAGGTAACAACAATCACCAGGTAACAAAAGTAGACGTAACAATCAGCAGGTAACAAAAGTAGAGGTAACAACAATCAGCAGGTAACAAAAGTAGAGGTAACAACAATCAGCAGGTAACAAAAGTAGAGGTAACAACAATCAGCAGGTAACAAAAGTAGAGGTAACAACAATCAGCAGGTAACAAAAGTAGACGTAACAATCAGCAGGTAACAAAAGTAGAGGTAACAACAATCAGCAGGTAACAAAAGTAGAGTAACAACAATCAGCAGGTAACAAAAGTAGAGGTAACAACAATCAGCAGGTAACAAAAGTAGACGTAACAATCAGCAGGTAACAAAAGTAGAGGTAACAATCAGAAGGTAACAAAAGTAGACGTAACAACCAGCAGGTAACAAAAGTAGAGGTAACAATCAGAAGGTAACAAAAGTAGAGGTAACAATCAGCAGGTAACAAAAGTAGAAGTAACAATCAGCAGGTAACAAAAGTAGAAGTAACAATCAGCAGGTAACAAAAGTAGACGTAACAACCAGCAGGTAACAAAAGTAGAAGTAACAATCAGCAGGTAACAAAAGTAGAGGTAACAATCAACAGGTAACAAAAGTAGAAGTAACAATCAGCAGGTAACAAAAGTAGAGACACCAATCAGCAGGTAACAAAAGTAGAGATATCAATCAGCAGGTAACAAAAGTAGAGATACCAATCAGCAGGTAACAAAAGTAGAGATACCAATCAGCAGGTAACAAAAGTAGAGATACCAATCAGCAGGTAACAAAAGTAGAGATACCAATCAGCAGGTAACAAAAGTAGAAATACCAATCAGCAGGTAATAAAGTAGAGATACCAATCAGCAGGTAATAAAAGTAGAGATACCAATCAGTAGGTAACAAAAGTAGAGATACCAATCAGCAGGTAACAAAAGCAGGGATACCAATCAGCAGGTAACAAAAGTAGAGATACCAATCAGCAGGTAACAAAAGTAGAGATACCAATCAGCAGGTAACAAAAGTAGAGATACCAATCAGCAGGTAACAAAAGTAGAGGTAACAATCAGCAGGTAATAAAAGTAGAGGTAACAATCAGCAGGTAACAAAAGTAGAGATACCAATCAGCAGGTAATAAAAGTTATATGTTAACAATCACTATACCACAGATGAAAGTAACTTAGAGATAAGAAAAACAATTATTATTATACATAATTTTAACTTTCATTATTTCAACTTTCATTATTTCAACTTTCATTATTTCAACTTCCATTATTTTTATTTATTTCCAATTTGCTTGCTTGCTGCTTGCTTGCGTTCGCCCGATGACTAAAGTATTCTAGATTATCCGTAGACTGTACAATTCCTCTTCGTCATCCGCCCTTAAAAGGACTTTAAGTGGACGTGTCTACGTTGTGTTGTGGTTTACAGTATAACTGTTATATTTGCGCCTTTCGGCCGAACATATCCGACTTCAGCACGACATTTTTGAGTACCGGGTTGTCTTCCCTCTTCGATCCCTGCTCGATTGGTCAGACTAGAGAGGTTAATTTCCAATTTAAATATTTTTAAAGATACTACCCGGAATTTATTTCTAAAGCAACTATTTAAAATGTTTATTCCCAATTTAGCTATTTCCAATATAACTTTTATTTATTGAGTTATTGAGTTATTTGCGGGTTATCATCATTGCACTCCGAACATGTCCATAGGTGCTCAGATCCCCTCCTCAGCAATTCCCTCAGTGTCCAGCGACTGACGACTCCAGTTCTATGTTAACTCAACTCAATAACTCAATTTAACTATTTTCAATATAATTATTCCGAATTTTATTATTTCTCCTTCAAATATTTTTTCTTCCTTTTTCAAAATATAATTCGTTCCAGTTTTCTTCTAATCCTCGCTACTTTAATTAAATCTTTCTACTTTAATTTCTAAATCTTCCTAAATTAATTATTTCCTTTTATTTTAACTATTAATCTTTCTACTTAAACTAAACCTTCTACTTGTTATTAAATCTTTCTAGTGCAGTAATTAAATCATTCCAACAGAATTAAACCTTTCTACTTCAATTACTAATTGTTTCTACTTTGATTACTAAACCTCACTACCACAGTAATTAAACCTTTCTATTTTAATTACTAATTGTTTCTACTTTGATTACTAAACCTCACTAGCACGTTAATTAAATCTTTCTATTTTAATTATTCCCTGGAACTAACGTAACGACTCCCACCCTCATTATTTTGATCTTAACTATGGCCGAGCAGACACCCATCATCATCATGTACCATGCCTGCTGGCGTAGGAGATCGTGTTTCTCCACAACTTGTGAAGTGACAACTTGATATTTAAAATCGACAGTTATTTATCATTTCTGTTGTTGACCTTCTGCCAAGCCATTCTCTTAAGCTGTCTGATATCTTTTCTCTTTGCTTCCCTCTATCTCTTCGTCCCTTAATTTTCCCCAGTTGTTACAATATATTCCAGTTGTTCGCTTCTCATTACATGGCCAAAAAATGATGATTGTTTCTTCCTAATATTGGAAATTAGCTCTCTTTTTGCTTTGACCTCTCTCAGAACATCTTCATTACTCTTCTTAGCTGTCCATGGTACTCTCAACATTCTTCTGTAAAACCACATTTCTACAGACTCCAGTGATTTTCTTGACTGTTGTCCTATTGTCCATGATTCACATCCATATGTTAAGACTGGCTCTACATAACATTTAAGAACTCTTTTTCTTGTTTCTATTGTCAAACATGGATTGCATAGTATCTTCCTCATTTTTTGGAAAGCTGCTTTTGCCTGAGCCATTCTACATCTCACCTCTTTTGTACATCTTCCGTCTGAGGTTAACAAAGTTCCCAAATATTTAAATTCAGTTACCTGTTTTAATATTGTTCCACTTGTCTTTATTTTGCACTGAGGTGATGTCTTTTCTTTGTTGTTACCATTACCTCTGTCTTTTTGCTATTAAGGCTGAGTCCTTTATTTTTGCTTTCCTTCACTATAATGTCCAACATTTCTTGTAACTCATTTTCACTCTTAGCGATTAATACTGTATCATCAGCATACCTTAGATTTTTGTTTACATTTCTACCCCCGATTGTTATTCCAGGCATGCCCCGTTATGTACAGTAAACTATAAGTTGAAAAAGAGGAATAGGAGCTCAAAGAAAAGCCTGTAAATCAAATAAAGAAGTTGTGCACTTAATAAATGTTGAAATAAATGTAACTTATATATGTGTTTGTGATCTACAGTGATTGAAACATGAGCAACGAAAACATGTGGAGAAATATATTAAATTTGCTGACGTCATTAAAGAAACATAAAAATGTGAATTTATAAAACGAACACATTCAAAATGAATGAAACAAAATATGGTCTTTCTTCCTGCAATGAAAACAGACAAAACGAAAACGGCAACTGTAAAATAGAAAGAAAGAAAGAAAGAAAGAAAGAAAGAAAGAAAGAAAGAAAGAAAGAAAGAAAGAAAGAAACAGGAAATTATACAGCTCACAAAACCTGAGTTGATCAAGAACAGACAATGGATAAAAAAAGAACATATAATCACTTCTTACCTTCCCTAGGAAACCGAGAAAGCACTGCTGATGTAGAAAGAACACACGTTTTATCGATATAATAATACCAGTGTTTACGAAAGGTAGAAGAACGATTTTCTTTCCTTGTTCTTTAAGTGTAGAAATGTCTTCACGAAAAGTAATATTCGCATGTTCTTTGCTTTCTTCTACTACATTCTGCTGCGTAAAAAGTCCATTATTTAAACTCTGCGAGTAGGAAAAATAGTTCAGTGTAAAGTGTGGCTGTTTTTAGTTTGGCTAAAATAGATGCATGTTAGACCGGTTCGAGAATGTGGGTATATGGTTCGGTTGTAGGTGAGTGGGTTATCGTGTTTATAGGCAGAGTGTGAGTGTGTGTGGTGAGCTGTGTTCGTGTGAATGAGTGGCTTCGTTCCTGAAGTGTGAGTTGATCTTCATGAGGCACGGATGGTTGTGAGTGATATTTTAGTTATGACTTTGGTGTATGAAAGTTACGCTAAGCAAAATCTGCGACCGAGGACTAATCGAGGGTGCAAATAAAGGTGGAAATGTTTGATGGATAATAGGAAGAAGACGGAAATGGATTAAATATGTTATATTCTGTTATATTAGGTTAGGATCATGTTCACTGCACACCAGACGATTCCATAGATGGTCTGATATTTCCCTGGAAATGTCTAGAATCTCCTAGGAGAACCCTGACTTCAGAAACCTGACGGTCTAATAAATATGAATGTGGGTATGTTTTTCTCACAATTTTGCCCCGGCAGCGGAGCCATTTTGTGACCTACTCTTTTTCACCTTTGTAACTGTCAATGGTTCTTTAACGTGCGCGAGTACACACGGGACCCCCTGTTTTCTTCCGTTATTCAAGATGGCTAGACATTGGATCTCACTACCCAGAGAAGGCCAGACATCGGATCTCACTACCCAGAGAGGGCTAGACATCGGATCTCACTACCCAGAGAAGGCTAGACATTGGATCTCACTACCCAGAGAGGGCTAGACACCAGAATTTACTACCCAGGGAGGGCTAGACATTGGATCTCACTACCCAGAGAAGGCTAGACATCAGATCTCACTACCCACAGAGGGCTAGGCACCAGAATTTACTACCCAGGGAGGGCTAGACATCAGATCGCACTACCCAAAGAAGGCTTGACATAAGATCTCACTAGCCAGAGAGCGCTAGACATCGGATCTCACTACCCAGAGAGTGCTAGACATTGGATGTCACTACCCAGAGAGTGCTAGACATGGATCTCACTACCCAGAGAGGGCTAGACACCAGAATTTACTACCCAGAGAGGGCTAGACATCAGATCTCACTACCCAGAGAGTGCTAGACATTGGATCTCATTACCCAGAGAGTGCTAGACATTGGATCTCACTACCCAGAGAGGGCTAGACACCAGTATTTACTACCCAGAGAGTGCTAGATATCGGATCTCACCACCCAGAGTGTGCTAGACAATGGGATCTACCTACCCAGAGACCGGGGGGGGGGGGGTGTTAAGCCACGAAGAAACCACGGATTTAATTTTCTTTAATTTTGGAAAAAATAAAAAAAATTCCCACCAGGGGAATTGAACCAGGGACCTTGATGTCCAGAGGCCGACGCCCTAGCTCCTGATACAAAGTTCGATATCTTCATGGTGGTTATACTACGATAACACGACGACTCACCTCCTGATACAGGGTTCGTATCTTCATGGTGGTTACACTACGACAACAACACGACGACTCACCTCCTGATACAGGGTTCGATATCTTCATGGTGGTTACACTACGACAATAACACGACGACTCACCTCCTGATACAGGTTCGATATCTTCATGGTGGTTACACTACGACAATAACACGACGACTCGCAATGTCTTGACATGATGCATGTAGTCAATAACCACAGACTTGTGACATGTTGCTTACAAACGTCTATAAGATCATCGGTTGTACAAGTAAAGATTACTAGTGGAGTACATCGAAAATTAAAAGTTCTAATTCTAAAATTAATGTTATTGGTGTCGATGCGCTCAAGAGGTAATCACCGTTGCTTATTTGAGACTTATACATATTGCTTGTGACATTTCTAAAATCTTATCCTTCTTTTATTTAAATATTACAACTCATCTTGCTTTACACTTGCTATTCTATATCTACGTCTTGATTTCATCATCATCATTGAGTGCCGTCTCCGCAACGAAGGTTGGCTACCATGAGCGCCATTATGCTCTATCTCTTGCTTTGATGGTGCAGGTCGTCATCGGCTGATTTGTCCATCTTTTGATGTTACTCGTCCATGTTAATCTTGGTCTGCCTCTGCCTCTTTACCTTGTATTTTCCCCTCCAGGATTACTTTCAGTCTTGATTTACTCTATGCTATTCTATATCAATATCTTGATTTACTCTACACTATTCTATATCAATATCTTGATTTACTCTATGCTATTCTATATCAATATCTTGATTTACTCTACACTATTCTATATCAATATCTTGATTTACTCTACACTATTCTATATCTATATCTTGATTTACTCTACACTATTCTATATCTATGTCTTTATTTACTCTATGCTATTCTTACCTACTAACTATCTCTTCCTGAGCACAAAACTTCTAACCTAACTCTTGACACATCTTCCTTCCTCATCTCTTCCTGACTAATTTCTCTCTGGATCTTCCTTCTTCATCTCTTCCTGACTAATTTCTCTCTGGATCTTCATTCCTCATCTCTTCCTGAATAATTTCTCTCTGGATCTTCCTTCTTCATCTCTTCCTGACTAATTTCTCTCTGGATTTTCCTTCCTCATCTCTTCCTGAATAATTTCTCTCTGGATCTTCCTTCTTCATCTCTTCCTGACTAATTTCTCTCTGGATCTTTCTTCCTCATCTCTTCCTGACTAATTTCTCTCTGGAACTTTCTTCCCCATTTCTTCCTGACTAATTTCTCTCTGGATCTTCCTTCCTCATCTCTTCCTGACTAATTTCTCTCTGGATCTTCCTTCTTCATCTCTTCCTGACTAATTTCTCTCTGGATCTTCCTTCTTCATCTCTATCTGATAAAAACTGCGTGCAAGTCCACAAGTATTCTATAAACACTTAGCCTGTCTTCATGCAGTTTGGACCGAAGCCGTACCGAACCCTCTACCTTACATTTCTCTATAATTCGGTGTTTCTGTCTCATTCTGCTAATTAATGAGATTAAATACCCCATCTCATTTGCATAATTTATTGGCTGAGTGGCTAATTATGACTTTCTTTACCAATCGTAGCAGTCGAGGTTTAACTCATTATGTCTTTTGTGTCAAATTCTGTCAAACCAACTCCATCTTGACATTTTAGTTAACCTCTGAGTTTGAAATAATGGTTTCGCATACCCTCTAAGAGTGATATCTCTCACAAACTTAACATATCCCTTCCCCAATTATAAGTCTGTTTACCAAGTTTAAGTTTCTAGACTTGTGACATCGCAGTTTTGGGGAAAGTCAAATCAAGATTAATTCTATTCCCCACTTTTACAACAACGAAAATGTTCCATCCTAAAAATTGATAACTTTCTTTATTTAAGTTACTGCTTCATTCTACTTAGTTTTGGGTAATCGCTAACATATTCAAGTGTTGTGAATGCGACCTTCCAACGTTTAGACTTGATCTGCGCTTTACATCACATTGGTGTTGTTCATGACCGTTGTTGGAAAACCTGGATGCAAGTTATTTCCATGTTACTTATTAATGTAAAGTACTTCGTCAGCCACAGTTTTATCTCTTTAGGAAATTTTCACCGTGTTTTGTTCGTCGTATGCTGCTTTCACTAGTGTAATTAGGAATCTAAAGGGAGCGAAATTGTGTGTACGACATTTTTGTGTGCTGCGTTATCGTAATGGCTCATCATACATCCCTAGACCGGTCGTACGATAGATAGTCTTACGGTCTGTTGTTTGATGTGCAGCGGGGATAATCTGACGACTAACTGTGTGTCTAAATGTTCGGATTTGGAGTCAACAACGATGGCCTAACATCATCAAGCGCTATAAATTTTTTTTTAATACGACGATCATCATTTTCAAAGGACGTGAACTTCCGGTATAATGTGGTTAGGCGGCGGGAACAATTGAAGGCTATGCATGAAAAGTGTTCCTTGTTGCAGTTTCCTCATATTCCAAGTCCGGCTTGTTGCAGGAGCTACTGAGTTAAGTGCTCTGTGCACACCGTGAGCTGTGTGTCTCATCCGTTTTGATCATGTTTCGATATTCCAATTGTTTACGATGAATGATGATATCGTATGACAGGGAACAGTTGGCTGTGTTCACTTTCTGCGCGGTTTCTCCTTATGTTTTTTGGCGTGTGCTGAGACTGCTACGATGGGGACTACAGTTACCTTTCTTTGTTTGGGAGATGAGATATTAATTCGGATGATTCCACTGGCATGGGCGGTTGAGCAATTATGGATTTCAATTTGTTTGCAGCGACACTGGGGCCTTCCAACACCAAATAAATAACCAAATAAATAACCAAATATTGAACTAAAGTTCTATCTCTCATTCTATGTCCTAGTCGATATCATCATCATCAAGTACCGGGCCTACTGGCGTAGGTGATCATGTCTCTCCACAATTTTCGATCTCGACAGTTATTTATCATTTCTGTTGTTGACCTTCTGCCAAGCCATTCTCTTAAGCTGTCTGGTATCTTTTCTCTTTGCTTCCCTCTATCTCTTCGTCCCTCAATTTTCCCAGTTGTTACAATATATTCCAGTTGTTCTCTTCTCATTACATGGCAAAAAAATGATGATTGTTTCTTCCTAATATTGGAAATTAGCTCTCTTTTTGCTTTGACCTCTCTCAGAACATCTTCATTACTCTTCTTAGCTGTCATTGATATTCTGAATATTCTTCTGTAAAACCACAATACTGTCAGATCAGGTAATTTTACCTGCTACTGTATGCAGTAAACAGTACAACCTGTGGCTGCCCTGCTGCCTTGCAGATAAGCTCGGGAGAGTAAAAGGCTAAGGGAGGGTACCTCGAAGTAAAACAACCCCACTGCCTTGTGGGTGAGACTTTTAGTCAAAGGCTAGCGGAGCCAACCGTAAACAAACCGACGGAAGGCAACAGAAAACCACCGTCGTAACTTCTTTGCACAATCACGAATCGGCACAACAGTCGATATACTACTACAAGACAAAAAAATAAATTCCCAATGCGGATTTGAACCCAGGCCTTTTATGTGCAGAGGGCGACGCCTTACCACTCCCAGCCACTGAATATGTTCTACGGAGAAAAGTTTGAGTGTTGATGACAGGATCTTCCACGTGGCCTTAGATTCTTGCAGGAAATTGAAAGAGTGACAGACCAAGAACAGTTTGGAGGAGAAGAGCGGAACAATGACGGACAGTGTGGGCCAGATTTAGGACACCTCGTAGTAGTGACTGTGCAGAACGGAGTAAATTTATTGTTGCGCTTTACTTGAGTCACCACAAACTAAATTGGAAAAAAATGAAACCTGAAACACAAACTAGAAATACAAAAATGAAATCTGAAATACAAACTGGAAATAAACAAATGAAATATGAAGTATAAACTAGAAATAAACGAATGAAATTTGAAACACAAACTAGAAATAAACAAATGAAATTTGAAACACAAACTAGAAATAAACAAATTAAGTCTGAAACACAAACTAGAAATAAACAAATTAAGTCTGAAACACAACTAAAATTAATTAAACACACAACAATATAAACAATTAAAAATAGAAATATTTCCATAGAAATAATTAAATTAGAATTAACGAAATTAGAAATAATGAACCTAGAAATAGTTAAATAAAAGTAAACAAAATGCAAACAAAGACTTCGTTCCTCTTTGAAAGAAGAAATCACAAGAAATTTCGTAAAATATAAAGATATAGCTTTTTAACATCAATGTCAGACACTGTGTATGGCTGTGAAACATGGATAACATCAGAAACGACGGCGAGAAAGATATATACTTTCATTAATACATGTCTGCACAGAATAAAAGGATACAAACAGCGGGACAAAAGCACAAACTAACAACTACGGGACAGAACCAGACAAACGCCAGTGGACAAAGACAATGGTACTGGATAGGGAACATTGAAAAGGCTAACTGAGGTAATATTACACCAAAGGCCGGTAGGGGGGAGCCAGATTATACCCGGTGAAGACAGATGGAAGCAGAGATGAAGGTGATGGAGAAGACATGGAATGATCTGAAAAGAATGGCAAGAAACAGAACGGCTTGGAAAGTGTTGAAGATCTCTGGTCTACAGGGAGCTGAAAGGTAGATGAAGAAGATGATAAAGGAGAAACATGTTAGGGAAAATGAAGAAGATGATAAGAAGAGAAAGTAAATGAAGATGGAGAATAGAAGAGGAAATGAAAGAAGGCAGAGGTAGAAACAGAAGAGGATAATGAAGGAGAAGAATTTCAAAGAAGGAGAAGAGAAGAAGAAGAGAGGAGAAGGAAAAGAGAAGAGAAGAAGGAAAAGAGAAGAGAAGAGAGGAGAAGACGGAGAAGAGACGAGAAAAGAGAGGAGAAGACGGAGAAGAGACGAGAAGAGAAGACGGAGAAGAGACGAGAAAAGAGAGGAGAAGACGGAGAAGAGACGAGAAAAGAGAGGAGAAGACGGAGAAGAGACGAGAAGAGAAGACGGAGAAGAGACGAGAAGAGAAGACGGAGAAGAGGACATAAAAGAGGACATAAAAGAAGGAAAAGGTAGAGGTACAAAAAGAGGAAGATGAAAAATGAAAACAGCACAAAGAAGAAAAAGAAGGAGAGAAGAGGATGAAGAAGATGATGATGATGATGATGATGGTGATGAATAGAAGAAGAAAAAAAAGGAGTAGGAAGAAGAGGTAGAAAAAGAAGATGATGATGAAAAGAAGAAGAAGAAAAGTAGAAGAAAACCAGAAAAAGAAGAAGATGACGATGAAAAAGAAGAGGAAGAAATGAGGAAGAAAACCAGAAAAAGAAGAAGATGACGATGAAAAAGAAGCAGAAATGAAGAAGAATCAAACAAAATTATTTCAATTAATTCGGATGAAAGTAAAACTAATTAAATTAGAGGTAAATTAGAAATAATAAATTAATAAAAACACTAATTAACCAAAAAAATGTATAAAATAGAGTTAAGTAGAACAATTTAATCGAAACTTGTTTTTAAAAAATGAAATTAGAACAAATTGATCTAGAAATAAAGACAATAGAACAAATATCACCAAAACAATAGAACATTTCTTGACGTAGAGCGTATTTGGAACAAGTTATAGAACATTCGAGAGGAAGAATTACTAAAACTGAAAGACAGCCAAGTTTTTAGAAAAGGAATATATAACGTATAGAACTAAATGACCACATTTACACATTAACGAACAGTCGTGGAGAGCGGATAAGCCCGAACGTTAGGTCGATGTGGCAAATATATCTAATCTTTTCTCCAAATTCCTGGGTCTTCTGCTGAAATTAGAAGCCACTTAACGGCAGCGCAAAATTAGGCGTAGACGGCGGAAGGTAGACACAAATAGGCGGAAGGATACGCTGTAGATTTTGTCTGTTGGCTCAACTTTTTTTAGGGTTGGGGTAAATGGATATTTACACACTTAAAAGTGAATAGTATATACAATAGTTGTGTCAGTAGAACGACAATACCTGTTGCTATAGTCATGTCTGGTCATGTTTTGATTGACGTTAGCAGCTTGTCTACACACAGGCCTGTAGTTAGGATACAAATTATGGCGGAGTATAAAGTCTGACTAGACAGAAAAAAATGATTTGAGTCAGAAGTCTGACTAGACAGAAAAAAATGATTGAGTCAGAAGTCTGACTAGACAGAAAAAAATAATTCAGTCTGAAGTCTGACTAGACAGAAAAAAATGATTTGAGTCAGAAGTCTTGTTACTTTTTTATGTGGTTGAGTGTGAAGTCTTGTTACTTTTTTATGTGGTTGAGTGTGAAGTCTTGTTACTTTTTATGTGGTTGAGTCTGAAGTCTTGTTACTTTTTTATGTGGTTGAGTGTGAAGTCTTGCTACTTTTTTATGTGGTTGAGTCTGAAGTCTTGTTACTTTTTTATGCTGTTGAGTGTGAAGTCTTGTCTTTTAAAAAAAACTATTGAGTTTGAATTCTGACCCTCCAAAATATTGTTGAGTCTGATGTCTGACTTTCAAAAAAATATATTGTGTTGAGTCTTATGTCTGACTTTCAAAAAAAATATATTGTTGAGTCTGATGTCTGACCTTCAAAAAAAATACATTGTTGAGTCTAAATGTCTGACTTTCAAAAACAAATATATTGTTGAGTCTGATGTCTGACTTTCAATAACAAATATATTGTTGAGTCTGATGTCTGACTTTCAAAAACAAATATATTGTTGAGTCTAAATGTCTGACTTTCAATAACAAATATATTGTTGAGTCTGATGTCTGACTTTCAATAACAAATATATTGTTGAGTCTGATGTGCTTATTTTTTTCAAAGACGGCTGTGTATGCAACTGAACTAACAGGAAGTAGAACACGGCTAACTGTTCAATAAGCTCTCAGAAACCGCTATAGCCTGTCTCTCTGTCATCGTTAAACTGACAATCATTCCGTGGGGAAGGAAGGACTGAAGGAAAGGGAAGGAAGGAAAGGTAGGTCGGGTGAAAGTAGGGGGTGGATAGAGAGACAGAGGAAACAGAGAGAAGAATGAAGGGGGATAAAGAGAGATGGAAGATGTAGAGGAGATAACAATCAAACGAACACCGTGCAAACATATTATCGTGTAAGAAAGAAAAAGGAATGAAGAAAAAAATAAGAAGTAAGGAAAGAAAGAAAGAGAGACAAAGGAAGAAAAAGAAAGATAGAAAATAATAAAGAAAGAAAGAAAGAAAAATCACGACAAATGCGAATATGTAAATGTTCAAAATATTTGAAGTGACTGTACAAGTGTTAAATAGTTGGAGAACGTTAAAATGTTCAGATTAAATAACACTGGTAGATGCTACAACACACGGCGGTGTTAAAGGTCTCATGTGCTGCTGCTGACTAGCGTTTTTGCCTTCATGGCGAGACACGATCACCTCAACCACAGACATGGCCTGCAGTTATGTTACACCGACTGCTATGAAAGATTACGGTGAAACAGAGAGGAAACCTGTTTTGATATCTCGTTAAATGGGACTATAGCCAGTCTCTCGTCAGCTCTCTCTCTCCGCATAAACAACGGCCTCCTATTGCTTGACGAGTTTTCTGGTTTCGAGGGCGGTAAAGATCGTGCGCCTTATCTTGGCCTCGTTAGAAATGACATTTGGCTTTGTACACGAGACTTGAGGTGGCTTTCTCATCGTATGGGTTAACAGTTTTCTGATAAGACTTTCAATTTGGCTGTTGGTTAAACGACGGTCAACTAGAACACAATATATGTTCTATGTGGTTGTCAATCAATTGATGTCTTACAGCGTCGAGACATAATGTTCTTGAAATAAATGTGTAGTTTGTCTTATACCTAGTATCCCTCTCCCTCTCTCTGTGTGTGTGTGTGTGTGAGTAGTCTCTGTGTGTGTGTGTGTCTCATCCTCATTGTACCACTTCGTGCAACCAGGGACGTTATTCGAGTTTTTGCCCCTCTGACAGCCTCAGTCATTGGCACGTAATGTTGTAGAGTTTTGCTAATGTAGCTACAGAGTTCCTCTGATGTTGTAGAGTTTTGCTAATGTTGCTGCAGAGTTCCTCTGATGTTGTAGAGTTTTGCTAATGTTGCTGTAGAGTTCCTGTGATGTTGTAGAGTTTTGCTAATGTTGTTGTAGAGTTTTGCTAATGTTGTAGAGTTTTGCTAATGTTGCTGCAGAGTTCCTCTGATGTTGTAGAGTTTGCTAATGTTGCTGCAGAGTTCCTCTGATGTTGTAGAGTTTTGCTAATGTTGCTGCAGAGTTCCTCTGATGTTGTAGAGTTTTGCTAATGTTGCTGCAGAGTTCCTCTAATGTTGTAGAGTTTTGCTAATGTTGCTGTAGAGTTCCTCTAATGTTGTAGAGTTTTGCTATTGTTGCTTCAGAGTTCTCTAATGTTGTAGAGTTTTGCTAATGTTGCTGCAGAGTTCCTCTAATGTTGTAGAGTTTTGCTAATGTTGCTGTAGAGTTCCTCTGATGTTGTAGAGTTTTGTTAATGTTGTTGTAGAGTTTTCCTAATGTTGCTGCAGAGTTCCTCTAATGTTGTAGAGTTTTGCTAATGTTGCTGTAGAGTTCCTCTGATGTTGTAGAGTTTTGTTAATGTTGTTGTAGAGTTTTCCTAATGTTGCTGTAGAGTTCCTCTGATGTTGTAGAGTTTTGCTAATGTTGCTGTAGAGTTCCTCTGATGTTGTAGAGTTTTATTAATGTTGTTGTAGAGTTTTCCTAATGTTGCTGTAGAGTTCCTCTGATGTTGTAGAGTTTTGCTAATGTTGTTGTAGAGTTTTGCTAATGTTGTTGTAGAGTTTTGCTAATGTTGTTGTAGAGTTTGCTAATGTTGTTGTAGAGTTTTCCTAATGTTGTTGTAGAGTTTTGCTAATGTTGTTGTAGAGTTTTGCTAATGTTACCAAATGAACTAAAAACATCAACTTTCATTGCATTGCCTAAAAAGAATGGTGCAGTTGAATGCAGTGACTTTAGAACAATAAGCCTAATGAGCCATGTTACAAAAATCTTGCTAAAAGTTATACAAGGAAGGATTCAGAATAAAATCAATACTGAATTAGATGAGCAGCAATTTGGATTTAGGAAAATAGCGGGACAAAAGAAGCCATATTCTGCATGAGAACATTAATCGAAAAATACACAGAAGTAAACAAACCAATATATGCCTGCTTCATAGACTACACCAAAGCTTTTGATAGAGTACACCACAAACAACTTATAGAATGCCTAAAAGAGATACATCTAGATGACATGGATATACGACTAATATGCAATCTATACTGGGAGCAAACAGCAATAATAAAATATAACAAAGAATTCTCTACACCCATTGATATAAAAAGAGGAGTAAGACAAGGATGCATCCTATCACCAAGCTTGTTCAATCTATACACTGAGCAAATCTTTAAAAACATCATAGAGATGCCAGGCCTACAAATTAATGGAAAGATAATCAATAACCTAAGATATGCTGACGATACTGTACTACTTGCAGAAAATCTTAAAGACCTACAACAATTACTTAATGAAATAAACATGACAAGCAAAAAATATGGACTAGATATGAATATCAAAAAGACTAAAACTATGATCATAAAACAAAGAAAATACTCAAAACCCACAAGTGAATATCAAAATTGAAGGAATAGACCTGGAGACAGTTCAGAACTACAACTACCTTGGACATACTATAACCAGTGATGGAAAATGTACAACTGAAATAAACAAAAGAATAGGAATGGCAAAAAGTAATTTTAATGTCATGAAGGACATACTAACATCAAAACAAATAACACCAGAGCTAAAACTAAGAATAGCAAAATGTTACATCTTTCTCAATATTCCTATATGGTGCTGAAACATGGACATTAGACAAGAAAACAGAACAGAGAATTGAAGCCTTTGAAATGTGGATATATAGAAGAATAGGTAGAATTGGATGGAAGGAAAAGAAACAAACGACAAAGTCTTAAACAACTAAAAATGAAAAGAGAACTTCTGAACACAATTAGAACAAGACAAATGCGATTCTTAGGCCATGTTAAAAGACACAACAGCCTACTGAAAGTGATCCTGGAGGGGAAAATACAAGGTAAAAGAGGCAGAGGCAGACCAAGATTAACATGGACGAGTAACATCAAAGATGGACAAACCAACCGATGACAACCTGCACCATCAAAGCAAGAGATAGAGCAAAATGGCGCTCCATGGTAGCCAACCTTCGTTGCGGAGACGGCACTCAATGATGATGATGATGCTGTAGAGTTTTGCTAATGTTGTTGTAGAGTTTGCTAATGTTGTTGTAGAGTTCCTCTGATGTTGTAGAGTTTTGTTAATGTTGTTGTAGAGTTTTGCTAATGTTGTTGTAGAGTATTGCTAATGTTGTTGTAGAGTTTTGCTAATGTTGTTGTAGAGTATTGCTAATGTTGTTGTAGAGTTTTGCTAATGTTGTTGCAGAGTTTTGCTAATGTTGTTGTGGATTTTGCTAATGTTGTTGTAGAGTTTTGCTAATGTTGTTGTAGAGTTTTGCTAATGTTGTTGTAGAGTTTTGCTAATGTTGTTGTAGAGTTTGCTAATGTTGTTGTAGAGTATTGTTAATGTTGTTGTAGAGTTTTGCTAATGTTGTTGTAGAGTTTTGCTAATGTTGTTGTAGAGTTTTGCTAATGTTGTTGTAGAGTTTTGCTAATGTTGTTGTAGAGTTTTGCTAATGTTGTTGTAGAGTATCTCTGATATTGTTCTAGACTTTATCTGGTGTTATTGCAGATCTTCTCTCATGTTGTAGAGTTTCTCCGCTGTTCTTGTAGAATTTCAGGAGGTCCAGTGTGTAGTCATGCATGTTAATAATTCCTTGGAGATTAAAATAGAAAAGAGTAGGACATGAATATGGTCGCTGTCCAGGAAAGACTGTCAGCAGTAACTTGCCCACACCACAGGTCGTGCTACGGAGTTTGTGCACATGGGCCAGGATTCTCCTTTAGCTTTCTCGAGATTCTCCAGGGGGATATCGCAGCACCTATGGATTCGCCCGGGATGCAGCAGTCATGACCCTAACAACATACAAGCAAACAAGCAACACACAAACAAACAAACACACAAACAACAAACAAACAAACACACAAACAAACAAACATACAAACAAACAATATACAGCCTGGTGGCAAATTGCGACACAGCATACATTGCCCACAGTAAACGCTTTCTCGATGCAGATAGTGCACACTAGAACAGCAGATGGTGCACACTAGAACAGCAGATGTGCACACTAGAACAGCAGATAGTGCATACTGGAACATCAGATAGTGCACACTGGAACAGCAGATAGTGCACACTGGAACAGCAGATAGTGCATACTGGAACATCAGATAGTGCACACTGGAACAGCAGATAGTGCACACTAGAACAGCAGATAGTGCACACTAGAACAACAGATAGTGCACACTAGAACAACAGATAGTGCACACTAGAACAGTAGATAGTGCACACTAGAACAGCAGATAGTGCACATTAGAACAGCAGGCAGTGCACATTAGAACAGCAGATAGTGCACACTAGAACAGCAGGCAGTGCACATTAGAACAGCAGATAGTGCACATTAGAACAGCAGATAGTGCACACTAGATCAGCAGGCAGTGCACATTAGAACAGCAGATAGTGCACACTAGAACAGCAGATAGTGCACACTAGAACAGCGACAGCGCACACTAGAACAGCGACAGCGCACACTAGAACAGCAGATAGTGCACACTAGAACAGCGACAGCGCACACTAGAACAGCGACAGCGCACACTAGAACAGCAGATAATGCACACTAGAACAGCGACAGCGCACACTAGAACAGCAAATGTCACAGAAAACTGCACTAACGGCACACGAGATGAAAGCTCATCATCATCGAGTGCCTTCTCCGCAACGAAGGTTGGTTACCATGGAGCACCATTCTGCTCTGTCTCTTGCTTTGATGGTGCAGGTTGTGATAGGCTGATTTGTCCATTTTTGATGTTACTCGTCCATGTTAGTCTTGGTCTGCCTCTGCCTCTTTTACCTTGTATTTTCCCCTCCAGGATTACTTTTAGTAGGCTGTTGTGTCTTTTAACATGGCCCCAAAAATCGCATTTGCCTTGTTTGAATTGTGCTTAGTAGTTCTCTTTCATTTTTAGTTGTTTTAAGACTTCATTTGTTTTCTTTTCCTTCCATCCAATTCTACCTATTCTTCTATATATCCACATTTCAAAGGCTTTAATTCTCTGTTCTATTTTCTTGTCTAATGTCCATGTTTCTGCACCATATAAGAATATTGAGAAGATGTAACATTTTGATATTCTTAGTTTTAGCCCTGGTGTTATTTGTTTTGATGTTAGTATGTTCTTCATGGCATTGAAATTACTTTTTGCTATTCCTATTCTTTTGTTTATTTCAGTTGTACATTTTCCATCACTGGTTATAGTATGTCCAAGGTAGTTGTAGCTCTGAACTGTCTCCAGGTCTATTCCTTCAATTTTGATATCCACTTGATGAAAGCTACATCACAACACTGCAATGGTCCAAAGTCATAATTCACATATTCTGATGTCTGTCACGGTACACTAGCATCAAGTCAGCAGTGATCTCTGCAATATGTGCCATTTTGGCACGCAAGGTTTCTGTTTTTGAGATTGTAGTTCTGCCCTATGTGCCGTCTTCGGCTCGAAGGACAATAGATAGATAGACACCAGCATCACTGTCATTGCTCTACGATTGTTTTCCCAGTTTTTCTCCAAGTTTACAACACGGTGCACAAACTCTGTAGCACGGGAGACAGACCCTAACTGTAGAGTTACGGTTTGTTAGAGGCTTTCAGACAGGACCATTAGACTGTTGAGTTGTTTGAGTACACTTAGGTTGCATGTAGTCACAGATACCTCCAACTATCAAGGTGGGATCAAGTTATCATACTTCACCTACGCACTGGCCACAACAGAATGAGAAACCACATGTTCATCAAACTCAAAATAGGAACTACCAGCCTATGCCACATGACAACAAAACATGTTCTACAGGATTGCCCCCAGTATACAGTCCTGAGAAGGACAATGTGGCCTGAAGAGTGCAGTGAAGACGTTTTGGAAGAGGCAAAAAGTGCAGTGAAGACGTTTTGGAAGAGGCAAAAAGTGCAGTGAAGACGTTTGGAAGAGGCAAAAAGTGCAGTGAAGACGTTTTGGAAGAGGCAAAAAGTGCAGTGAAGACGTTTTGGAAGAGGCAAAAAGTGCAGTGAAGACGTTTTGGAAGAGGCAAAAAGTGCAGTGAAGACGTTTTGGAAGAGGCAACAAGTGCAGTGAAGACGTTTTGGAAGAGGCAAACAAGTGCAGTGAAGACGTTTTGTAAGAGGCAACTAGTGCAGTGAAGACGTTTTGGAAGAGGCAAAAAGTGCAGTGAAGACGTTTTGGAAGAGGCAAAAAGTGCAGTGAAGACGTTTTGGAAGAGGCAAAAAGTGCAGTGAAGACGTTTTGGAAGAGGCAAAAGTGCAGTCAAGACGTTTTGGAAGAGGCAACAAGTGCAGTGAAGACGTTTTGGAAGAGGCAACAAGTGCAGTGAAGACGTTTTGTAAGAGGCAACTAGTGCAGTGAAGACGTTTTGGAAGAGGCAAAAAGTGCAGTGAAGACGTTTTGGAAGAGGCAAAAAGTGCAGTGAAGACGTTTTGGAAGAGGCAACTAGTGCAGTGAAGACGTTTTGTAAGAGGCAACAATTGCAGTGAAGACGTTTTGTAAGAGGCAACAAGTGCAGTGAAGACGTTTGGAAGAGGCAACAAGTGCAGTGAAGACGTTTGTAAGAGGCAACAAGTGCAGTGAAGACGTTTTGGAAGAGGCAACAAGTGCAGTGAAGACGTTTTGAAGAGGCAACAAGTGCAGTGAAGACGTTTTGTAAGAGGCAACAAGTGCAGCGAAGACATTTTGTAAGAGGCAACAAGTGCAGCGAAGACGTTTTGGAAGAGGCAACAAGTGCAGTGAAGACGTTTGGAAGAGGCAACAAGTGCAGTGAAGACGTTTTGTAAGAGGCAACAAGTGCAGTGAAGACGTTTTGTAAGAGTCAACAAGTGCAGTGAAGACGTTTGGAAGAGGCAACAAGTGCAGTGAAGACGTTTTGGAAGAGGCAACAAGTGCAGTGAAGACGTTTTGAAGAGGCAACAAGTGCAGTGAAGACGTTTTGGAAGAGACAACAAGTGCAGTGAAGACATTTTGTAAGAGGCAACAAGTGCAGTGAAGACGTTTTGGAAGAGGCAACAAGTGCAGTGAAGACGTTTTGTAAGAGGCAACAAGTGCAGTGAAGACGTTTGGAAGAGGCAACTAGTGCAGTGAAGACGTTTTGTAAGAGGCAACTAGTGCAGTGAAGACATTTTGGAAGAGGCAACAAGTGCAGTGAAGACGTTTGGAAGAGGCAACAAGTGCAGTGAAGACGTTTTGTAAGAGGCAACAAGTGCAGTGAAGACATTTTGTAAGAGGCAACAAGTGCAGTGAAGACGTTTTGGAAGAGGCAACAAGTGCAACGAAGACGTTCTTGGAAAGTCAACAAGTGCTATGAAGACGTTCTTGGAAAGAACAAGGGAGGAAAGCATATCCCCAAAGACACAGGAAATGATAATGACTTTTCTAGCCATCTAATTATAATTAAACAAGTGGAAAAGTTGAGGGGAAACGTAGACAAAGAAGAACAGAGAGAAGATGATACCAGACAACAGAAGAGAATAATTCATAGGAAGTCAACAACTGAAATGATAAACACCTTTAGAAAGTTGTGCAGACACTTGATCACCTACGCCAGCCGACACGGTATTCCGTGATGAGAATAGCAAGATTTGTTCTACAGATTTGGGCTCATACAAGTTTTATGTGATATTTTACAGGAGATTTATGTATGAGCTCTGTGTGCGAAGTGTTGTCCGTTCTTTACCTGTACTGGCTCACAACAAAGATCAAGGATATAAAAGTGTGCGTCGGTGCGTCGTTCTACAGAAGGGATTTATTGGGTGTTGTCTCCACATCAAAGGTTGGCTACCATGCAGCGTCATTCAATCATTGGGTGTTGTCTCCACATCAAAGGTTGGCTACCATGGAGCGTCATTCAATCATGGGTGTTGTCTCCACATCAAAGGTTGGCTACCATGGAGCGTCATTCATTTATTGGGTGCTGTCTCCAGATCGAAGGTTGGCTACCACGGAGCGTCATTCATTCATTGGGTGCCATCTCCACATCGAAGGTTGGCTACCATGGAGCGTCATTCATTTATTGGGTGTTGTCTCCACATCGAGGGTTGGCTACCGTGGAACGTAATTCATTTATTGGGTGCCGTCTCCACATTGAAGGTTGGCTACCATGGAGCGTCATTCATTTATTGGGTGTTGTCTCCACATCGAGGGTTGGCTACCATGGAGCGTCATTCATTTATTGGGTGTTGTCTCCACATCGAGGGTTGGCTACCGTGGAACGTAATTCATTTATTGGGTGCCGTCTCCACATCGAGGGTTGGCTACCGTGGAACGTAATTCATTTATTGGGTGTTGTCTCCACATTGAAGGTTGGCTACCGTGGAGCGTCATTCATTCATTGGGTGTTGTCTCCACATTGAAGGTTGGCTACCATGGAGCGTCATTTCACCCACTTCCCTTGATAGTGCACACTGTCGCACATTCACCATCTATACATTTACTAAGGCCTACATACTGGGAGGGAAAACCGACATTCACCCACAATTTGTGACGTCTTCAGTTATGCGAGCTATAGATGGCTGACGTCATTTTACCCACAACCACACAGGGGGTCACAAGAATGAAAACGTCATAACGTCCGCAGGCCTTATTAATATTATAGATGGTTGTGGTTCACATGTTCACCTTTTGATGGTAGAGTCCTTGTTAGTATTGGTCTGCCTCTGCCTCATCTGCCTGTACATTCGCTCCTTCCAAGATGACTTTCAGACGGGTATTATGTCTCTTCACATTTCTTACAATTTCAGTTTGTCTTTTTCGAATTGTGTTCAGTATTTCAAACAAAAGTAATGGTTATATCGAAGAAACAATCATCACCATCCTGCAGCATAAAAATAAACGAGACAAATCTAAAACAAGTGGAGAGCGTCAAATACTAGGGCACAATAATAACATCAGATGGGAGATGCACCACAGAAATAAAAAGCACAATAGCTCAGGTTAAAATAGCATTTCAGAAAATGAAAAATATCTTATGCAACAAATCTATGTCAATAGAAATGAGAAAGAGAGTTCATCGGTGCTATATAGAACCAATTCTGACCTATGGAAGCGAATCATGGACAGTAGACAAACAAATGAAAAGCCGATTAGAGGGCACAGAGATGGGATTTCTCAGAAGAATGTTGAAAGTTCCCTGGACAGCTAAAAAGACCAATGAGGAAGTTCTCAAGAGGTCAACACAAAAAGGGAGCTCCTAAAAAACATCAGAAAGAAACAATCAACATTTTTCGGGCACATCATGAGAAGAGGAAAGTTGGAATACTTGGTTACAACTGGCAAAATAAAAGGAAAGAGAGATCGCGGACGACAAAGAGAGAAAATACTGGATAGCTTGGTGTCATGGCATGGAAAACAGTCAACAACAGAACTGATACGATGCACTGTAGATAGAAGATTGTGGACACTGATCGCTTACGCCAACCGGTATAGCACA
>JAVIAB010000145.1:51631160-51656347 GCA_032433765.1 Megaustenia siamemsis
CTGTTGTTATAATGAATTCATTAATGAGCACATCTACTGTTGTTATAATGAATTCATTCATGAGCACATCTACTGTTGTTATAATGAATTCATTCATGAGCACATCTACTGTTGTTATAATGAATTCATTCATGAGCACATCTACTGTTGTTATAATGAATTCATTCATGAGCACATCTACTGTTGTTATAATGAATCCGTTAGCACATCTACTGTTGTTATAATGAATTCATTCATGAGCACATCTACTGTTGTTATAATGAATTCATTCATGAGCACATCTACTGTTGTTATAATGAATTCATTAATGAGCACATCTACTGTTGTTATAATGAATTCATTCATGAGCACATCTACTGTTGTTATAATGAATTCATTCATGAGCACATCTACTGTTGTTATAATGAATTCATTCATGAGCACATCTACTGTTGTTATAATGAATTCATTCATGAGCACATCTACTGTTGTTATAATGAATTCATTCATGAGCACATCTACTGTTGTTATAATGAATCCGTTAGCACATCTACTGTTGTTATAATGAATTCATTCATGAGCACATCTACTGTTGTTATAATGAATTCATTCATGAGCACATCTACTGTTGTTATAATGAATTCATTCATGAGCACATCTACTGTTGTTATAATGATTCATTCATGAGCACATCTACTGTTGTTATAATGAATTCATTCATGAGCACATCTACTGTTGTTATAATGAATTCATCCATGAGCACATCTACTGTTGTTATAATGAATTCATTCATGAGCACATCTACTGTTGTTATAATGAATTCATTCATGAGCACATCTACTGTTGTTATAATGAATTCATTCATGAGCACATCTACTGTTGTTATAATGAATTCATTCATGAGCACATCTACTGTTGTTATAATGAATTCATTCATGAGCACATCTACTGTTGTTATAATTCATTCATTCATGAGCACATCTACTGTTGTTATAATGAATTCATTAATGAGCACATCTACTGTTGTTATAATGAATTCATTAATGAGCACATCTACTGTTGTTATAATTCATTCGTGAGCACATCTACTGTTGTTATAATGAATTCATTCATGAGCACATCTACTGTTGTTATAATGAATTCATTCATGAGCACATCTACTGTTGTTATAATGAATCCGTTAGCACATCTACTGTTGTTATAATGAATCCGTTAGCACATCTACTGTTGTTATAATGAATCCGTTAGCACATCTACTGTTGTTATAATTCATTCATTCATGAGCACATCTACTGTTGTTATAAGTCTACCACTTTATGTCAAGAACCCGCTTCATGGCGTTATCCGACCACATGAGGATGTTGTTAAAACAGCTCTTGATGTTATCAGTCAAGCTACTGGTGTTATCATTCAAGCTACTGGTGTTATCATTCAAGCTACTGTTTTTATCATTCAAGCAACTAGTGTTATCATTCAAGCTACTGGTGTTATCATTCAAGCTACTAGTGTTATCATTCAAGCTACTAGTGTTATCATTCAAGCTACTGGTGTTATCATTCAAGCTACTGGTGTTATCATTCAAGCTACTGGTGTTATCATTCAAGCTACTGGTGTTATCATTCAAGCTACTGTTTTTATCATTCAAGCTACTAGTGTTATCATTCAAGCTACTGGTGTTATCATTCAAGCTACTAGTGTTATCATTCAAGCTACTAGTGTTATCATTCAAGCTACTGGTGTTATCATTCAAGCTACTGGTGTTATCATTCAAGCTACTGGTGTTATCATTCAAGCTACTGGTGTTATCATTCAAGCTACTTGTGTTATCATTCAAGCTACTGGTGTTATCATTCAAGCTACTGGTGTTATCATTCAAGCTACTGGTGTTATCATTCAAGCTACTGTTTTTATCATTCAAGCTACTGGTGTTATCATTCAAGCTACTAGTGTTATCATTCAAGCTACTGGTGTTATCATTCAAGCTACTGGTATCATTCAAGCTACTGGTGTTATCATTCAAGCTACTTGTATCATTCAAGCTACTGGTGTTATCATTCAAGCTACTGGTGTTATCATTCAAGCTACTGGTGTTATCATCCAAGCTACTGGTGTTATCATCCAAGCTACTGGTCCTCCACCACAGTTCTGCCTCCAACCTGGCAATCTGTCATGACATTCTGTGTGCCACTGTTGATCAGTCACATCAACTCTGACGCAAGAAGTCAGTTCAGTGTCACTGACAGCTATGGTACAAGATGTTAGCAGTCATTCTTGCTCACTCGGTGATTTCAAACTCTGAGTTCAGAAACAACAAAAAAAACACAGGGAAAATGTCTTCTGGGGTCGTGGGATCAAACCGTTTGAGAACCGGCCTAGTAAGTTGTTGCAGGAACCAAACCACACGGTTAATGTGAAACGCAGGTTTATCATGAGGTGGTTGTAATGGAGAGACAGAGCGTGAGATGGAGAGAGAGAGAGAGAGAGAGAGAGAGAGAGGGGGGGGGGGTGGGTGGGATGTAAGGTAGATAATCCAGGATTTAGAAGTGAACATCTGTGGCAAGCAATGGTTGTGTTCCCAGCTGCTTATTGAATGCGATGTGTTCAAGTTAAGGGAAAGCTAACCGTGTATTCTTCTGTCTTTGATCTGTTTCGTTCTGTCCATTCGCGAAAAAATAACCCCTGGGATAGTTCTATCTCAGTATAGCATTGTCAATGTTGGGGGCCCAGTCAAATGGAGGTCCAGTCAAAATGTTGCGGGTCCAGTCAAAGTTTGCGGTTCCAGTCAAAATGCTGGGGGTCCAGTCAAAATGTTGGGGGTCCAGTCAAAATGTTGGGGGTCCAGTCAAAATGTTGCGGGTCCAGTCAAAATGTTGGGGGTCCAGTCAAAATGTTGCGGTTCCAGTCAAAATGTTGCGGGTCCAGTCAAAATGTTGCGGGTCCAGTCAAAATGTTGCGGGTCCAGTCAAAATGTTGCGGTTCCAGTCAAAATGTTGCGGGTCCAGTCAAAATGTTGCGGGTCCAGTCAAAATGTTGCGGGTCCAGTCAAAATGTTGCGGGTCCAGTCAAAATGTTGCGGGTCCAGTCAAAGTTTGTGGTTCCAGTCAAAATGCTGGGGGTCCAGTCAAAGTTTGTGGTTCCAGTCAAAATGTTGCGGGTCCAGTCAAAATGCTGCGGGTCCAGTCAAAATGTTGCGGGTCCAGTCAAAATGCTGGGGGTCCAGTCAAAGTTTGTGGTTCCAGTCAAAATGTTGCGGGTCCAGTCAAAATGTTGGGGGTCCAGTCAAAATGTTGCGGGTCCAGTCAAAATGCTGGGGGTCCAGTCAAAGTTTGTGGTTCCAGTCAAAATGTTGGGGGTCCAGTCAAAATGCTGGGGGTCCAGTCAAAATGTTGCGGTTCCAGTCAAAATGTTGCGGGTCCAGTCAAAATGTTGGGGGTCCAGTCAAAATGTTGCGGGTCCAGTCAAAATGTTGCGGGTCCAGTCAAAATGTTGCGGGTCCAGTCAAAATGTTGCGGGTCCAGTCAAAATGTTGCGGGTCCAGTCAAAATGTTGCGGGTCCAGTCAAAATGTTGCGGGTCCAGTCAAAGTTTGTGGTTCCAGTCAAAATGCTGGGGGTCCAGTCAAAGTTTGTGGTTCCAGTCAAAATGTTGCGGGTCCAGTCAAAATGCTGGGGGTCCAGTCAAAATGTTGCGGGTCCAGTCAAAATGCTGGGGGTCCAGTCAAAGTTTGTGGTTCCAGTCAAAATGTTGCGGGTCCAGTCAAAATGTTGGGGTCCAGTCAAAATGTTGCGGGTCCAGTCAAAATGCTGGGGGTCCAGTCAAAGTTTGTGGTTCCAGTCAAAATGTTGGGGGTCCAGTCAAAATGCTGGGGGTCCAGTCAAAATGTTGCGGTTCCAGTCAAAATGTTGGGGGTCCGGTCAAAATGTTGCGGGTCCAGTCAAAATGTTGGGGGTCCAGTCAAAGTTTGTGGTTCCAGTCAAAATGTTGCGGGTCCAGTCAAAATGCTGGGGGTCCAGTCAAAGTTTGTGGTTCCAGTCAAAATGTTGCGGGTCCAGTCAAAATGTTGGGGGTCCAGTCAAAATGTTGCGGGTCCAGTCAAAATGTTGGGGGTCCAGTCAAAATGTTGCGGTTCCAGTCAAAATGTTGCGGGTCCAGTCAAAATGTTGGGGGTCCAGTCAAAATGTTGCGGGTCCAGTCAAAGTTTGTGGTTCCAGTCAAAATGCTGGGGGTCCAGTCAAAATGTTGGGGGTCCAGTCAAAATGTTGCGGTTCCAGTCAAAATGTTGGGGGTCCAGTCAAAATGTTGGGGGCACAGGCAATATGTTGGGGGTCCAGTCAAAATGTTGGGGGTCCAGTCAAAATGTTGCGGTTCCAGTCAAAATGTTGGGGGTCCAGTCAAAATGTTGGGGCTCAGTCAAAATGGTGGGGTCCAGTCAATATGTTGGGGTCCAGTCAAAATGTTGGGGCCCAGTCAAATGTTGGGGCCCAGTCAAAATGTTGGGGCCAGTCAAAATGTTGGGGTCCAGTCAAAATGTTGGGGGCCCTTTCGCAGTTATCTCCTAATACTATTCTGATCTTTCCAATTATCAAACCATCGCACAAATGTCGCACAGCCTACGCACAAATGTCGCACAACCATCGCACAAATGTCGCACAACCATCGCACAAATGTCGCACAACCATCGCACAAATGTCGCACAACCATCGCACAAATGTCGCACAGCCATCGCACAAATGTCGCACAAATGTCGCACAGCCATCGCACAAATGTCGCACAACCATCGCACAAATGTCGCACAGCCATCGCACAAATGTCGCACACCATCGCACAACTGCCAGCACTGCTGGCCAAGGAAACAATAACAGAGGCAAAACTGGCACTCAACAACACAACATTCACACAACGTAATGCTACCAATGAGACCCTAGATGCAAGAACAATAAGAAAAATAACTTCTACAGAGATGAAATGTGTCAGACGAATGACAGGAAACAGTCAGAGATAAGATCAGAAATGAAGAACTGAGAAAAAAGCTAGGAATAGCCCCGTCATAGAATATATAAAGAAACAACAGATAAAATGGTTTGGTCACGTGACAAGACAGAAAGATCAAAACATAACACAACGAGCCTTTAATTAACGTTGTAAGAACACCATACTCAAGGGCCGACGATGAATACGATGAATTGATTATGTTATTTAAGCACTAGAAAACATAATACTAGGAGAGGCCAACAGAAGAGCAAAAGACTGCAAATTATATCTCCCCACGACGCTAAAATGAGGAAGCGAGATAAAAAGAATATTACAAATAAATCAGTTTTATTAATTAAATAAACATTAACAGCCAGTTATTTTGTTAAATAAAAAAAAATAAACATGATTGAAGAATTATCTAATGTCGTTTCTATAAAGAAATCAAACTGAGAACATTTTCTAATATTTGGTTCTGTGGTGACGTCATATTCAGTTGTTTTAATAGCAAGTGACGTCAGTTTGTCCCATTGACGATCGATGTCAGTTGCTCAACAGATCTAACTTCTAAAGATTGGGTTATCATTTTGGATCTGTTTCATCTTCGCTTCTGGACACTCCGCTATGAGAGGAGACGAGCGAGCCGACAGACTGGAACAGCTGCCGTGAATGGCGGACGTCAATTGGATCCTTTTGATATTCTGAACGTTCTCAGGGAGGGAGGTGAGTTGATGACTCAGTCACTGATCATGAATCTACAGCTCATCGTGGCAACACTTAGGAATCGTAGACTACGGTGGCTGGGTCATGCCAGAAGAATGACAAACATTCGTATACCCAAACAAATACTATATGGTGAACTTAAGGACGGAAAGAGACCAAAGACCAGACCAGTGCTGAGATATAAGGATGTTTGTAGAGCTTCCTTGAGGGAATTCTCTATCAGTGAAAGAGATCAAAGGACAGACAGACCAGGGCTGAGATATAAGGATGTTTGTAGGGCTTCCTTGAGGGAATTCTCTATCAGTGAAAGAGATCAAAGGACAGACAGACCAGGGCTGAGATATAAGGATGTTTGTAGGGCTTCCTTGAGGGAATTCTCTATCAGTGAAAGAGATCAAAGGACAGACATACCAGGGCTGAGATATAAGGATGTTTGTAGGGCTTCCTTGAGGGAATTCTCTATCAGTGAAAGAGATCAAAGGACAGACAGACCAGGGCTGAGATATAAGGATGTTTGTAGATCTTCCTTGAGGGAATTCTCTATCAGTGAAAGAGATCAAAGGACAGACAGACCAGGGCTGAGATATAAGGATGTTTGCAGAGTTTCCTTGAGGGAATTCTCTATCAGTGAAAGAGACCAAAGACCAGATCAATGCTGAGATATAAGGATGTTTGCAGAGTTTCCTTGAGGGAATTCTTTATCAGTGAAAGAGACAAAGGACAGACCAGTGCTGAGATATAAGGATGTTTGCAGAGTTTCCTTGAGGGAATTCTCTATCAGTGAAAGAGACCAAAGGACAGACCAGTGCTGAGATATAAGGATGTTTGCAGAGTTTCCTTGAGGGAATTCTCTATCAGTGAAAGAGACCAAAGGACAGACCAGTGCTGAGATATAAGGATGTTTGCAGAGTTTCCTTGAGGAATTCTCTATCAGTGAAAGAGACCAAAGGACAGACCAATGCTGAGATATAAGGATGTTTGTAGGGCTTCCTTGAGGGAATTCTCTATCAGTGACAGAAAGTGGGAAAATCTGAGTGCATGATCGTAGCACATGGAGAACAAAAATAAAGACTGGCACAGCAACATTACATACGGCAGCGTTCATATCAAATTCCGAAGACAAAAGTCGCAGGAGTAGGAGACGAGAAGGCCAGGCATTACAAATATATTTAGTTTATTCTACGGTGGGATATGTCTATCCAATATTAGCTGATTCAGTCATAGTTCTCCACGATTAACGGACGATCTGCAGCTAGTTCTTGTAGTTCTTGATTTCTTCTTAGTTCCATGCTTGAGCCATCCCTAGTCAATAGTTCTGATCATCTTGGTCATCCGTGTTTTCTTTAACCAGAAGGTTTTAAAGTGAACGCCTCATAGGAAATTACTTATTCAAGATAAGACAACTTGACACGAACACCCCGGGTGTGCATGTCAGGCAGTTGAGAACATCGTGACCTGTTTAATGGAACTCCTTCCTTCTAGAATGTACGTCTTTAACACAAGCCGTCAACCCATATCCACTTCTTCCCTCTCAACAAATATTTCTGCCTCCTTTAATTACTGTAAATACAAAAACAACATGTCGCAAGAGCTCGCACATCTTGGAGGCTCTGTGATGGTATAACATCATTTGAGGCTCTGTGATGGTATAACATGATTTGAGGCTGTGTGATGGTATAACATCATTTGAGGCTGTGTGATGGTATAACATCATTTGAGGCTGTGTGATGGTATAACATCATTTGAGGCTGTGTGATGGTATAACATCATTTGAGGCTGTGTGATGGTATAACATGATTTGAGGCTGTGTGATGGTATAACATCATTTGAGGCTGTGTGATGGTATAACATTATTTGAGGCTCTGTGATGGTATAACATCATTTGAGGCTGTGTGATGGTATAACATCATTTGAGGCTGTGTGATGGTATAACATCATTTGAGGCTGTGTGATGGTATAACATCATTTGAGGCTGTGTGATGGTATAACATCATTTGAGGCTGTGTGATGGTATAACATCATTTGAGGCTGTGTGATGGTATAACATCATTTGAGGCTGTGTGATGGTATAACATCATTTGAGGCTGTGTGATGGTATAAAATCATTTGAGGCTGCGTGATGGTATAACATCATTTGAGGCTGTGTGATAGTATAACATCATTTGAGGCTGTGTGATGGTATAACATCATTTGAGGCTGGGGGATGGTATAACATCATTTGAGGCTGGGGGACGGTATAACATCATTTGAGGTTGTGTGATGGTATAACATCATTTGAGGCTGTGTGATGGTATAACATCATTGAGGCTGGGGGATGGTATAACATCATTTGAGGCTGTGTGATGGTATAACATCATTTGAGGCTGTGTGATGGTATAACATCATTTGAGGCTGTGTGATGGTATAACATCATTTGAGGCTGTGTGATGGTATAACATCATTTGAGGCTGTGTGATGGTATAACATCATTTGAGGCTGTGTGATGGTATAACATCATTGAGGCTGTGTGATGGTATAACATCATTTGAGGCTGTGTGATGGTATAACATCATTTGAGGCTGTGTGATGGTATAACATAATTTGAGGCTGTACTAAGGCAGAACTTAGAAGAGAAAAGACTCATGAAAAAAAAGAAAACCGTGTGGATCGGTGGGACTGACTTGTTCATTCTGTGTCCGTGCGTGCGTGCGTGTGTGTGTATGTGTGTTTGTCAAACATTGGTAGAATTGAACAAAACTTTTTCGACAAAAACGAAATTTCCACACACAAAAAAAGACAAAAATACAAAAGCCTCAAAAAAACCGTCTGACAAGTACAAGTGACAACCTGATGTATTCCAACAACTTCACTTATTCCAACAACCTGATGTATTCCAACAACTTCACTTATTCCAACAACCTGATGTATTCCAACAACTTCACTTATTCCAACAACCTGATGTATTCCAACAACCTGATGTATTCCAACAACTTCACTTATTCCAACAACCTGATGTATTCCAACAACTTCACTTATTCCAACAACCTGATGTATTCCAACAACTTCACTTATTCCACAACCTGATGTATTCCAACAACTTCACTTATTCCAACAACCTGATGTATTCCAACAACCTGATGTATTCCAACAACTTCACTTATTCCAACAACCTGATTTATTCCATTAACCTGATTTATTCCAGCAACTTCACTTATTCCAACAACCTGATGTATTCCAACAACTTCACTTATTCCAACAACTTCACTTATTCCAACAACCTGATGTATTCCATTAACCTGATTTATTCCAACAACTTCACTTATTCCAACAACCTGATGTATTCCAACAACTTCACTTATTCCAACAACTTCACTTATTCCAACAACCTGATGTATTCCAACAACTTCACTTATTCCAACAACCTGGTGTATTCCAACAACCTGATGTATTCCAACAACTTCACTTATTCCAACAACCTGACTTATTCCAACAACCTGATTTATTCCAACAACCTGATTATTCCAACAACCTGATTTATTCCAACAACCTGATTTATTTCAACAACCTGATTTATTCCAACAACCTGATTTATTCCAACAACCTGATTTATTCCAGCAACCTGATTTATTCCAACAACCTGATTTATTCAACAACTTCATTTATTCCAACAACTTCATTTATTCCAACAACTTCATTTATTCCAACAACCTGATTTATTTCAACAACCTGATTTATTCCAACAACCTGATTTATTCCAACAACCTGATTTAATCCAGCAACCTGATTTATTCCAACAACCTGATTTATTCCAGCAACCTGATTTATTCCAACAGCCTGATTTATTCCAACAACCTGATTTATTCCAACAACTTCACTTATTCCAACAATCTGATTATTCCAACAACCTGATGTATTCCAACAACTTCACTTATTCCAACAACCTGATTTATTCCAACAACCTGATGTATTCCAACAACCTGATGTATTCAACAACCTGATTTATTCCAACAACCTGATGTATTCCAACAACCTGATGTATTCCAACAACCTGATGTATTCCAACAACCTGATGTATTCCAACAACCTGATGTATTCCAACAACCTGATTTATTCCAACAACCTGATGTATTCCAACAACCTGATGTATTCCAACAACTTCATTTATTCCAACAACCTGATTTATTTCAACAACCTGATTTATTCCAACAACCTGATTTATTCCAACAACCTGATTTATTCCAGCAACCTGATTTATTCAAACAACCTGATTTATTCCAACAACTTCATTTATTCCAACAACTTCATTTATTCCAACAACTTCATTTATTCCAACAACCTGATTTATTTCAACAACCTGATTTATTCCAACAACCTGATTTATTCCAACAACCTGATTTAATCCAGCAACCTGATTTATTCCAACAACCTGATTTATTCCAGCAACCTGATTTATTCCAACAGCCTGATTATTCCAACAACTTCACTTATTCCAACAATCTGATTTATTCGAACAACCTGATTTATTCCAACAACTTCACTTATTCCAACAACTTTACTTATTCCAACAACTTTACTTATTCCAACAACTTCATTTATTCCACAACCTGATTTATTTCAATAACCTGATTTATTTCAACAACCTGAATTATTTCAATAACCTGATTTATTTCAACAGCCTGATTTATTTCAGCAATCTGATTATCCAACAACCTAATTTATTCGTCAACCTGATTTATTTCAACAGCCTGATTTATTCCAACAATCTAATTTATTCCAACAACCTGATTTATTTCAACAATCTAATTTATTCCAACAACCTGATTTATTTCAACAATCTGATTTTATTCCAACAACCTAATTTATTCGTCAACCTGATTTATTTCAACAGCCTGATTTATTCCAACAACCTAATGTATTCCAACAACCTGATTTATTTCAACAATCTAATTTATTCAAACACCTGATTTATTCCAACAATCTAATTTATTCCAACAACCTAATTTATTCGTCAACCTGATTTATTCCAGCAACCTGATTTATTCCAACAATCTAATTTATTCCAACAACCTAATTTATTCGTCAACCTGATTTATTCCAACAACCTGATTTATTCCAACAATCTAATTTATTCCAACAACCTGATTTATTCGTCAACCTGATTTATTCCAGCAACCTGATTTATTCCAACAACCTAATTTATTCCAACAACCTAATGTATTCCAACAACCTGATTTATTTCAACAACCTGATTTATTTCAATAACCTGATTTATTTCATCAACCTAATGTATTCCAACAACCTGATTTATTTCAACAACCTGATTTATTTCAATAACCTGATTTATTTCATCAAATTTTTTTATTCAACAACCTAATTTATTCCAACAACCTGATGTATTCCAACAACCTAATTTATTTTATCAACATAATGTATTCCAACAACTAATGTATTCCAACAACCTGATGTATTCCAACAACCTAATTTATTCCAACAACCTAATGTATTCCAACAACCTAATTTATTTCATCAACTTAATGTATTCAACAACCTAATTTATTTCATCAACCTAATGTATTCCAACAACCTAATTTATTTCATCAACCTAATGTATTCCAACAACCTAATTTATTTCATCAACCTAATGTATTCCAACAACCTAATGTATTCCAACAACCTGATTTATTTCAATAACTGATTTATTCCAACAACCTGATTTATTTCAATAACCTGATTTATTCCAACAACCTGATTTATTCCAACAACCTGATTTATTTCAATAACCTGATTTATTCCAGCAACCTGATTTATTTCAATAACCTGATTTATTCCAACAACCTGATTTATTTCAATAACCTGATGTATTCCAACAACCTGATTTATTTCAACAACCTGATTTATTTCAGCAACCTGATTTATTTCAACAACCTGATTTACTCCAACAACCTGATTTATTCCAACAGCCTGATTTATTCCAACAACCTGATTTATTCTAATAACCTGATTTATTCTAATAACCTGATTCCAAAAACCTGATGGATACAAAGAAAACCTGATATATTGAGCAGATCTAGCACCTGCCTGTTGAGCTTCCAAGACTCTGGAAATAGCAAAATCCGGCAACAGGCCAGCAGGTAGACATTAGGCTGTACTCTTACATATACACAGCCAAACATATATTGGAATTATAGGAGAGAGAAACAGATAAACATAAAAACATACCGACGAGAAAAATATGGTCCGCATTTCTGGTTATTTTCGGAAATGTGTTCGGTTATTTTCGGAAATGTGTTCGGTTATTTTCGGAAAAATGAAATCACTGTAACATTTAGAAGATGTTTTTTTTTAAATTTTATCCGGGAGTGATTGTCTTTCAAATAATTGGTTACAATAACACCAGATGGGAGATGTAGCACAACAGTAACATTAGATGGGAGATGTACAACAGAAATAGACAGTAGAATAGCTCAGGCCAAAATTGCATTTCAGAAAATCCCACCTGAGATTGTTTGTCCTTACACTTATCTTTGTTGTCATTAATGACTGTCACCACCTGAGCTTGTTTGTCCTTACACTTATCTGTGTTGTCATTAATGACTGCCACCACCTGAGCTTGTTTGTTCTTACACTTATCTGTGTTGTCATTAATGACTGTCACCACCTGAGCTTGTTTGTTCCTACACTTATCTTTGTTGTCATTAATGACTGTCACCACCTGAGCTTGTTTGTCCTTACATTTATCTTTGTTGTCATTAATGACTGTCACCACCTGAGCTTGTTTGTTCTTACACTTATCTTTGTTGTCATTAATGACTGTCACCACCTGAGCTTGTTTGTTCTTACACTTATCTGTGTTGTCATTAATGACTGCCACCAACTGAGCTTGTTTGTCCTTACACTTATCTTTGTTGTCATTAATGACTGTCACCACCTGAGCTTGTTTGTTCTTACACTTATCTTTGTTGTCATTAATGACTGTCACCACCTGAGCTTGTTTGTTCCTACACTTATCTTTGTTGTCATTAATGACTGTCACCACCTGAGCTTGTTTGTTCTTACACTTATCTGTGTTGTCATTAAGGACTGTCACCACCTGAGCTTGTTTGTCCTTACACTTATCTTTGTTGTCATTAATGACTGTCACCACCTGAGCTTGTTTGTCCTTACACTTATCTGTGTTGTCATTAATGACTGTCACCACCTGAGCTTGTTTGTTCTTACACTTATCTTTGTTGTCATTAATGACTGTCACCACCTGAGCTTGTTTGTCCTTACACTTATCTTTGTTGTCATTAATGACTGTCACCACCTGAGCTTGTTTGTTCCTACACTTATCTTTGTTGTCATTAATGACTGTCACCACCTGAGCTTGTTTGTTCTTACACTTATCTTTGTTGTCATTAATGACTGTCACCACCTGAGCTTGTTTGTCCTTACACTTATCTGTGTTGTCATTAATGACTGTCCACCACCTGAGCTTGATTGTTCTTACATTTATCTGTGTTGTCATTAATGACTGTCACCACCTGAGCTTATTTGTTCTTACACTTATCTTTGTTGTCATTAATGACTGTCACCACCTGAGCTTGTTTGTCCTTACACTTATCTGTGTTGTCATTAATGACTGTCCACCACCTGAGCTTGATTGTTCTTACATTTATCTGTGTTGTCATTAATGACTGTCACCACCTGAGCTTATTTGTTCTTACACTTATCTTTGTTGTCATTAATGACTGTCACCACCTGAGCTTGTTTGTCCTTATACTTATCTGTGTTGTCATTAATGACTGTCCACGACCTGTGCTTGTTTGTTCTTACACTTATCTGTGTTGTCATTAATGACTGCCACCACCTGAGCTTGTTTGTTCTCACACTTATCTTTGTTGTCATTAATGACTGTCACCACCTGAGCTTGTTTGTTCTTACACTTATCTGTGTTGTCATTAATGACTGCCACCACCTGAGCTTGTTTGTTCTCATACTTATCTTTGTTGTCATTAATGACTGTCACCACCTGAGCTTGTTTGTTCCTACACTTATCTTTGTTGTCATTAATGACTGTCACCACCTGAGCTTGTTTGTTCCTACACTTATCTTTGTTGTCATTAATGACTGTCACCACCTGAACTTGTTTGTCCTTACATTTATCTTTGTTGTCATTAATGACTGTCACCACCTGAGCTTGTTTGTCCTTACATTTATATTTGTTGTCATTAATGACTGTCACCACCTGAGCTTGTTGTTCTTACACTTATCTGTGTTGTCATTAATGACTGTCACCACCTGAGCTTGTTTGTTCTTACACTTATCTGTGTTGTCATTAATGACTGTCACCACCTGAGCTTATTTGTTCTTACACTTATCTGTGTTGTCATTAATGACTGTCACCACCTGAGCTTGTTTGTTCTTACACTTATCTGTGTTGTCATTAATGACTGTCACCACCTGAACTTGTTTGTCCTTACACTTATCTGTGTTGTCATTAATGACTGTCACCACCTGAGCTTGTTTGTTCTTACACTTATCTGTGTTGTCATTAATGACTGTCACCACCTGAGCTTGTTTGTTCTTACATTTATCTGTGTTGTCATTAATGACTGTCACCACCTGAGCTTGTTTGTTCTTACACTTATCTGTGTTGTCATTAATGACTGTCACCACCTGAGCTTGTTTGTTCTTACACTTATCTGTGTTGTCATTAATGACTGTCACCACCTGAGCTTGTTTGTTCTTACACTTATCTGTGTTGTCATTAATGACTGTCACCACCTGAGCTTGTTTGTCCTTACACTTATCTTTGTTGTCATTAATGACTGTCACCACCTGAGCTTGTTTGTCCTTACATTTATATGTGTTGTCATTAATGACTGTCACCACCTGAGCTTGTTTGTCCTTACATTTATATGTGTTGTCATTAATGACTGTCACCACCTGAGCTTGTTTGTTCTTACACTTATCTGTGTTGTCATTAATGACTGTCACCACCTGAGCTTGTTTGTTCTTACACTTTTCTGTGTTGTCATTAATGACTGTCACCACCTGAGCATGTTTGTCCTTACACTTATCTTTGTTGTCATTAATGACTGTCCACTACCTGAGCTTGTTTGTCCTTACACTTATCTGTGTTGTCATTAATGACTGTCCACCACCTGAGCTTGTTTGTTCATGATAGCTTTTATATCTGGCTACAACGATGTTAATTTTAGACTAACTACCTTCTTTATTCCAGTGAGAGTGGAGTCACCATGACTGCTATGTTCGGTATTTAGTGATAATACAATCTGAATGTGAATCATGGACAATTTCGCAAACAGCAAGGAAGAAAACCCTAACATTATTTACAAAACACTACAGAAAAACCATTTAGATACCTTGGATAATGAAAAAGAGAGCAATGAAGACATTAACAGATTTAAATATTTATAAGAACTGGATTATAAACACCATTCTACAGAGGAAATGTCAATACTATGGTCACAACAAGAGACACAACGGGCAGGTAAGAACAATAATGGAAGGTATAGTTCCTGGGCGACCCATCAGGGGCAGACAAAGAAGAAGTGGTTTCAATACAACAAGGAGACCTTGAACATGACAACGGAAGAAGTGGGAGATCTGGCTAGAGACAGAGATTCTTTCAGACGGGCTGTGGTGAATGTAACGTTCTGTGGGAGATCTGGCTAGAGACAGAGATTCTTTCAGACGGGCTGTGGTGAATGTAACGTTCTGTGGGAGATCTGGATAGAGACAGAGATTCTTTCAGACAGGCTGTGGTGAATGTAAGGTTCTGTGGGAGATCTGTCTAGAGACAGAGATTCTTTCAGACGGGCTGTGGTGAATGTAACGTTCTGTGGGAGATCTGGCTAGAGACAGAGATTCTTTCAGACGGGCTGTGGTGAATATAACGTTCTGTGGGAGATCTGTCTAGAGACTGAGATTCTTTCAGACGGACTGCGGTGAATGTGACTTTCTATGGGAGATCTGACTAGAGACAGAGATTCTTTCAGACGGGGCTGTGATGAATGTAACGTTCTGTGGGAGATCTGACTAGAGACAGAGATTCTTTCAGACGGGGCTGTGATGAATGTAACGTTCTGTGGGAGATCTGACTAGAGACAGAGATTCTTTCAGACGGACTGTGGTGAATGCAACGTTCTGTTGGAGATCTGACTAGAGACGGAGATTCTTTCAGACGGACTGCGGTGAATGTGACTTTCTATGGGAGATCTGACTAGAGACAGAGATTCTTTCAGACGGGCTGCGGTGAATGTGACTTTCTATGGGAGATCTGACTAGAGACAGAGATTTTTTCAGACGGACTGCGGTGAATGTGACTTTCTATGGGAGATCTGACTAGAGACAGAGATTCTTTCAGACGGGCTATGATGAATGTAATGTTCTGTGGAGATCTGACTAGAGACAGAGATTCTTTCAGACGGGCTATGATGAATGTAATGTTCTGTGGGAGATCTGACTAGAGACAGAGATTCTTTCAGACGGGCTATGATGAATGTAATGTTCTGTGGGAGATCTGGCTAGAGACAGAGATTATTTCAGAAGGGCTATGATGAATGTAATGTTCTGTGGGAGATCTGGCTAGAGACAGAGATGATTTCAGACGGGCTATGATGAATGTAATGTTCTGTGGGAGATCTGGCTAGAGACAGAGATTCTTTCAGACGGGCTGCGGTGAATGTGACTTTCTATGGGAGATCTGACTAGAGACAGAGATTTTTTCAGACGGGCCGCGGTGAATGTGACTTTCTATGGGAGATCTGACTAGAGACAGAGATTCTTTCAGACAGGCTGTGGTGCATGTAACGTTCTGTGGGAGATCTGGCTAGAGACAGAGATTCTTTCAGACAGGCTCTGGTGAATGTAACGTTCTGTGCGAGATCTGGCTAGAGACAGAGATTCTTTCAGACAGGCTGTGGTGAATGTAAAGTTCTGTGGGAGATCTGGCTAGAGACGAGATTCTTTCAGACGGGCTGTGGTGAATGTAACGTTCTGTGGGAGATCTGGCTAGAGACAGAGATTCTTTCAGACGGGCTGTGGTGAATGTAACGTTCTGTGGGAGATCTGTCTAGAGACTGAGATTCTTTCAGACGGACTGCGGTGAATGTGACTTTCTATGGGAGAACTGACTAGATACAGAGATTCTTTCAGACGGGGCTGTGATGAATGTAACGTTCTGTGGGAGATCTGACTAGAGACAGAGATTCTTTCAGACGGACTGTGGTGAATGCAACGTTTCTGTTGGAGATCTGACTAGAGACAGAGATTCTTTCACACGGACTGCGGTGAATGTGACTTTCTATGGGAGATCTGACTAGAGACAGAGATTCTTTCAGACGGGCTGCGGTGAATGTGACTTTCTATGGGAGATCTGACTAGAGACAGAGATTTTTCAGACGGACTGCGGTGAATGTGACTTTCTATGGGAGATCTGACTAGAGACAGAGATTCTTTCAGACGGGCTATGATGAATGTAATGTTCTGTGGGAGATCTGACTAGAGACAGAGATTCTTTCAGACGGGCTATGATGAATGTAATGTTCTGTGGAGATCTGACTAGAGACAGAGATTCTTTCAGACGGGCTATGATGAATGTCATGTTCTGTGGGAGATCTGGCTAGAGACAGAGATTATTTCAGACGGGCTATGATGAATGTAATGTTCTGTGGGAGATCTGGCTAGAGACAGAGATTATTTCAGACGGGCTGTGATGATGTAATGTTCTGTGGGAGATCTGGCTAGAGACAGAGATTATTTCAGACGGGCTATGATGAATGTAATGTTCTGTGGAGATCTGGCTAGAGACAGAGATTATTTCAGGACGGGCTATGATGAATGTAATGTTCTGTGGGAGATCTGGCTAGAGACAGAGATTTTTTCAGACGGGCTGCGGTGAATGTGACTTTCTATGGGAGATCTGACTAGAGACAGAGATTTTTTCAGACGGACTGCGGTGAATGTGACTTTCTATGGGAGATCTGACTAGAGACAGAGATTCTTTCAGACGGGCTATGATGAATGTAATGTTCTGTGGGAGATCTGACTAGAGACAGAGATTCTTTCAGACGGGCTATGATGAATGTAATGTTCTGTGGGAGATCTGGCTAGAGACAGAGATTATTTCAGACGGGCTATGATGAATGTAATGTTCTGTGGGAGATCTGGCTAGAGACAGAGATTATTTCAGACGGGCTATGATGAATGTAATGTTCTGTGGGAGATCTGACTAGAGACAGAGATTATTCAGACGGGCTGTGGTGAATGTAATGTTTTTTCAAAGACTTGCGACCTGATGATGAAAGTCAGAATGCTATTTTATGTTTTGCTATTTCATGATAATAAACAGCCAGCATGTCTGCTACGTTCAGTGGTTAATGATAATTAAGATTAATGCCTATGTTTGTATTCACGTCTCCTCATCTTTCTCCCTCCTTTTCTTCATCGTTCACCCTTTACTGGTAGTAATTTTTACTACGGTATCTAAACACGTCAGTCACAGATAGATATCGCAATTAAAGGTTAGGTAGGAGTTCATCCGTTGTGGCGTTAGGTTACGGCGAGTCGTAATATTTGCGCCTGTCGCTCTGACAATTCCATTTCCGGTATGGGCAGAATTTTAATTAACAATTCCGCAAGGAAAAAGGCCACGTTAGCTTATTTTTTCCCTCTTTTCACGTACGCAGAGTGCACATCGAGCATTCTATTCTTTTTTGTCACCGCTACTCGCGAATTTAAGACATCGAATCTCACAACCTGGAGACCTGTGGAGACTACCAACCATGAGAAAAAAACGGAATTCGATGAGAATCATTCTAACTTGTCTCTGACGGGATTCAAACCTGGGGCTGCTCTGTGCAGAGACCGACGCCCTACCTCTATACTCTCATGCTATTGTCGTTGCTATTTATGTCTTGGTACTTGGGTCACACTACCAATAAGATGTGCCCACAACAAAATATGGTGCAATAATAAGGAGATGGAGACCATAACAATAAGATGTGTTCATAGCAGTAGGATATGCCCATAATAGTAGGATATGGAATAGCAGTAGGATATGCCCATAATAGTAGGATATGGAAATAGCAGTAGGATATGCCCATAACAGTAGGATATGCCCATAATAGTAGGATATGCCCATAATAGTAGGATATGTCCATAATAGTAGGATATGCCATAATAGTAGGATATGCCCATAATAGTAGGATATGCCCATAATAGTAGGATATGTCCATAATAGTAGGATATGTCCATAATAGTAGGATATGCCCATAATAGTAGGATATGCCCATAATAGTAGGATATGTCCATAATAGTAGGATATGCCCATAACAGTAGGATATGTCCATAATTGTTGGATATGCCCATAACAGTAGGATATGCCCATAACAGTAGGATATGTCCCATAACAGTAGGATATGTCCATAACAGTAGGATATGCCCATAACAGTAGGATATGTCCATAACAGTAGGATATGTCCATAACAGTAGGATATGCCCATAACAGTAGGATATGCCCATAACAGTAGGATATGTCCATAACAGTAGATATGTCCATAACAGTAGGATATGTCCATAACAGTAGGATATGCCTATAACAGTAGGATATGCCTATAACAGTTGGATGCGCCTATAACAAAAAATGAACTGATGATTAAAAGAAAAAAAATCGTTGTTAAAGATAAACTCCTCGCCATAGAGAGTCGGAAACTGAAACGATACAGCTCATCAGCTCTGGCAAAACACAGCCACACAGTAAACGTGAGAAAAGAAAGGGGCAGAATAATAGATAAAGAATTAATTGGATTGACAATATTAAGACATGTGTGGGTCTCGACTTCGCCAGCTCACAGAGGTAGCGAGGAACAAGGAAAGTAGAAAAAGGGGAGAAATACATACTGTGTTTCCTTTCTACAAACGAGGAAACAGAAATCGAAGGAAACGAAAAGAAAAAACAATAAATGAAGCAAAACTACAATCAGAAAACTAAGAATCAAAGAAAAACAAACAAAAACAAGCAGCCTCAGATAGGTAAATGTGGCCTCTAGCGTCTTGGTAGGAAGCAGTAAATAATTTATTGAGTTATTGAGATTTTGGTGAAACATTAGTGTCTTATGATTGATGCTGTTGTTTTACTGAACAGCTTCTCTCGTGGCTGGATCTGCCAATATTGGACTTAGATAGGAAACAGAATACATCACAAGCAAAAAAGGGGTAACAAAATTAAAGGTAAATTCTGATAATTAAAATAAAAACGAAACTAAAAGATGATATCAGCGGATGAAACATGCAAACAAAGTACCAAACGAGATAATCTGTGAAGAAATTAGAAAACAGTACAAGCAACATTATACAAGCAAGCAGTAACAAAAGTGGAATGGCAAAAAAAATATATATTTTACAAGTGAAAACAAGACATAAATGAAGCCGAAAAAGAAATTGAAACAAAGAAATTGTTGATGGCTGGACCAGAGAGTGGTTTCGTTAAACACGTTTGAGAGAGTCAAATTAGTCCAACAACAAATCACACGGAGTGTGATGGTAACAGCCATCTATAGTAGTTAAGCCAGCAGAAGGCAAGGAATTAACCCCAATTTGGTGACGTTTTCAACTTTGAAAGCAGAATGACGTCAGCGGTCTATATTTTGCATAAATAAAGAGATTACGATAATGGGATTTCTGGGTTTCCCTCTCTTTCAGTTGGTCTTACTACTATATATGGCTGTGTTGACACACTAGGACAAGTTGAGGGGATTGTCATGCGGCTGACTCCAACGTGCATACCTACTTGATGGGGACGAGTCACAAGTACTGGAACCTTTCTGACTCTGGTCAAGTCTGACTCATTTGGAGACTGGGGGTATTCCATTTTTCTTCTGGTGCGGGAGAATGGTAAGGGCTGTGTTCTTGAGGGCTGATGGGTTCAATGCTTGGTCCAGACGGTGGTAGATACGTGGTTGATGTCTTTTTCTGTGTCAATGTCTCGTTGACAAGGTACTGTGTTGTTTTATGTTGTCCCGTGTCCTCAACATTTGGTATTGCTTTAGCCAGATCGTAATCCGGTTCGGTTTGGAATCCGTCGTTGTGTCCTTGACACTCCTGACTCCGACATATTGTGGGATAATCTTAATAGGCTGGCGGACCCCCTGCGGCAATCTCGTTGAAGATGCGGCCTTAGAATTGGTTGAATACAATGTAGGGGTTTGTTTGGAGGGTCCAATTAACGATTCGCTCGTAGCTGAGTACAGTCCCTTGACTTCTAGTGGAAATTTATTTTCCTTTAATGAAGGAGGGTCGGTGGAGAGTCCTTGTAGTGGAGTGTGGCGTATAGGCCGGAGATGTCGCTGGGCGGGGCTTGTTTGTAGGAGTATTTGGTGTACGATGACGGTGGTTGTTGATGCTGTGGTTGTAGAAATCGCTGAGGTTGCTGATGTAATGATGGCGTGGCGTGGTGGTATATGTCTGGGTGATGATATCGTGAAGTTGTGAAGGAATTGCCGCGGCCGCTGGAGAGTCCAACGGATGGAGCGATGTTGTATGTCCTGGGATGCGATGATGATGATGAGAGTGACACGGGATGTGCAGGTCTGGAGTCGATGTGTGGGTAATGTCTTCTATGGATCATAGGCGAATGATGCGACCTTGAGTAAGATGTAGGCTCGTGCAATGGCGTCCGGTATGTGACGTCACGTTCGGGAGTTACCGAACCGCTCGACGATCGACCTCTGGGTGGCCTTGTCGTCACAAACTTTAGCATTGCACTTCCTGCTGGCGGGCAACAAGCCCACAGGCGGCACTAACTACTGAATCACACATTTGGAGTGACATCGTTACAACTAACCATCAATATGTACTCAATGTCTGCACTACAATTATTAAACCGATCCACTAGTAGCTATAACAAGTTTAATAAACGGGTTATTTTTCCGGAAAGTTTATATTATAGAGAATGGTTCATATTAAACAAATATACAATTAAGATAAGAGACACAGCGTCAGCAGACTCTACTTTTTCTCTTTCAGTTGAAAGAGTATCATTTCAACACAATAAACAGAAATGACTGGTTTTCTTTATGAGGATGATCAAATGTAACGAGAATCCTGGCAAATAATAAAGAACAACTAGAAAGAAACTTCTGCAAGAACTGAGATTATTAATGTATTTATTGTATTCTGTAACACAGAGATTCCAACGTTAAGAACTTCAGAAAAAATCCAGCACTAAAGTCAATATGAAGAGTTCATTGATTGTATTAGTTCATTTCTATTGCAGGTTTGATTTTAAACTTTTGTCAACAAGTAAGGCGTTTCCTTTTTGTTCCGTTGCTTGTTTATTGTCTCGTCACATGCCATGTTTTTGTATGGCTGACAAGCTTGGCTTTTGCTGCAATCAAACACTGAGAAGAAATCAAGAGATTCAATAATAACAGCAACAATATTATGTTATCATTGGCTAGTATACCTTCTACTTTATATCCACTGTGGTTCTTAAGTAAATCTACTACTTTATATCCACAGTGGCTCTTAAGTAAATCTACTACTTTATATCCACAGTGACTCTTAAGTAAATCTACTACTTTATATCCACAGTGGCTCTTAAGTAAATCTACTACTTTATTCCACAGTGGCTCTTAAGTAAATCTACTACTTTATATCCACAGTGACTCTTAAGTAAATCTACTACTTTATATCCACAGTGGCTCTTAAGTAATCTACTACTTTATATCCACAGTGGCTCTTAAGTAAATCTACTACTTTATATCCACAGTGGCTCTTAAGTAAATCTACTACTTTATATCCACAGTGGCTCTTAAGTAAATCTACTACTTTATATCCACAGTGGCTCTTAAGTAAATCTACTACTTTATATCCACAGGGCTCTTAAGTAAATCTACTACTTTATAATGTCAGTTTCAGAAAATACACATCCATACACACAGAGCGTTGGCGAGGGCTAGTATGTCAGGGCACGCAGTTGGCCTGGCAGTTGGCCCGGCATTATAAATTGGAATTAGACATGCCGATCCATGCCAATACATTGATAAGGTAGTATAAAATATAAGGCGTCTGAATAACGATAAGGTAAGAAGTAGCAAGACAGATAAGATAAAATGCAATAAGATAAGATATGTGAACAAAAGTTAAAGTAAGATAAATTAGGATAAAACACTGTCGTTGTGAAAGAAAGAAGAGAAACACATTCTTTTTATTTGTCTATTATCCGGCAATCCACTCATCCACTTTACCGATCCATCTATCCAACCCAAAAATGGATAAGTTTCGATTGATCGATCTTTCACTCTCGCTCATCTTTGATCAATATCCATTAATCGATCCATTAAATCATTTATTTATCTAGTCAATTAAACTGAATGGATCAATCAATCGAACTATTTACTTATCGATCCACCATTGTATTCTCACATGCCAAGGTAGAGCAGTCAACCCTGGTGATGAAAGGTACGAGTTCCAACTCCAGTTTGTGGTTGTCTTTTCTGTTATTTCCCCCACGTTCTCTCTCCCCCCCCCCCCCCAGTTAACATCAGAAATGCAAAACGAAATTATTCATGAGAACTCGCATTAATAAACCATTAATTTAGTCATATAAACCATTAATTTAGTCATATAAATCAATAATTTAGTCATATAAATCAATAATTTAGTCATATAAATCAATAAATTAGTCATATAAATCAATAAATTAGTCATATAAGTCAATAAATTAGTCATTATAAATACTTAATTAACCATTACAAACAATTAAATTAACAACATGAACCACTAATAAACCATTATGAACCACTAAATTAACCATTTGAAACACTAAATTAACCATTATGAACCACTAAATTAACCATTATGAACCACTAAATTAACCATTATGAACCACTAAATTAACCATTATAAACCACTAAATTAACTATTATAAACCACTAAATTAACCATTATAAATCACTAAATTAACCATTATGAACCACTAAATTAACTATTATAAACCACTAAATTAACCATTATAAACCACTAAATTAACCATTATAAACCACTAAATTAACCATTATAAACCACTAAATTAACCATTATAAACCACTAAATTAACCATTATAAAACCACTAAATTAACCATTATAAACCACTAAATTAACCATTATAAACTATAAAATTAACCATTATAAACCATTCAATTGGTAATTACTAATCACAGAATATCAGGACCCAGATCAGTATTTACAGATACATATTTACTCAGTATTTCTGAATGAATAATTATTCATATTTACACATTAATGTACACATTCATGATTAATTTCTCGGTAGTTAATGATTATTTGATGCTACCATCTTCGCTTGTCTTCCCGTGCGTGGTTTGCCAAATCTGACTACTAAGACAAGGGCCGCAGTTTATTATCCTGCATTATTAGTGTCCGTCTGTATGGCAGCGAATCATGGACAACTTATGTAAAGCAGGACAGAAGGCTAAATGCATTCCATTTACGATGCGCCATATTCTTGATATCACCGGAAGTATAAAGTGACAAACATGGTGGTCCTCACACAGGCTTCCCGAACATCTACACGCTGCTCAAACAACGTAGGTTACGTTGGCTTGGCCACTTACACCGTATGAAAGATGACCGTATACCAGAAGATTACTTTGTGGACAACTAGCAGATGGTAAAGAATTAGGGGCTCCCAAAACTTCTATTTATAGACATGTGAAAACGTGACATGAAGACTGAACGTAAACCATGCAGTCTGGGAAGACATAGTGACGCCATAATCCTTTCACTAGCGTGTATATCAACTACCTATTCAACATTAATTCTCAATTCAACATTAACTCTCTATTCACATTAACTCTCTATTCAACATTAACTCTCTATTCAGCATTAACTCTCTATTCTACATTAACTCTCTATTCTACATGAACTACCTATTCAACAGTTAACTCTCTTTTCTACATCAACTACCTATTCAACATTAACTCACTATTCAACATCAAATACCTATTCAACATTAATTCTCTATTCAACATTAACTCACTATTCAACATCAAATACCATTCAACATTATTCTCATTCAAATTAAACTTACTATTCAACATTAACTCTCTATTCTACATCAACTACCTATTCAACATTAACTCACTATTCAACATTAACTCACTATTGAACATCAAATACCTATTCAACATTACTCTCTATTCTACATCAACTACCTATTCAACATTAACTCACTATTCAAAATTAACTCACTAATCAATATAACTCACTATTCAACATTTACTCTCTTATTCTACATCAACTACCTATTCAACATTAACTCAAATTCAACATTAACTCATTATTTAACATCAACCCTTTATTCAACATTAACTCAATATTCAACATTAACTCATTATTCAACATCAACCATTATTCAACATTAACTCAATATTCACAATTAACTCTTTATTCTACATCAACTACCTATTCACCATTAACTCATTATTCAACACCAACTCATTATTCAACATTAACTTACATTAAAA
>JAVIAB010000145.1:51656447-51738947 GCA_032433765.1 Megaustenia siamemsis
AGCGATAGTGATAGTTAGTAGATTATACAACATCAGGTTTCTCATAATGAGTTTCTTTCTGGGCGCCTAATGTACTGTAGGCGCAGGGGGAGTTAACGTGACATTTCGTGTCGGGATGTTGACTGGGGGTGTCTGTCGCGTGACCTCGGCGCTCCGTATTTTAAAAAATTCCGAATTATTTTAAAAAAACATTCTCCATCTGATTTCGAACACGGGTCTACGGCGTGCCAGGCCAGACACTTACCACTATGCTACAGGCGATCACAGAATTAGAGCTGAATGAGACAGGTGAATCGTGATGCTTTTTTGTGGTACCTGACAGCTAGCTAGTAGTAGAGAAAGATTGACCCGCATTTAGGCGCTAAATTAACGAAGATATATAGGGCGGCGCCCCGCGCGCATAACGCGTGCGGCGCAGGGGGAGTTAACCGTGATATTTCATGTCGGGATACCCGGTGACCTCTCGTTGACCTCTCAACCTCTCGGCGCCATGGTCGGGGTGAGCTCTCGCCGTATGTATGTCACGTCGAGGTAGTAGACACGTATGTCATGTCATTGTAACAGTCATGTCAATGTAACAGTCATTTCGTTGTAATAGTCATCTCGTTGTAACAGTCACGTGTGTCATGTCGTTTTATCAGAGACGTATGGTATGTCGTTGTAACAGTCATTTCGTTGTAATAGGCATCTCGTTGTAACAGTCACGTATGGCATGTCGTTTTATCAGACACGTATGGTATGTCGTTGTAACAGACATGTCGTTGTATCAAGCATGTTGATGTAGTAGACACGTATGTCATGTCATTGTAACAGTCATGTCAATGTAACAGTCATGACATGTAACAGGCATTTCGTTGTAATAGTCATCTCGTTGTAACAGTCACGTATGTCATGTCGTTTTATCAGACACGTATGGTATATCGTTGTAACAGACATGTCGTTGTATCAGTCATGTCGATGTAGTAGACATGTATGGCATGTCAATGTAACAGTCATGTCAATGTAACAGTCATTTTCAATGTAACAGTCATTTTCAATGTAACAGTCATTTCGTTGTAGATAGTCATCTCGTTGTAACAGTCACGTATGTCATGTGTGTTTTATCAGAGACGTATGGTATGTCGTTGTAGCGCAGACATGTCGTTGTATCAGGCATGTCGATGTAGTAACACGTAAGTCATGTCATTGTAACAGTCATGTCAATGTAACAGTCAGTTCGTTGTAATAGGCACCTCTTTGTAACAGACACGTATGTCATATCGTTTTATCAGACACGTATGGTATGTCGTTGTAACAGACATGTCGTAGTATCACAGGCATGTCGATGTAGTAGACACGTATGTCATGTCATTGTAACAGTCATGTCAATGTAACAGTCTTGTCAATGTAACAGTCATTTCGTTGTAATAGTCATCTCGTTGTAACAGGCACGTATGTCATGTCGTTTTATCAGACACGTATGGTTGTCGTTGTAACATACATGTCGTTGTATCAGTCATATCGATGTAGTAGACACGTATGTCATGTCATTGTAACAGGCCTGTCAATGTAACAGTCATGTCAATGTAACAGTCATTTCGTAGTAATAGTCATCTCGTTGTAACAGTCACGTATGGCATGTCGTTTTTATCACACGTATGCATGTCGTTTTGTAACAGACATGTCGTTGTATCAGGCATGTCGATGTAGTAGACACGTATGTCATGTCATTGTAACAGTCAATGTCAATGTAACAGTCATGACAATGTAACAGGCATTTCGTTGTAATAGTCATCTCTTTGTAACAGTCACGTATGTCATGTCATTTTATCAGATACGTATGACATGTCGTTGTAACATACATGTCGTTGTATCAGTCATGTCGATGTAGTAGACAACGTATGTCATGTCATTGTAACAGGCATGTCAATGTAAACAGTCATGTATGTCATGTCATTTTATCAGATACGTATGACATGTCGTTGTAACAGAACATGTCGTTGTATCAGGCATGTCGATGTAGTAGACACTATGGCATGTCATGTACAGTCATGTCAATGTAACAGTCATTGCGTTGTAATAGTAATCTCGTTGTAACAGGCCCGTATGTCATGTTGTTTTATCAGAGCGTATGGTATGTCGTTGTAACAGACATGTCGTTGTAACAGACATGTCAATGTAACAGTCATGTCAATGTAACAGGCATTTCGTTGTAATAGTCATCTCGTTGTAACAGTCCGTATGTCATGTCGTTTTATCAGAGACGTAATGGTATGTCGTTGTAACAGACATGTCGTTGTAACAGACATGTCAATGTAACAGTCATGTCAATGTAACAGGCATTTCGTGTAATAGTCATCTCGTTGTAACAGTCACGTATGTCATGTCGTTTATCAAGACGTATGGTATGTCGTTGTTTTTGTGAAAATTTCAGATTTCAATGCTGGAGCAAAAAAGAGATGGTGTTACTCAGTTCCCCTATAATGGGGATGTTGAGTTTACTAAAAATAGATTTTGATCTCTGATGCAATACCTGATTAGTTACTAAAAATAGATTGTGACCTATGATCCAATAACAGAATACTCATTGTACTGGTGACCACGTGTCTGTTACAGCGAGCCGACTATTACAACGAAATGACTGTTACATTGACATGACTGTTACAATGACATGACATACGTGTCTACTACATCGACATGACTGATACAACGACATGTCTGTTACAACGACATACCATACGTCTCTGATAAAACGACATGACATACGTGACTGTTACAACGAGATGACTATTACAACGAAATGACTGTTATATTGACATGACTGTTACATTGACATGACTGTTACAATGATATGACATACGTGTCTACTACATCGACATGACTGATACAACGACATGTCTGTTACAACGACATACCATACGTGTCTGATAAAACGACATGCCATACGTGACTGTTACAACGAGATGACTATTACAACGAAATGCCTGTTATATTGACATGACTGTTACAATGACATGACAGGTGTCTACTACATCGACATGTCTGTTACAACGACATACCATACGTGTCTGATAAAACGACATGACATACGGGCCTGTTACAACGAGATTACTATTACAACGCAATGACTGTTACATTGACATGACTGTTACATTGACATGACTGTTACAATGACATGCCATACGTGTCTACTACATCGACATGCCTGATACAACGACGTGTCTGTTACAACGATATACCATACGTGTCTGATAAACGACATGACATACGTGACTGTTACAACGAGATGACTATTACAACGAAATGCCTGTTACATTGTCATGACTGTTACATTGACAAGACTGTTACAATGACATGAGATAGGTGTCTACTACATCGACATGCCTGATACAACGACATGTCTGTTACAACGACATACCATACGTGTCTGTTACACGACATGACATACGTGTCTACTACAACGAGATGACTATTACAACGAAATGACTGTTACATTGACAAGACTGTTACATTGACATGACTGTTACAATGACATGACATACGTGTCTACTACATCGACATGACTGCTACAACGACATGACATACGTGTCTACTACATCGACATGACTGCTACAACGACATGACATACGTGTCTACTACATCGACATGACTGATACAACGACATGTCTGTTACAATGACATACCATACGTGTCTGATAAAACGACATGACATACGTGACTGTTACAACGAGATGACTATTACAACGAAATGACTGTTACATTGAAAAGGACTGTTACATTGACATGACTGTTACATTGACATGCCATACATGTCTACTACATCGACATGACTGATACAACGACATGTCTGTTACAACGATATACCATACTTGTCTGATAAAACGACATGACATACGTGACTGTTACAACGAGATGACTATTACAACGAAATGACTGTTACATTGAAAATGACTGTTACATTGAAAATGACTGTTACATTGACATGACTGTTACATTGACATGCCATACATGTCTACTACATCGACATGACTGATACAACGACTGTCTGTTACAACGACATACCATACGTCTCTGATAAAACGACATGACATACGTGACTGTTTACATTGACATGACTGTTACAACGAGATGACTATTACAACGAAATGCCTGTTACATTGTCATGACTGTTACATTGACATGACTGTTACAATGACATGACATACGTGTCTACTACATCGACATGACATACGTGTCTACTACAACGACATGACATACGTGTCTACTACAACGACATGACATACGTGTCTACTACATCAACATGCCTGATACAACGACATGTCTGTTACAACGACATACCCTACGTCTCTGATAAAACGACATGACATACGTGACTGTTACATTGACATGATGTTACATTGACATGACTGTTACAATGACATGATATACGTGTCTACTACATCGACATGCTTGATATAACGACATGTCTGTTACAACGACATACCATACGTGTCTGTTACAACGACATGACATACGTGACTGTTACATTGACATGACTGTTACATTGACATGACTGTTACAACGACATGACATACGTATCTACTACATCAACATGACTGATACAACGACATGTCTGTTACAACGACATACCATACGTCTCTGATAAAACGACATGACATACGTGACTGTTACAACGAGATGTCTATTACAACGAAATGAACTGTTACATTGACATGACTTTTACATTGACATGACTGTTACAATGACATGACATACGTGTCTACTACATCAACATGACTGATACAACGACATGTCTGTTACAACGACATGCCATACGTGTCTGATAAAACGACATGACATACGTGACTGTTACAACGAGATGACTATTACAACGAAATGCCTGTTACATTGACATGACTGTTACATTGACATGCCTGTTACAATGACATGACATACGTGTCTACTACATCGACATGACTGATACAACAACATGTCTGTTACAACGACATACCATACGTGTCTGATAAAACGACATGCCATACGTGACTGTTACAACGAGATGCCTATTACAACGAAATGACTGTTACAACGACATACCATACGTCTCTGATAAACGACATGACACACGTGACTGTTACAACGAGATGACTATTACAACGAAATGACTGTTACATTGACATGACTGTTTACAATGACATGACATACGTGTCTACTACCTCGACGTGACATACATACGGCGAGAGCTCACCCCGACCATGGCGCCGAGAGGTTGAGAGGTCAACGAGAGGTCACCGGGTATCCCGACATGAAATATCACGGTTAACTCCCCCTGCGCCGCACGCGTTATGCGCGCGGGGCGCGCCGCCCTATATACCTTCGTTAATTTAGCGCCTAAATGCGGGTCAATCCTTCTCTACTACTAGCTAGCTGTCAGGTACCAACAAAAGCATCACGATTCACCTGTCTCATTCAGCCTCTAATTCTGTGATCGCCTGTAGCATAGTGGTAAGTGTCTGGCCTGGCACGCCGTAGACCCGTGTTCGAAATCAGATGGAGACTGTTTTTTTAAAATAATTCGGAATTTTTAAAATACGGAGCGCCGAGGTCACGCCGACAGACACCCCCAGTCAACATCCCGACACGAAATGTCACAGTTAACTCCCCCGTGCGCGCCTACAGTACATTAGGCGCCCAGAAGAAACCTCATTATGAGAAACCTGATGTTGTATAATCTACTAACCTATCACTATCGCTCAAGTACACAAGAGCTCCAAAGTCAGGACACCACCAGAATAAACACGTCACTTCCGGGGTCACCGGACTAGAGGTCAACATCCGACACGAGCTATCACGGTTAACTCCCCCTGCGCCACACGCTTTATGCGCGCCGCGCGCCACACTATATATCTTTGTTAATTTACGGGCAAAATGCTAATTAAATGGACCCTTGTATACTACTCACAATACCAGTGTAAGCTCATACAATGACTAATAGGATTCTAATTCATCGATCGCTGCAACACAGGCGAGGGCCACCATGCTAATTTCCTAGAGTAAAAAAAAAAGTCAAGTACCCCCCGTCACACCAAGTGACGTATGACCCGTCACACCAAGTGACGTAGTGCCCGTCACACCAAGTGACGTAGTGACCGTCACACCAAGTGGCGTATAGGGAATATGGTGTTAGTGACCCGTCACACCAAGTGGCGTATAGGGAATATGGTGTTAGTGACCCGTCACACCAAGTGGCGTATAGGGAATATGGTGTTAGTGACCATAGATTTTACAGACCTTCGGCACATGATTTTTTGGGGTAATGAGGTCAATATTACGACCGTGCTGCCTTATTTTCCCAGAAAAAAAAAATCCGGTACCCATTAAAGGCTGGTGAACCGGAGGTCGTCGGTTGGGATCGAACCCTACCTCTTGTCCTTTGTAGTCCAAGTCACTAACCACTGATCTATCGCGGCCTTATTTCCGAGCGCTGATTGATTATTATACATAAACGTCATGCATTTTTTTTATGTGACCCGGACAGCGGCATATATCCTACACTTTTCGGTTTTCTTCCGCGAAGGCAGCTCTTTATCCACTTGGGGTCACCGACACTCACTGAACTAATGACGACGATGGTTTGTCTTCCATTTTGAAATATGCAAGAGTTGGCAGCTGGAGAATCGCCTAACCGATGCCAAATCGCACCTACTATTGATTGTTCTTACGTTCGATACCAGTTTGGTGGCCGCTGGCAAATCCTAGAAAGTATGGGTGCTACATCTTGGGGTTGCTACAACCCACACCTTGCACATTAACCTCATACAGCCCCATATACCTTCTTGTGGCTTAATTTTCTCATTGATACCTTTATTGCTAATTTCTTTTTTCATTATTTTTATTATTTGAAGGGGAAAAACTTATCTACGAAAAAACTTCATAACTTATTATTTAGTTTTTTCCTGATTTTTTTTTTAACCTTGCCTTCAAGATGGACTGGTAATGATAGAATAATTTGGAGCGGATCTCTGGGTTGACGATCTCAAAGATGGCTGCCGAGGGTAACATAAACACGTGCTCAGACACGCCGAGGGTCGAACTATCAACAGAAACCTAAACACAACATGGATCCAGGCCCTGCACGGAGTTCGTGCACATCGGCTAGGATTTCTCTCGGAGATCCCTGAGGGGGATATCGGGCCACCCCTTCGTCCGGTCTTCACAGCTGATGATTCTAACTACAAATAAAGTTCCTTGCTCACACGAGGCGAGGGTAACAAAGATATGTGCTCACACGAGACGAGGGTAACAAAGATATGTGCTCACACGAGACGAGGGTAACAAAGATATGTGCTCACACGAGACGAGGGTAACAAAGATATGTGCTCATACGAGGCGAGGGTAACAAAGATATGTGCTCACACGAGGCGAGGGTAACAAAGATATGTGCTCACACGAGGCGAGGGTAACAAAGATATGTGCTCACACGAGGCGAGGGTAACAAAGATATGTGCTCACACGAGGCGAGGGTAACAAAGATATGTGCTCACACGAGGCGAGGGTAACCAAGATATGTGCTCACACGAGGCGAGGGTAACAAAGATATGTGCTCACACGAGGCGAGGGTAACAAAGATATGTGCTCACACGAGGCGAGGGTAACAAAGATATGTGCTCATACGAGGCGAGGGTAACAAAGATATGTGCTCACAACGAGGCGAGGGTAACAAAGATATGTGCTCATACGAGGCGAGGGTAACAAAGATATGTTCTCACACGAGGCGAGGGCAACAAAGATATGTGCTCACACGAGGCGAGGGTAACAAAGATATGTGCTCACACGAGACGAGGGTAACAAAGATATGTGCTCACACGAGACGAGGGCAACAAAGATATGTGCTCACACGAGACGAGGGTAACAAAGATATGTTCTCACACGAGGCGAGGGCAACAAAGATATGTGCTCACACGAGCCGAGGGTAATAAAGATACGTGCTCACACGAGGCGAGGGTAACAAAGATACGTGCTCACACCTGGCGAGGGTAACAAAGATATGCGTTCACACGAGGCGAGGGTAACAAAGATACGTGCTCACACGAGGCGAGGGTAACAAAGATATGTGTTCACACGAGGCGAGGGTAATAAAGATACGTGCTCACACGAGGCGAGGGTAACAAAGATATGTGTTCACACGAGGCGAGGGTAACAAAGATATGTGTTCACACGAGGTGAGGATAACAAAGATACGTGCTCACACGAGAGGAGGGTAACAAAGATACGTGCTCACGCGAGAGGAGGGTAACAAAGATATGTGTTCACACGAGGCGAGGGCAACAAAGATACGTGCTCACACGAGGTGAGGGTAACAAAGATACGTGCTCACACGAGGTGAAGGTAACAAAGCTATGTGTTCACACGAGGCGAGGGCAACAAAGATACGTGCTCACACGAGACGAGGGCAACAAAGATACGTGCTCACACGAGACGAGGGCAACACAAATACGTTCTTCATGCTCACACGACGTATTCAACAATCACAGAACAACGTTTGAACAAAGTCTGGACGTATTCAACAATCACAGAACAACGTTTGAACAAAGTCTGGACGTATTCAACAATCACAGAACAACGTTTGAACAAAGTCTGGACGTATTCAACAATCACAGACTAAGCAAATCATATTCATTCAAGTTTGTTCAATCATTGTCCAGACACATGATGATTAGTCCAATGAAGTTTCTATCAGAAGACTGACCAACCAACACAGAGCTGGAGTAGTCAGTCCCTGGACACTGTCGGGACCTGCTGAGGAGGGGGGGGATCTGAGCACCTGGACATGTTCGCAGTTATCACATGATTGTTACATGAGTAAAGTACTGTTTAAGTACAATACATGATTGTTACATGAGTGAAGTACTGTCACAGTACAATACATGATTGTTACATGAGTGAAGTACTGTCACAGTACAATACATGATTGTTACATGAGTGAAGTACTGTCACAGTACAATACATGATTGTTACACGAGTGAAGTACTGTCACAGTACAATACATGATTGTTACATGAGTGAAGTACTATCACAGTACAATACATGATTGTTACATGAGTGAAGTACTGTTTAAGTACAATACATGATTGTTACATGAGTGAAGTACTGTTTAAGTACAATACATGATTGTTACATGAGTGAAGTACTGTTTAAGTACAATACATGATTGTTACATGAGTAAAGTACTGTTTAAGTACAATACATGATTGTTACATGAGTAAAGTGTTGTCCAAGTACAATACATGATTGTTACATGAGTAAAGTACTGTTCAAGTACAATACATGATTGTTACATTAGTAAAGTACTGTTCAAGTACAATACATGATTGTTACATGAGTAAAGTACTGTTCAAGTACAATACATGATTGTTACATGAGTAAAGTGTTGTCCAAGTACAATACATGATTGTTACATGAGTAAAGTACTGTTCAAGTACAATACATGATTGTTACATGAGTAAAGTGTTTGTCCAAGTACAATACATGATTGTTACATGAGTAAAGTACTGTTCAAGTACAATACATGATTGTTACATGAGTAAAGTGTTGTCCAAGTACAATACATGATTGTTACACGAGTAAAGTGTTGTCCAAGTACAATACATGATTGTTACATGAGTAAAGTGTTGTCCAAGTACAATACATGATTGTTACATGAGTAAAGTGTTGTCCAAGTACAATACATGATTGTTACATGAGTAAAGTACTGTTCAAGTACAATACATGATTGTTACACGAGTAAAGTGTTGTCCAAGTACAATACATGATTGTTACATGAGTAAAGTGTTGTCCAAGTACAATACATGATTGTTACATGAGTAAAGTGTTGTCCAAGTACAATACATGATTGTTACATGGGTAAAGTACTGTTTAAGTACAATACATGATTGTTACATGAGTGAAGTACTGTTTAGTACAATACATGATTGTTACATGAGTGAAGTACTGTTTAAGTACAATACATGATTGTTACATGAGTGAAGTACTGTTTAAGTACAATACATGATTGTTACACGAGTGAAGTACTGTCAAAGTACAATACATGATTGTTACACGAGTGAAGTACTGTTCAAGTACAATACATGATTGTTACATGAGTGAAGTACTGTTTAAGTACAATACATGATTGTTACATGAGTGAAGTACTGTTTAAGTACAATACATGATTGTTACATGAGTGAAGTACTGTTTAAGTACAATACATGATTGTTACATGAGTGAAGTACTGTTTAAGTACAATACATGATTGTTACACGAGTGAAGTACTGTCAAAGTACAACACATGATTGTTACGCGAGTGAAGTACTGTCCAAGTACAATACATGATTGTTACGCGAGTGAAGTTCTATCACAATACATACAATACATGATTGTTACATGAGTGATGTACTATCCCAGATCACTGTCACAGTACAATACATGCTTGTTACACGAGTGAAGTACTGTCACAGTACAATACATGCTTGTTACACGAGTGAAGTACTGTCACAGTACAATACATGCTTGTTACACGAGTGAAGTACTGTCACAGTACAATACATGCTTGTTATACGAGTGAAGTACTGTCACAGTACAATACATGCTTGTTACACGAGTGAAGTACTGTCACAGTACAATACATGCTTGTTACACGAGTGAAGTACTGTCACAGTACAATACATGATTGTTACACGAGTGAAGTACTGTCACAGTACAATACATGATTGTTATACGAGTGAAGTACTGTCACAGTACAATACATGCTTGTTACACGAGTGAAGTACTGTCACAGTACAATACATGCTTGTAACACGAGTGAAGTACTGTCACAGTACAATACATGATTGTTATACGAGTGAAGTACTGTCCCCGAGTACAACAAATCAAACGAGACGACAAGGCAGAACGAAAATGCACTGACCAGTGGCAGTAACATGGCTGGACAGAAGTCACGCTCCGCTCTCAATATATGATTCTGTATGGCCTGATGTTTGAGGACTCGTTCATACGGCTATGGGATATGTGTGTTGTATGTGAAGACAGCCGGAGAGGTATGAACGCGACAAACAACATACAGGTTTTGTGTTAGACAAGTTAGGATCATGCCGAGCCTGAGAGGTTCGGTACTGCTCCAATGAGGTTCCAGGTTTGTAGTATTTCTTGTAATTTCTTTCTGGGCCTTCTCGTAGTGGTAGTTTGTAGTGTTAAACTTGTGGTGGTTTTTGTGAAGTTTCATTTTAATGTGATGGATTTTAATGTGGTATTACTTGAGTGTAATATATTGAAGTTTCAGGTGGTAGTTTTAGAGTGTTAATCTTACCTGTGAAGGTTCTCTGTGATTGTCTGAGTTTGTGATAGTCTGAGTTTGTGATAGTCTGAGTTTGTGATAGTCTGAGTTTGTGATAGTCTGAGTTTGTGATAGTCTGAGTTTGTGATTGTCTGAGTTTGTGATAGTCTGAGTTTGTGATTGTCTGAGTTTGTGATAGTCTGAGTTTGTGATAGTCTGAGTTTGTGATAGTCTGAGTTTGTGATTGTCTGAGTTTGTGATTGTCTGAGTTTGTGATTGATTGTCTGTGATAGTCTGAGTTTGTGATAGTCTGAGTTTGTGATAGTCTGAGTTTGTGATAGTCTGAGTTTGTGATAGTCTGAGTTTGTGATTGTCTGAGTTTGTGATTGTCTGAGTTTGTGATTGTCTGAGTTTGTGATACGCTGAGTTTGTGATACGCTGAGTTTGTGATTGTCTGAGTTTGTGATTGTCTGAGTTTGTGATTGTCTGAGTTTGTGATAGTCTGAGTTTGTGACGGTTAGTTTCCTCGGAAAGAAAGACATTGTATAAAGTAAGATTCTCTGTAAATTGATATTATAATACGTTAACTTCTCTTAGTTGACAACTCGTTAACTTATGTTACTTGACAATCCGTTAACTTCTCTTAGTTGACAACTCGTTAACTTCTCTTACTTCAGAACTCGTTAACTTATGTTAATTGACAATCCGTTAATTTCTCTTAGTTGACAACTCGTTAACTTCTCTTACTTCAGAACTCGTTAACTTATGTTAATTGACAATCCGTTAATTTCTCTTAGTTGACAACTCGTTAACTTATGTTAATTGACAATCCGTTAATTTCTCTTAGTTGACAACTCGTTAACTTCTCTTACTTCAGAACTCGTTAACTTATGTTAATTGACAATCCGTTAATTTCTCTTAGTTGACAACCCATTAATTTCTCTTAGTTTATAATTGGTTAATTTCTCTTAGTTAACAATCCATTAATTTCTCTTAGTTAACAATCCGTTAATTTCTATTAGTTAACAATCCATTAATTTCTCTTAGTTAACAATCCGTTAATTTCTATTAGTTAACAATCCGTTAATTTCTATTAGGTAATCCGTTAATTTTTCTTAGTTAACAATCCGTTAATTTCTCTTAGTTAACAATCCGTTAATTTCTCTTAGTTAACAATCCGTTAATTTTTCTTAGTTAACAATCCGTTAATTTCTCTTAGTTAACAATCCGTTAATTTCTCTTAGTTAACAATCCGTTAATTTCTCTTAGTTAACAATCCGTTAATTTCTCTTAGTTAACAATCCGTTAATTTTTCTTAGTTAACAATCCGTTAATTTCTCTTAGTTAACAATCCGTTAATTTCTCTTAGTTAACAATCCGTTAATTTCTCTTAGTTAACAATCCGTTAATTTCTCTTAGTTTTCGTTCATCTTTACAGTAAAATGCGATGCGTGATTTGAATCAAACGAAATATGAAGACCTGAACTCGGCGACTGTACAATCAGGGTATGTAGAGAACATACGCACATAAGGCTGGCCGCTTCTGTCCACACAGCACGTGGGCGTGAGCATCTGATGGTCAGTGACTCCCTCACATACACAATATTGACCAGTTCTGCCAACCTGTCAAGGCTGTATAACATAGACAGAAGTTAACATTTGATCGTGCGGTTAACCAGCGAGCTACGGAGGTAACTAGCATTCACACCTTTCATGATAGTATAACAGAGTTGTATCACCTATGGGTCTGTCTGTGGTGTAATGACATCAACTATTAAGAAATACTCACTGCTCTATATCCAAACATGGATTAGCTTGAATCAATCCATGGATTGTGTTCTGGATGAAGGCACAAAGACACACTGGATTATGACCCACTAACTGTAAGTAACTTGCTGTCCATCCACCAATGTATCCACTTCTGGATATGTCCCCTTCTCCTATCTCCGACTTTCTCCCTGTCTTGTACATCCATCATACCTGCCAAAGTCCACTAAATCTTTCTATTCACTTCTCTGTTTCTACCAAATACACCTATTTTCTACCTGCTAGCTGTTTCTTGTTATTTAATATATCTTCTATATACTCTATCTCTCTCTTCTATCCTCTACTTAAATTCATTTTTCTATTTTTACCTACATAATATCTCTCACGTCTCCCATCTCTTCCCCTTTTTCTATCTCTCTCTCTCTCTCTCTCCACACTTCATGACCTCCAGTTTCTAGTCTCCTCACTTCATCACCTCCAGTTTTTAGTCTCCTCACTTCATGACCTCCAGTTTCCAGTCTCCTCACTTCATCACCTCCAGTTTCTAATCTCCTCACTTCATCACCTCCAGTTTCTAGTCTCCTCACTTCATCACCTCCAGTTTCTAGTCTCCTCACTTCATCACCTCCAGTTTCTAGTCTCCTCACTTCATCACCTCCAGTTTCTAGTCTCCTCACTTCATAACCTCCAGTGTCTAGTCTCCTCACTTCATCACCTCCAGTTTCTAGTCTCCTCACTTCATCACCTCCAGTTTCTAGTCTCCTCACTTCAACACCCCCGTGTCTAGTCTCCTCACTTCATCACCTCCAGTTTCTAGTCTCCTCACTTCATCACCTCCAGTTTCTAGTCTCCTCACTTCATCACCTCCAGTTTCTAGTCTCCTCACTTCATCACCTCCAGTGTCTAGTCTCCTCACTTCATTACCTCCAGTTTCTAGTCTCCTCACTTCATCACCTCCAGTTTCTAGTCTCCTCACTTCAACACCCCAGTGTCTAGTCTCCTCACTTCATCACCTCCAGTTTCTAGTCTCCTCACTTCATCACCTCCAGTTTCTAGTCTCCTCACTTCATCACCTCCAGTTTCTAGTCTCCTCACTTCATCACCTCCAGTTTCTAGTCTCCTCACTTCATCACCTCCAGTTTCTAGTCTCCTCACTTCATCACACCCAGTTTCTAGTCTCCTCACTTCATCACCTCCAGTTTCTAGTCTCCTCACTTCACACCCCAGTGTCTAGTCTCCTCACGTCATCACCTCCAGTTTCTAGTCTCCTCACTTCATCACCTCCTGTTTCTAGTCTCCTCACTTCATCACCCCAGTTTCTAGTCTCCTCACTTCATCACCTCCAGTTTCTAGTCTCCTCACTTCATCACCTCCAGTTTCTAGTCTCCTCACTTCATCACCTCCAGTTTCTAGTCTCCTCACTTCATCACCTCCAGTTTCTAGTCTCCTCACTTCATCACCCCCAGTTTCTAGTCTCCTCACTTCATCACCTCCAGTTTCTAGTCTCCTCACTTCATCACCTCCAGTTTCTAGTCTCCTCACTTCATCACCTCCAGTTTCTAGTCTCCTCACTTCATCACCTCCAGTTTCTAGTCTCCTCACTTCATCACACCCAGTTTCTAGTCTCCTCACTTCATCACCTCCAGTTTCTAGTCTCCTCACTTCAACACCCCAGTGTCTAGTCTCCTCACTTCATCACCTCCAGTTTCTAGTCTCCTCACTTCATCACCTCCAGTTTCTAGTCTCCTCACTTCATCACCCCCAGTTTCTAGTCTCCTCACTTCATCACCTCCAGTTTCTAGCCTCCTCACTTCATCACCTCCAGTTTCTAGTCTTTTCCCTCTCGTTGTGTTTGTTCATCTTTCACCACTCATTCAGTGTTCAATCATGTCTCATGTTCACTCTTTCAGTGTTCAATCATGTCTCAAGTTCACTCATTCAGTGTTCAATCATTTTTCATGTTCACTCATTCAGTGTTCAATCATTTCTCATGTTCACTCATTCAGTGTTCAATTATTTCTTATGTTCACTCCTTCAGTGTTCAATCATGTCTCATATTCACTCATTCAGTGTTCAATCATTTCTTATGTTCACTCATTGAGTGTTTAATCATTTCTCATGTTCACTCATGGCGACCAATATTTGTACCCTCATCATCATCATGTTCCATATTGCGTGGCGTTGGCGATCATGTCTTTCCACAATTTTCTATCTACACTACATCGTATCAATTCTGTTGTTGACTGTTTTCCATGCCATGACTCCAAGCTATCTAGTATCTTCTCTCTTTGTCGTCCGCGATCTCTCTTTTCTTTATTTTGCCAGTTGTAACCAAGTATTCCAACTTTCCTCTTCTCATGATGTGCCCGAAAAATGTTGATTGTTTCTTTCTGAAGTTTTTTAGGAGCTCTCTCTTTTTGTGTTGGCCTCTTTGAGAACTTCCTCATTGGTCTTTTTAGCTGTCCAGGGAACTTTCAACATTCTTCTGAGAAATCCCATCTCTGTGGCCTTTAATCGTCATTTGATCTATGTGTCTATTGTCCATGATTCGCTTATATAGGCGAGTATTGGGTCTATACAGCACCGATAAACTCTCTTAATCAATTCTATTGACACAGATTTGTTGCCTAAGGTGGTTCTCATTTTCTGAAATGATATATTTCTCTGAACTATTGTACGTTTATTTCTCTGATGCATATTCCATCTGATATTATTGTATATATATATATATATGTATATATATATATATATATATATATATATATATATTTGAAGTGTTGCACTCGGTTCAGATTTGTCCTCTTTATTGTTATACTGCATGATGGTGATGATTGTTTCTTCCATTCGACCTATATTTATACAACGCAACCAAATAATCATAAGTGAGTGCCAATGCTCTTGACCACAAGCTCGTAAGTCGGACCAAATCAATATCTCGACGGCTACAGGGCCGGTGTTGTAATGTCCAAACACGAGTAAGGCGCATACTTACCACTGCTTGTGCTGCCATCACGCTGAGGTGATAAGTAGGATAAGTGCTGAGGGTTTGCAATTTCCGAATCCCAGAACAACCATTGTAGCCATTGTGAAGGTTGGCCGTGATTTGGGTTTCAGGCTTTAGGGACTTGAGCTCATAACTGAGAGATCGTGGGTTCGAGTCCCGACCGACACGCGGCAGTCAAACAGAAGAGGTTTTAAAGAGTTTGACTCCATGTGCGCGGTATGTGGCTCCATGTTCGCGGTATGTGGTTCCATGTGGGCGGCATGTGGCTCCATGTGCGCGGTATGTGATTTCATGTGCGCGGTATGTGGCTTCATGTGCGCGGTATGTGACTCCATGTGCGCGGTATGTGGCTCCATGTGCGCGGTTTGTGGCTCCATGTGCGCGGTATGTAGCTCCATGTGCGCGATTTGTGGCTTCATGTGCGTGGTATGTAGCTTCATGTGCGCGGTTTGTGGCTCCATGTGCGCGGTATGTGACTCCATGTGCGCAGGTATATTACTCCATGTGCGCGGTTTGTGGCTCCATGTGCGCGGTATGTGGCTCTATGTGCGCGGTATGTAGCTCCATGTGCGCGGTTTGTGGCTCCATGTGCGCGGTTTGTGGCTCCATGTGCGCGGTATGTGGCTCCAACTTCTGAGTCTGTGTTTGTTAACTGGGATCATATCTTCGTTAAACAACAACGGCGGACAGTAAGTTCGAAACTTGAGGAGCCAGGACGTGATACTGCGCTATGTAAAATAGTTCCTTCAATTATTGCCACAATTAACATAATTATAATGACATCATAATATCTTAGTTATTTGCATTAACAGTTAAAGGAAAACACTCGACTTTGATGTTAATTAGCATCACTGACAGTTTTGCTCTAAAAATCTACATGTTTATATTTATCTTACACTTAATATATTATATATGAATGTTTAGATAATTAAACAAGGAATTATATTTCACCAATACCAAGATGATACAAGACGTGTAAATAGAATATGGTTTCATGATAGCTTAAGTAAAGTAAAGTACCCCCGTCACGCCAAGTGGCGTATAGGGAAATATGGTGTTAGTGACCCTATATTTTACAGACCTTCAGCACATGATTTTTTGGGGTAATATGGTCAGTATTACGCCCGTGCTGCTTTACTTTCCTAGAAAAAAATCCGGTACCCATTTAAGGCTGGGTGAACCCGGAAGCCGTCGGTTGGGATCGAACCCTACCCCTTGTCCGTGGTAGTCCAGTTCACTAACCACTGAGCTGTCGCGGCTCCCTCATGACAGTTTACACTAATTAAATTGAGAGTGACGCACTGTGCGTCGAAACGTACTTGACCGAAATCGGCATGGCACATGATGCGTCAAAACGTAAGGAAAGCGTTAAAGAGCGCGCCGTTAGCCGTGTAGTCGCTGGACGCACGCAAGACCAGACATTATTTTTTTTTAATGGACATATAACATATTTTAAATAGAAATAATATCACTCTGCAAGCAAATTACCACTTGCCAGTGTATGTTCAAGAAGTCCGTGTGATATCGGTCCATTTAATTATCCCTCTTTAAAGATCATAGCAGATATATCCGCCTGTATCATGGCTGTTACGTCACGCAAGCTTATTGCTGCTAAATTTGGGTACGGCCTAAGGGGAGCTAACTAAACCGCCCCATCCACGTCAAGCCAGTGAGATCAATAAGTTAGCTTCCCTGATAGTACTTCTCAGGGGTCTGCAAACTGTTCTAGCTTGAGGGTCCGTTGTTTTCTTCATGAATTCTCTGACAGTGTACACGCCATCTGTTAACTGTCATCAACGTTTCGGGAACATGATGATTGTTCGCGGTCTTGCTCATGTTGTGGTGACCACATAGGGTTTTCTTCTCGTTTCATTTTCTGTCTTTGGTGTCATTATCTATCATTGTCTCCACTGTACACCTCTCTCCCATCATACTCTCTGCCTACCTCTCTCCCATGATCCTCTCTGCTTACCTCTCATCTACCATCTTCTCTGCCTACCTCTCAACTTTCATCTTCTCTGCCTACCTCTTATCTACCATCATCTCTGCCTACCTCTCACCTACCATCATCTCTGCCTACCTCTTATCTACCATCATCTCTGCCTAACTCTCTTCTACCATCATCTCTGCCTACCTCTTATCAACCATTATCTCTGCCTACCTCTCATCTACCATCTTCTCTGCCTACCCCTTACCTACCATCTTCTCTGCCTACCCCTTAACTACCATCTTCTCTGCCTACCCCTTACCTACCATCTTCTCTGCCTACCCCTTATCTACCATCTTCTCTGCCTACCTCTCAACTATCATCTTCTCTGCCTACCTCTCATCTATCATCTTCTCTGCCTACCTCTCATCTCTCATCTATCATCTTCTCTGCCTACCTCTCATCTATCATCTTCTCTGCCTACCTCTCATCTATCATCTTCTCTGCTACCTCTCATCTACCATCTTCTCTGCCTACCTCTCATCTATCATCTTCTCTGCCTACCTCTCATCTACCATCTTCTCTGCCTACCTCTCATCTATCATCTTCTCTGCCTACCTCTCATCTATCATCTTCTCTGCCTACCTCTCATCTACCATCATCTCTGCCTACCTCTCATCTACCATCTTCTCTGCCTACCTCTCATCTACCATCATCTCTGCCTACCTCTCATCTACCATCTTCTCTGCCTACCTCTCATCTATCATCTTCTCTGCCTACCTCTCATCTACCATCATCTCTGCCTATCTACCATCTTCTCTGCTACCTCTCATCTATCATCTTCTCTGCCTACCTCTCATCTATCATCTTCTCTGCCTACCTCTCATCTACCATCATCTCTGCCTACCTCTCATCTACCATCTTCTCTGCCTACCTCTCATCTACCATCATCTCTGCCTACCTCTCATCTACCATCTTCTCTGCCTACCTCACATCTATCATCTTCTCTGCCTACCTATCTACCATGTCTACCTCTCACCTACCATCTTCTCTGCCTGCCTGTCATCTACCATCATCTCTGCCTACCTCTCATCTACCATCTTCTCTGCCTACCTCTTCATCTTCTCTGCCTACCTCTAATCTATCATCATCTCTGCCTACCTCTCATCTACCATAATCTCTGCCTACCTTTCATCTACCACCTTCTCTGCCTACCTCTCATCTACCATCTTCTCTGCTTACCTTTCATCTACCATCTTCTCTGCCTACCTCTCATCTACCATCATCTTTGCCTACATATCATCTACCATCATCTCTGCCTACCTCTCATCTACCATCATCTCTGCCTATCTCTCATCTACCATAATCTCTGCCTACCTCTCATCTACCATCTTCTCTGCCTACCTCTCATCTATCATCTTCTCTGCCTACCTCTCATCTACCATCATCTCTGCCTACCTCTCATCTACCATCTTCTCTGCCTACCTCTCATCTATCATCTTCTCTGCCTACCTATTAACTACCATTTTATGTCTACCTCTCACCTACCATCTTCTCTGCCTGCCTCTCATCTACCATCATCTCTGCCTGCCTCTCATCTACCATCTTCTCTGCCTACCTCTCATCTATCATCTTCTCTGCCTACCTCTCATCTATCATCATCTCTGCCTACCTCTCATCTACCATCTTCTCTGCCTACCTTTCATCTACCACCTTCTCTGCCTACCTCTCATCTACCATCTTCTCTGCCTACCTTTCATCTACCATCTTCTCTGCCTACCTCTCATCTACCATCTTCTCTGCCTACCTCTCATGTATCATCTTCTCTGCCTACCTATTAACTACCATTTTATGTCTACCTCTCACCTACCATCTTCTCTGCCTGCCTCTCATCTACCATCATCTCTGCCTACCTGTCATCTACCATCTTCTCTGCCTACCTCTCATCTATCTTCTTCTCTGCCTACCTATTAACTACCATTTTATGTCTACCTCTCACCTACCATCTTCTCTGCCTGCTTCTCATCTACCATCATCTCTGCCTACCTGCCATCTACCATCTTCTCTGCCTACCTCTCATCTATCATCTTCTCTGCCTACCTATTAACTACCATTTTATGTCTACCTCTCACCTACCATCTTCTCTGCCTGCCTCTCATCTACCATCATCTCAGCCTATCTCTCATCTACCATCTTCTCTGCCTACCTCTCATCTATCATCATCTCTGCCTACCTCTCATCTACCATAATCTCTGCCTACCTTTCATCTACCACCTTCTCTACCTACCTCTCATCTACCATCTTCTCTGCCTACCTTTCATCTACCATCTTCTCTGCCTACCTCTCATCTACCATCATCTTTGCCTACATATCATCTACCATCATCTCTGCCTACCTCTCATCTACCCTAATATCTGCCTACCTTTCATCTACCATCATCTCTGCCTACCTCTCATCTACCATCATCTCTGCCTACCTCTCATCTACCATCATCTCTGCCTACGTTTCATCTACCATCATCTCTGCCTACCTCTCATCTACAATCAACACCCACTCCCTACCTATATACACCCACTTCCTACTAATATACACCCACCCTCTACCTATATACACCCAATCTCTACCTATATATACCCACTCCCTACCCTAAATAATTAATAAGAAATGAGAAAATTAAAGTGTTTTTGTGTCTGTAAATTTGCCTGTGTCCCAGCTGAAGGCTTATTATGGTCCGCAACGTCGGATTGTCTTATGTTATTTTCCTTTAACAGTAAGACGTTAACCCTAAGAAATAAGAGCCCCAGGCCACCACGTGATGCCCTATAACAAATGTGGCGTTAGAGCCCATATTTATTACCGATCTTTCGGTGCATTATTATTTGGGATCAAATTGTAGCAGTCTCAGCACACGCCAAAAGACATAAGGCGAAACCGCACAGAAACATAACATAGCCATCTGTTCTCCATCATACGATATCATCATTCATCGCAAACAATCGGAATATCGAAACATGATCAAAACGGATGAGACACACAGCTCACGGTGTGCACAGAGCACTTAACTCAGTAGTTCCTGCAACAAGCCGGACTTGGAATATGAGGAAACTGCAACAAGGAACACTTTTCAGACATAGCCTTTAATGGTTCCTGCCGCCTATCCACCATATTGATCGGAAATTCACGTCCCCCTGGTGCACACTTCTGCATGTGTTATATCCTCACTAACTCTGGTTATCCCGGGCACACACTGGCTGGCCTGTTTGTACGTTTCCCTCCCAGTTTAGCTGCCCTAAACAATGTAATACTTCCTTTTGTGAACGTTTGACCAGCTTTTCGTGTCATCCCGCACGATGTTTACTAATTGTGTTTAGTTCATCATTCTAGATGTCTAGTTTTTCACATTATTATTACAATATTATTGGGAGCCGCGATAGCTCAGTAGTTAGTGAACTGGACTACAAAGGACAAGAGGTAGGGTTCGATCCCAACTGACGGCTCCGGTTCACCCAGCCTTTAATGGGTACCGGATTTTTTTTTCTGGGAAAGTAAAGCGGCACTGGCGTAATACCGACCACATTACCCCAAAAATCATGTGCCGAATATCTGTAAAATTTATAGTCACTAACACCATATTCCCTATACGCCACTTGGCGTGACGGGGGTACTTTACTTACTTTTGTTTATTATAATATTATTACTATTATTTGTATTTATTTTATTTTCATTATTATTTATATTATTATTGTTATTATTGTCACCTCACTCTGCCACAAGAAGGCACATTGAAGTGAAGCCCCGCCTCTGCCCTGTTTGAGAAGCCATGTCCAAGCAGATCTGTTATATCAGCGTATCCCTGACCCACTCCATTAGCCCCGCTCTGTGCTGATGTATCAATAACCAGACAGATTGGCTTTGTTGTATTGATTGATGCAGCTCTTAAATAGCATGACCTCCAGGAGGTCACAACAGCTTACCCTCGTCTGTCTTCGTCCAGTGCCAGAATCGGACGCGCTCGTGCAGAAGTTAAGGCTACTACGTAATGAAGTTATACGGCTCAGGTCACTCAACAAGGAACGTGCAAGCCCGGCACATTGACTTCATCAGAGGGTTAATCCTACAATAACAAAAAAATAAAAGTTATCGCTTTGATCCGTTTCTATTTTGTTGTTTTTCGATTTATTCGAGTGAATTAGAAAGTGACTGTAGTCACTCTCGTCTCAGTAATGTCGTTTGAAATTGTCGCCCACACAGCCGACTTGGCCCGCACTGAAGTTCGACCTTGTTACCGGCCGACAAAACAAAATCAAAATGGCGGCATGTCGCCCTGTCCTTGCTAAGACTAACGCAGTCGCTTATACCGTTCCGGTTGCTATGTTTGTTTTAAATGTGTGTTTTTATTGTGTTTAAATATGTGTTTTTAATGGGTTTAAATGTGTGTTTTAATGTGCGGTTTAAATGTGATTAAATGTTCGTTTTAAATGTTTGTTTTTAATGTTTTTAATGTGTGCTTTAAATGTGTGTTTTAAATGTGTTTAAGTGTGTGTTTTAAATGTGTTTTAAATGTTTGTTTTAATGTGTGTTTTTAATGTGTATTTAAAATGTGTTTTTAACGTGTGTTTTTAATGTGTGTTTATAATGTGCATTTGAAATGTGTGTTTTCGATTAAGCAAATGATTGTGCACTCTCTATCAGATGGAAGTCGTTTGGTATCGTCGCCTATGCGTCGTGGATTAGGTCTACACGGTAGTCGACCATGTCAACAGAATTTGTTAACGAGATTTAGCGGAAGCTCCGACATGAGCACAGCGGATATGGCAAATCTTCGACTGCAGTGATACTGATTCCTTGAACAGAACAGCGTCAGTGAGGCGTTGTGTGGTCGGTCGTTGAAATAACGTCAGTGAGGCGTTGTGTGGTGGGTCGTTGAAATAACGTCAGTGAGATGTTGTGTGGTGGGTCGTTGAAATAACGTTAGTGTGGCGTTGTGTGGTGGGTCGTTGAAATCACGTCAGTGAGGCGTTGTGTGGTGGGTCGTTGAAATAACGTCGGTGGGGCGTTGTGTTGTGGGTCGTTGAAATAACGTATGTGATGCGTTGTGTGGTGGGTCGTAGAAATAACGTCAGTGAGGCGTTGTGTGGTGGGTCGTTGAAATAACGTCAGTGAGGCGTTGTGTGGTGGGTCGTTGAAATAACGTCAGCGAGGCGTTGTGTGGTGGGTCGTTGAAATAACGTCAGCGAGGCGTTGTGTGGTGGGTCGTTGAAATAACGTCAGCGAGGCGTTGTGTGGTGGGTCGTTGAAATAACGTCGGTGAGGCGTTGTGTAGTGGGTCGTTGAAATAACGTCGGTGAGGCGTTGTGTGGTGGGTCGTTGAAATAACGTCAGTGAGGCGGTGTGTGGTGGGTCGTTGAAATAACGTCGATGAGGCGTTGTGTGGTGGGTCGTTGAAATAACGTTGAGAAGTGTCCATGCGTCTCTAGATCGTACGTCTTCTAATTCAACACATCTCGACACTACCGATCCTCAATTGAGTGGTTAGTGCGCTCACGGCAGACCAATAAGATCCGATTCAGATCCACGAGGGAGAATTCATTATTTTTTAACAGACGACGTCGTGGTACACCCAGTCACTAAAGTTCTTCCTCTCCTTCCACTTTCTCATCCTCCCTTATTCTTTATCCTCTTCTTCACCTCTCCCCTGTTCCTCTTCCCCTTCTTCTTTCTTTCAGCCCCCTGTGGAGCATAGGTCTTCAACAAACACTTTCAGCTCCCTGTGGAGTATAGGTCTTCAACAAACACTTTCAGCTCCATGTGGAGCATAGGTCTTCAACAAACACTTTCAGCTCCATGTGGAGCATAGGTCTTCAACAAACACTTTCAGCTCCATGTGGAGCATAGGTCTTCAACAAACACTTTCAGCTCCATGTGGAGCATAGGTCTTCAACAAACACTTTCAGCTCCCTGTGGAGTATAGGTCTTCAACAAACACTTTCAGCTCCCTGTGGAGTATAGGTCTTCAACAAACACTTTCAGCTCCCTGTGGAGTATAGGTCTTCAACAAACACGGTCAGCTCTCTGTGGATCATAGGTTTTCAACAAACACTTTCAGCTCCCCGTGGAGCATAGGTCTTCAGCAAACACTTTCAGCTCCCTCTGGAGCACTTTCCAATCCGTCCTGTTTCTTGTAATTCTTTTAAGATCGTTCCATGTCTTCCCCATCATCTTCATCTCTGCTTCCATGTCTTCTCCTAGAATATTTTGGGCTTTCTCTTTGTTTCTTCCCTGGTGATTCCAAAAAGGGCCTGTCGTGTAATACTCTCAGTTGGCTTCCGTAGTGTATGTCCTATCCAGCACCATCTTCTTCGCTGTATCTCTTAATCCACTGGTATTTGACTGGTACATTTCCATAATTCTATGTTAGTGATTTTATCCTGCCATTTCCATCCTTTTATTCTGTGTAAAGAGTCTATTAATGAAAGTATGTATCTTCATGATTGTCATTTTAGTTATTCTCCATGTTTCACAGCCATATAATATGACTGATTTGACATATCAGTTGACAATTTTTGTTATTATTTATATTTGAACTATTTTTGGTGAAATGTCTGGTGTCCAGTTTTAGAAGCCGCCCAAAGCCTCTTGTACCATATATTTATTGAATAGTAATGCGGACTGGCGTATTACCGACAGCATAACTTTACAATGCGGACGGCACCAAACGTCTGTGCCGTGAAATGAAACCTAAATTCTTCGCGTTTAAATAAAAATTTTCTCATAAATAAACATCTCTCTGTTACAATATAATCCAGTCATAAGTAAACCTCTCTCTGTCACAATATAATCCAGTCATAAATAAACATCTCTCTGTCACAATATAATCCAGTCATAAATAAACATCTCTCTGTCACAATATAATCCAGTCATAAATAAACATCTCTCTGTCACAATATAATCCAGTCATAAATAAACCTCTCTCTGTCATAATATAATCCAGTCATAAATAAACATCTCTCTGTCACAATATAATCCAGTCATATATAAACATCTCTCTGTCACAATATAATCCAGTCATAAATAAACCTCTCTCTGTCATAATATAATCCAGTCATAAATAAACCTCTCTCTGTCATAATATAATCCAGTCATAAATAAACCTCTCTCTGTCATAATATAATCCAGTCATAATAAACCTCTCTCTGTCATAATATAATCCAGTCATAAATAAACCTCTCTCTGTCATAATATAATCCAGTCATAAATAAACCTCTCTCTGTCATAATATAATCCAGTCATAAATAAACCTCTCTCTGTCATAATATAATCCAGTCATAAATAAACCTTTCCTCTCTCGCTAATAAACCCTCCACTAATAACCCCACTTCCCCTAAATGTAACCCTATCCACCACCATTATAATGTAACCCTGTCCTCCACCACCACTATAAATGTAACCCTATCCTCCACCACCACTATAAATATAACCCTATCCACCACCACTATAAATGTAACCCTATCCACCACCACTATAAATGTAACCCTGCCTCCACCACCACTATAAAGGTAACCCTATCTACCACCACTACCCTAAATGTAACCCTATCCACCACCACTATAAATGTAACCCTATCCACCACCACCACTATAAATGTAACCCTATCCACCACCACTATAAATGTAACCCTATCCACCACCACCACTATAAATGTAACCCTATCCACCACCACCACTATAAATGTAACCCTATCCACCACCACTATAAATGTAACCCTATCCACCACCACCACTATAAATGTAACCCTATCCACCACCACTATAAATGTAACCCTATCCACCACCACTATAAATGTAACCCTATCCATCACCACTCTAAATGTAACCCAATCCACCACCACTCTAAATGTAACCCTATCCACCACCACTCTAAATGTAACCCTATCCACCACCACTCTAAATGTAACCCTATCCACCACCACTCTAAATGTAACCCTATCCACCACCACTATAAATGTAACCCTATCCACCACCACTATAAATGTAGCCCTATCCACCACCACTCTAAATATAACCCTATCCACCACCACTATAAATGTAACCCTATCCACCACCACTATAAATGTAACCCTATCCACTACCACCACTATAAATGTAACCCTATCCACCACCACTATAAATGTAACCCTATCCACTACCACCACTATAAATGTAACCCTATCCACCACCACTATAAATGTAACCCTATCCACTACCACCACTATAAATGTAACCCTATCCACCACCACTATAAATGTAACCCTATCCACTACCACCACTATAAATGTAACCCTATCCACCACCACTATAAATGTAACCCTATCCACCACCACTATAAATGTAACCCTATCCACCACCACTATAAATGTAACCCTATCCACCACCACTATAAATGTAACCCTTTCCACTACCACCACTATAAATGTAACCCTATCCACCACCACTAAAAATGTAACCCTATCCACCACCACTATAAATGTAACCCTATCCACCACCGCTATAAATGTAACCCTATCCACCACCACTATAAATGTATCCCTATCCACCACCACTATAAATGTAACCCTATCCACCACCGCTATAAATGTAACCCTATCCACCACCGCTATAAATGTAACCCTATCCACCACCACTATAAATCTATCCACAGATAAACCCGTCTACATCTCCCAAAATACTTTCACCCTCCTCATGTCCACCCCACTCCTCTCCCACCCTCCGCTCCCACTTATATTTCCGCTGACTCCGCACATTCCTATTTCTTCTCATGAAATCGATGTCGGGCATCCATCGATTTTTCTTCTTATAGATTTGCAAGGACAGACAACCTTGTCTTTCCCTCCCTCTCTCTCCCCTCCTGGAGTTATCGTCCACATCATCTTTGTTCGTCACTTTCCATGAACTGTTTCGTCACATGACATCGGGTTTCTGTTCATATCTTAAAGAAATCATGTTCTGAGGTAACCCATGCGTGGCAGTGTGTGATACAGACGTTGTGGTAAGTTCAAGACTTTCTGTTCATGTCTGTCTGGCTGGCTGGAGCTCTGCTATTTGTTGCAAGTTTCAAAGCTGTCTTGTGTTATAAAATGCAGACTTTTGCAATCACTTCATGAAGTCTTCTTCTGGGGTATTGTTCTATTGTTCCAATATTGTTCTGATATTGTTCTGATATTGTTCCGATATTGTTCTGATATTGTTCCAATATTGTTCTGATATTGTTCCGATATTGTTCTGATATTGTTCTGATATTGTTCTTATATTGTCCCGATATTGTTCTGATATTGTTTCGTTATTGTTCTGATATTGTTCCGATATTGTCCCGATATCGTTCTGATATTGTTCTGATATTGTTCTGATATTGTTCCGATATTGTTCCGATATCGTTCTGATATTGTTCTGATATTGTTCCGATATTGTTCTGATATTGTTCCGATATTGTCCCGATATCGTTCTGATATTGTTCTGATATTGTTCTGATATTGTTCCGATATTGTTCCGATATCGTTCTGATATTGTTCTGATATTGTTCCGATATTGTTCTGATATTGTTCGGATATTGTTCCGATATTGTTCGATATCGTTCTGATATTGTTCTGATATTGTTCTGATATTGTTCTGATTTTGTTCCAATATTGTTCCGATATCGTTCTGATATTGTTCTGATATTGTTCTGATATTGTCCCGATATTGTTCTGATATTGTTCTGATATTGTTCTGATATTGTTCTGATATTGTCCCGATATTGTTCTGATATTGTTCTGATATTGTTCTGATATTGTTCTGATATTGTTCCAATATTATTCCGATATCGTTCTGATATTGTTCTGATATTGTTCTGATATTGTCCCGATATTGTTCTGATATTGTTCTGATATTGTTCCGATATCGTTCTGATATTGTTCTGATATTGTTCCGATATTGTTCTGATATTGTTCCGATATTGTTCCGATATTGTTCTGATATTGTTCTGATATTGTTCCGATATTGTTCTGATATTGTTCCGATATTGTTCCGATATTGTTCTGATATTGTTCTGATATTGTTCCGATATTGTTCCGTTTTTGTTCTGATATTCCGATATTGTTCTGATATTGTTCCGATATTGTTCCGATATTGTTCTGATATTGTTCCGATATTGTTCTGATATTGTTCCGATATTGTTCCGATATCGTTCTGATATTGTTCTGATATTGTTCTGATATTGTTCCGATATTGTTCCGATATTGTTCTGATATTGTTCCGATATTGTTCTGATATTGTTCCGACATTGTTCCGATATTGTTCTGATATTGTTCCGATATTGTTCTGATATTGTTCCGACATTGTTCCGATATTGTTCTGATATTGTTCTGATATTGTTCCGATATTGTTCTGATATTGTTCCGACATTGTTCCGATATTGTTCTGATATTGTTCCGATATTGTTCTGATATTGTTCCGACATTGTTCCGATATTGTTCTGATATTGTTCCGATATTGTTCCGATATTGTTCCGTTTTTGTTCTGATATTCCGATATTGTTCCGATATCGTTCTGATATTGTTCTGATATTGTTCTGATAATGTTCTGATATTGTTCTGATATTGTTCTTATATTGTCCCGATATTGTTCTGATATTGTTTCGTTATTGTTATGATAATGTTATGATATTGTTAATGATATTGTTACGATATTTTTATGATATTGTTATGATATTGTTTCGATATTATTATAATATTGTTATAATATTGTTATGATATTGTAATGGTATTGTAATGATATTGTTATGATATTGTTATGATATTGTTATGATATTGTTATGATATTCTCCTGATTATGTTATTATATTGTTATGATATTCTCCTGATAATGTTACTATATTGTCATGATAATGTTATGATGTTGTTATGATAATGTTATGATATTGTTATGATGTTGTTATGATATTTGTGATTTTGTTTTCCGTCGATTAATGTGACGACTTCCAAGATAGTCGAGTATCGAAACATCACAGTGTTAAAGTTACATCATCACAAACATCACAGTGTTAAAGTTTCATCATCACAAACATCACAGTGTTAAAGTTACATCATCACAAACATCACAGTGTTAAAGTTACATCATCACAAACATCACAGTGTTAAAGTTACGTCATCACAAACATCACAGTGTTAAAGTTACATCATCACAAACATCACAGTGTTAAAGTTTCATCATCACAAACATTACTACTACCATCACCACCATAAACTACACCATCACAAACATTACTACTACCATCACCACCATAAACTACACCATCACAAATGCCACATTCACCATCATCATCAATTGCTGTGTCTCCTGACGTGTGTGACTATGTCACTCCACATCTCCACTGTCTCTACTACATACAAAAGGACCAAATCAGAACATGACGTGAGGCCCTCACACACCAAGCTGGTTGCAAGGTTGGAAGATCTTCTCCGGTCTATCGGGCTTTAAAAATAGGCACTTGACCATTTAGGGAAGAAAAGGAATCGGTAGAGAGAATAATGGACTGCAGTCGTCACAAAAATGTGCCAAAATAAAAGTGGAAAGTCCTACACTCCACTCTCTAAAATGTGCCAAAATAAAAGTGGAAAGTTCTACACTCCACTCTCTAAAATGTGCCAAAATAAAAGTGGAAAGTCCTACACTCCACTCTCCAAAATGTGCCAAAATAAAAGTGGAAAGTCCTACACTCCACTCTCCAAAATGTGACAAAATAAAAGTGGAAAGTCCTACACTCCACTCTCTAAAATGTGCCAAAATAAAAGTGGAAAGTCCTACACTCCACTCTCTAAAATGTGCCAAAATAAAAGTGGAAAGTCCTACACTCCACTCTCCAAAATGTGCCAAAATAAAAGTGGAAAGTCCTACACTCCACTCTCCAAAATGTGACAAAATAAAAGTGGAAAGTCCTACACTCCACTCTCTAAAATGTGCCAAAATAAAAGTGGAAAGTCCTACACTCCACTCTCTAAAATGTGCCAAAATAAAAGTGGAAAGTCCTACACTCCACTCTCCAAAATGTGACAAAATAAAAGTGGAAAGTCCTACACTCCACTCTCTAAAATGTGCCAAAATAAAAGTGGAAAGTCCTACACTCCACTCTCCAAAATGTGCCAAAATAAAAGTGGAAAGTCCTACACTCCACTCTTCAAAATGTGACAAAATAAAAGTGGAAAGTCCTACACTCCACTCTCCAAAATGTGACAAAATAAAAGTGGAAAGTCCTACACTCCACCCTCCAAAATGTGACAAAATAAAAGTGGAAAGTCCTACACTCCACTCTCCAAAATGTGCCAAAATAAAAGTGGAAATTCCTACACTCCACCCTCCAAAATGTGACAAAATAAAAGTGGAAAGTCCTACACTCCACCCTCCAAAATGTGACAAAATAAAATTTTAAAGTCCTACACTCCACCCTCCAAAATGTGACAAAATAAAAGTGGAAAGTCCTACACTCCACTCTCCAAAATGTGACAAAATAAAAGTGGAAATTCCTACACTCCACTCTCCAAAAGAATCTCCTCCCTTGCACATTCTTTCTATCTTCCTGCCAACATTTCTCTCTGTACTTCTTTTTCTTCCATAATGAAAGTCTCTAGCCCATCGTCTTCTCCCTTCCCTTCCTCTCCATTATCATCATATTGGTGCAGCTGACTATGTTGACTTGAATAATCACAACGCTCTATCCCAGTCTAACCCCCCTCACAATGGACTAACCCCCTTGACAGTTACTACCTCCGACGCTTCTATCAAAACCTTTTAGGGGTGTCCATGTTACTTTAGCAATATCTTGTTTGACAAGGGACATAAATCATCTTCCAAATCAATATCCCTGCAATGTTTACTGCCCCTCCCTCCTCGTTATCGTCAATCACATCGTCTCTCTCATCATCCACAACTGGGAGAAGATGGCCCGGTAATGAAGACAATTTTTGCTAACATTTTGAATTCCATTTTGAAAAGGTTAAAGGGCATTTGGGGTTAGTTCAGAACTTGTTAATGGTAAATGAAGTCCGTTAGCATTTGATTCATTACTTGATGGTTGTTCTCTATGTTGTTCTCTATGTTGTTGTTCTCTATGTTGTTGTTCTCTATGTGGTTGTTCTCTATGTGGTTGTTCTCTCTGTGGTTGTTCTCTATGTTGTTGTTCTCTATGTTGTTGTTCTCTATGTGGTTGTTCTCTATGTGGTTGTTCTCTATGTGGTTGTTCTCTATGTTGTTGTTCTCTATGTTGTTGTTCTCTATGTGGTTGTTCTCTATGTGGTTGTTCTCTATGTTGTTGTTCTCTATGTTGTTGTTCTCTATGTGGTTGTTCTCTATGTGGTTGTTCTCTCTGTGGTTGTTCTCTATGTTGCTGTTCTCTATGTTGTTGTTCTCTATGTGGTTGTTCTCTATGTGGTTGTTCTCTATGTGGTTGTTCTCTCTGAAAGGAGACTTATATTTCAATCTGTGTGTTAGAATTTCTTCCTTTGCTTTGTTGTTCTTCTTATTTTTCTTATTCTTCTTCTTCTTGTTTTTCTTTTCCTATTCTTATATTTTCTTCTTGTTTCTTCCCCAACTTGTTCTCCAGTTTCCTTTCTCGCACACGCTTTTCTTGCCACTACTACCACAATAACACTACTACCACGATAACACTACTACCACGATAACACTACTACCACGATAACACTACTACCACGATAACACTACTACCACAATAACACTACTACCACAATAACACTACTACCACAATAACACTACTACCACAATAACACTACTACCACAATAACACTACTACCACAATACATACATACATACAGCCACACATACGGTCATTTATGCAGTCATTTAAACAGTGATGCACACAATCACACATCCAGTCATTTATGCAGTCACACATACGACATCAAGAATTATCTAGATCTTCAAGTCAACAATGCAGCCACCTGCTCAACCACACGGCCCTCCTTCAGCTAAACCAACTCCTACAAGTCAAGAGAATAGCTCAGCCCTCCTTCCAAAGTCACGAGCCTAACTCAGCAGACAGCCCTCGCACGTTCCTCCATGTACTGTCATATCCTAGATAACGTGTCTAGTACCAGAACATACTATCCCTCGTCAGCGAAACTGATCTATTTCATTATGATGTGGTATATAAATATGTCCCAGTTTCATTCTCACATAAAACGGCTGAGTTTATTGTCGATTGGATCAGGTGTTTACTGTTTTCATCGATTCTTTCTCTCGTCTATTTCTGGTAACTCATTTCTCTTCAATTCTGGGTTAAAGGGTGGTGTGACTTGGCGAGGACACATCGAGGGCTAAACAGTCGTGACCGAGTGAAGTAGTTGATGATTGAGCAAAGAAATGAAATTGATTTATAAGTTTAATACTGTGCCGTCGCCTCATCGGGGTTTGGCTATAATTCAGAATCAGTGTACATTGCTCTAGATGATGATAGCAAGGAAGCAAATATGCATTTTTTTTTGGTAATTGTGGGAGGGACGGTCGGGGTGTGGAGAAAGTTGTCGGTCTTCTCCACTTTGTCCTAGAGGAACACGAGCTGGGCCCACATGATGAATAGACACACTGGTCATTACAAAATAAGCGACCCAAAGTAAACCAAGACCTTGGTTGATTCTACCACGTAACAGTCTGTGGATTGAACAAAGTGAGGATCACCTTATTACCAACAATGATGAGACTGTTGATATAGACGACCTAGTATTTCGCTATCTTTAGGTTTATTTCATGTAATGATGAGTCTGTTGATATAGAAGACCTAGTATTTGACTATTTTTAGGATTAGTTCATGTAATGATGTGTATGTTGATATAGAAGACCTAGTATCTCTAGGTTTAGTTCATGTTGTGATGAGTCTTTTGATATAGAGGGCAGTTATATGTTTCCTGTATTTTTTTATGTTCCAGTTTAATTTTTCTACCCCCTCCCCCCCCCCCCCCATGTTTGATTTCGATTACCCTTTTTTTTCTTTAAGGCTGTATTTTTATTTACCTTTTATCTTTGGATTCTCGTATCTCCATTTTCTCTTTCCTCATGTTCAATTTCTCCTCTATTTTGTTATTAAACATTAGAATTTAATTTATCTAATTTCTATGATGTAAAATCTCTACTACTCTGATTTACTGACAAATCCCTAAGTCGAGACGCTCACGCCCCTGGATCATTATAGACCGCTGTCTCTTTCAAAGGAAATATTCGAGGGCTGCATAAACTCGGCTCATCCTCGTTGGTTATGCACTCATTCAGTTCTGCACATGCCAGGCATCATATTGCGAGGTCTATCGTGTTCAAGGGTCAAAGGTGTGCAGTCTTATCGCTATGTAGGTCAGCGAGCATCCGTGTCGCTCCTCAGAGCACGGCTCCTACCATCTGGTTCATGGTTCTCACCCTCAAACATTTATGTATTCACATTTTCTTGAAGGTTTTTCCCCCTCGTTTCACTGCTGTTTGTGAAAGTCTCCGGAGGTCCTCAAAGTTCCCACACAAAAGACACATGAACACTCTCTCCCCTTGAAAAAAAAAAAGAAAAAAAAAGTTTCTCATACTTTTATCGACAATTCATTTTTTTAACAGGAATCATGTCTTCTTGTAAGATTTTAGTTCCAAGAATCATGTCTTATAAGATTTTAGTTCCAAGAATCATGTCTTATAAGATTTTAGTTCCAGGAATCATGTATTGTAAGATTTTAGTTCCAAGAATCATGTCTTCTTGTAAGATTTTAGTTCCAAGAATCATGTCTTCTTGTAAGATTTTAGTTCCAAGAATCATGTCTTATAAGATTTTAGTTCCAAGAATCATGTCTTTTTGTAAGATTTTAGTTCCAAGAATCATGTCTTCTTGTAAGATTTTAGTTCTAAGAATCATGTCTTATAAGATTTTAGTTCCAAGAATCATGTCTTATAAGATTTTAGTTCAAAGAATCATGTCTTCTTGTAAGAATTTAGTTCCAAGAATCATGTCTTCTTGTAAGATTTTAGTTCCAAGAATCATGTCTTCTTGTAAGATTTTAGTTCCAAGAATCATGTCTTCTTGTAAGATTTTAGTTCCAAGAATCATGTCTTCTTGTAAGATTTTAGTTCCAAGAATCATGTATTCTTGTAAGATTTTAGTTCCAAGAATCATGTCTTTTTGTAAGATTTTAGTTCCAAGAAACATGTTTTCTTGTAAGATTTTAGTTCCAAGAATCATGTCTTCTTGTAAGATTTTAGTTCCAAGAATTATGTCTTCTTGTAAGATTTTAGTTCCAGGAATCATGTATTGTACGATTTTACTTCCAAGAATCATGTCTTATAAGATTTTAGTTCCAGGAATCATGTCTATAAGAAATTCGTTCAAAGAATCGTCTTATAAGATTTTAGTTCCAAGAATTATGTCTTATAAGATTTTAGTTCCAGGAATCATGTCTATAAGAAATTCGTTCAAAGAATCGTCTTATAAGATTTTAGTTCCAAGAATTATGTCTTATAAGATTTTAGTTCCAGGAATCATGTCTTATAAAATGTTAGTTCCAGGAATCATGTTTTATAAGATTTTAGTTCTAGGAATGTCGTCTTCTTGTAAGATCTTAGTTCCATGAATCTTATCTTCTTATGAGATCATTTTTCCAGGAATCTCGTCTTCTTGTAAGATCTTAGTTCCAAAAATCTCGTTTTCTTATAAGATCATAGTTCCAGGAATCTTATCTTCTTATAAGATCATTTTTCCAGGAATCTCGACTTCTTATAAGATCTTAGTTCCAGAAATCTTGTTTTCTTATAAGATCATAGTTCCAGGAATCTTATCTTCTTATAAGATCATTTTTCCAGGAATCTCGACTTCTTATAAGATGTTAGTTCCAGAAATCTCGTCTTCTTATAAGATCTTAATTCCATGAATCTTGACTTCTTATAAGATCATAGTTTTATGAATCTTGACTTCTTATAAGATCATAGTTCCAGGAATCTTGACTTCTTATAAGATCATAGTTCCATGAATCTTGACTTCTTATAAGATCATAGTTCCATGAATCTTGACTTCTTATAAGATCATAGTTCCATGAATCTTGACCTTATAAGATCATAGTTCCATGAATCTTGGTTTCTTATAAGATCATAGTTCCATGAATCTTGACTTCTTATAAGATCGTAGTTCCTTAAATCTTGACTTCTTATAAGATCATAGTTCCATGAATCTTGACTTCTTATAAGATCATAGTTCCATGAATCTTGACTTCTTATAAGATCATAGTTCCATGAATCTTAACTTCTTATAAGATCATAGTTCCATGAATCTTGACTTCTTATAAGATCATAGTTCCATGAATCTTGGTTTCTTATAAGATCATAGTTCCATGAATCTTGACTTCTTATAAGATCATAGTTCCATGAATCTTGACTTCTTATAAGATCATAGTTCCATGAATCTTGACTTCTTATATAGATCTTAGTTCCAGAAATCTCGTCTTCTTATAGATCATAGTTCCATGAATCTTGTCTTCTTATAAGATCATAGTTCCAGGAATTTTGACTTCTTATAAGATCATAGTTTTATGAATCTTGACTTCTTATAAGATCATAGTTCCAGGAATCTTGACTTCTTATAAGATCATAGTTCCATGAATCTTTACTTCTTATAAGATCATAGTTCCATGAATCTTGACTTCTTATAAGATCATAGTTCCATGAATCTTGACTTCTTATAAGATCATAGTTCCATGAATCTTGACTTCTTATAAGATCATAGTTCCATGAATCTTGACTTCTTATAAGATCTTAGTTCCAGAAATCTCGTCTTCTTATAGATCATAGTTCCATGAATCTTGTCTTCTTATAAGATCATAGTTCCAGGAATCTTGACTTCTTATAAGATCATAGTTTTATGAATCTTGACTTCTTATAAGATCATAGTTCCAGGAATCTTGACTTCTTATAAGATCATAGTTCCATGAATCTTGTCTTCTTATAAGATCATAGTTCCTTAAATCTTGACTTCTTATAAGATCATAGTTCCACGAATCTTGACTTCTTATAAGATCATAGTTCCATGAATCTTGGTTTCTTATAAGATCATAGTTCCATGAATCTTGACTTCTTATAAGATCATAGTTCCATGAATCTTGACTTCTTATAAGATCATAGTTCCATGAATCTTGACTTCTTATAAGATCACAGTTCCATGAATCTTGACTTCTTATAAGATCATAGTTCCATGAATCTTGACTTCTTATAAGATCATAGTTCCATGAATCTTGACTTCTTATAAGATCATAGTTCCATGAATCTTGACTTCTTATAAGATCATAGTTCCATGAATCTTGACTTCTTATAAGATCATTGTTCCAGGAATCTCGTTTTCTTGTAAGAAAATAGTTCCAAGAATCGTGTTTTCTGTTCAGACTTTTTAGTGTTTTCTGTGTCAAGAATTAATTTTCTTATTTTAGTGTCGGCGGTTCTCACATTCTTGCTGTCGGGTACCTCATAATTCCTTGAACAGTTGTACAATAATGGCCTCTTAACTGCACTAGGCGGCTTGCACTTAAAGCACGAACTCTGTACCACCGGTCAGGCTCCTGATGATAGTTTCAAAATGTGCCCCAAATATTCACATTTTTAAATTGTATCCTTTTCTTCTTTCATCTCCATTTTCATATTGCACATTGATTTATTTTATACATTTGTCTATTGTTCTCATTGCTATATTGTTATTATTATTATTATTATTATTATTATCATTATTATTATTATCATTATTATCATTATTATTATCATTATTATCATTATCATTATTATTATTATTATTATCATTATCATTATCATTATTATCATCATTATTATTATTATTATTATTATCATTATTATTATCATTATTATCATTATTATTATCATTATCATCATTATTATTCATCGAGTGCCGTCTCCGCAACGAAGGTTGACTACCATGGATCGCCATTCCACTCTATTTCTTGCTTTGATGGTGAAGGTTGTCATTGGTTGACTTGTCCACCTTTTGATGTTACTGTTGTTATTATTATTTGGTTAGACTTTACTTTTTTTGTTGTTCTCATTTTTCTTTGTTGTCTTTTCCTTTGTCGCCCTCTTTTCTTCTTTTTTTTAAACTCTTCTAATTAACTTTTTTTCCCTCCATCTTTATTTTTCTTTTATCTCCCACTATTCTTCCACTTATCTTCTTTCTCTCTCCTCCTCATGTTGGTTCATCCATCTTCTCTACTTAATCTTCTTCAAACTCTCATTCATTATCATCTTCCTCAAACTCTCATTCATTATCATCTTCTTCAAACTCTCATTCATTATCATCTTCTTCAAACTCTCATTCATTATCATCATCTTCAAACTCTCATTCATTATCATCATCTTCAAACTCTCATTCATTATCATCATCTTCAAACTCTCAATCATTATCATCTTCTTCAAACTCTCATTCATTTTCATCTTCTTCAAACTCTCATTCATTATCATCTTCTTCAAACTCTCATTCATTATCATCTTCTTCACACTCTCATTCATTATCATCTTATTCAAACTCTCATTCATTATCATCTTCTTCACACTCTCATTCATTATCATCTTATTCAAACTCTCATTCATTATCATCTTCTTCAAACTCTCATTCATTATCATCTTCTTCAAACTCTCATTCATTATCATCTTCTTCAAACTCTCATTCATTATCATCTTCTTCAAACTCTCATTCATTATCATCTTCATCATCAATCTTATGAATATTCTATCTCCTCTTCTTGCTCAAGATAATCAAATGTTTCCAACCTTTTAGGACGTATTTCTAAAATGTATCTCCCTCATCTGTACCTTTTCTGAGCCCATCTTTTATCCCTCCTGCAAGCCTCCTTATATGTGTGCAGTATTGCCAGTCTGCGAGCCTCCTTATATGTGTGCAGTATTGCTAGTCTGCAAGCCTCCTTATATGTGTGCAGTATTGCCAGTCTGCAAGCCTCCTTATATGTGTGCAGTATTGCCAGTCTGCAAGCCTCCTTATATGTGTGCAGTATTGCCAGTCTGCTAGCCTCCTTATATGTGTGCAGTATTGCCAGTCTGCGAGCCTCCTTATATGTGTGCAGTATTGCCAGTCTGCAAGCCTCCTTATATGTGTGCAGTATTGCCAGTCTGCAAGCCTCCTTATATGTGTGCAGTATTACCAGTCTGCAAGCCTCCTTATATGTGTGCAGTAATGCCAGTCTGCGAGCCTCCTTATATGTGTGCAGTTTTGCTAGTCTGCAAACCTCCTTATATGTGTGCAGTATTGCCAGTCTGCAAGCCTCCTTATATGTGTGCAGTATTGCCAGTCTGCAAGCCTCCTTATATGTGTGCAGTAATGCCAGTCTGCAAGCCTCCTTATATGTGTGCAGTATTGCCATTCTGCAAGCCTCCTTATATGTGTGCAGTAATGCCAGTCTGCAAGCCTCCTTATATGTGTGCAGTATTGCTAGTCTGCAAGCCTCCTTATATGTGTGCAGTATTGCTAGTCTGCAAGCCTCCTTATATGTGTGCAGTATTGCCAGTCTGCAAGCCTCCTTATATGTGTGCAGTAATGCCAGTCTGCAAGCCTCCTTATATGTGTGCAGTATTGCTAGTCTGCGAGCCTCCTTATGTGTGCAGTATTGCCAGTCTGCAAGCCTCCTTATATGTGTGCAGTAATGCCAGTCTGCGAGCCTCCTTATATGTGTGCAGTATTGCTAGTCTGCAAGCCTCCTTATATGTGTGCAGTATTGCCAGTCTGCAAGCCTCCTTATATTTGTGCAGTAATGCTAGTCTGCAAGCCTCCTTATATGTGTGCAGTATTGCCAGTCTGCAAGCCTCCTTATATGTGTGCAGTATTGCTAGTCTGCGAGCCTCCTTATATGTGTGCAGTATTGCCAGTCTGCGAGCCTCCTTATATTTGTGCAGTAATGCCAGTCTGCGAGCCTCCTTATATGTGTGCAGTATTGCCAGTCTGCAAGCCTCCTTATATGTGTGCAGTATTGCCAGTCTGCAAGCCTCCTTATATGTGTGCAGTATTGCTAGTCTGCGAGCCTCCTTATATGTGTGCAGTATTGCTAGTCTGCAAGCCTCCTTATATGTGTGCAGTATTGCCAGTCTGCAAGCCTCCTTATATTTGTGCAGTAATGCTAGTCTGCAAGCCTCCTTATATGTGTGCAGTATTGCCAGTCTGCAAGCCTCCTTATATTTGTGCAGTAATGCTAGTCTGCAAGCCTCCTTATATGTGTGCAGTATTGCCAGTCTGCAAGCCTCCTTATATTTGTGCAGTAATGCTAGTCTGCAAGCCTCCTTATATGTGTGCAGTATTGCCAGTCTGCAAGCCTCCTTATATTTGTGTAGTAATGCTAGTCTGCAAGCATCCTTATATGTGTGCAGTATTGCCAGTCTGCAAGCCTCCTTATATGTGTGCAGTATTGCTAGTCTGCAAGCCTCCTTATATGTGTGCAGTATTGCCAGTCTGCAAGCCTCCTTATATTTGTGCAGTAATGCTAGTCTGCAAGCCTCCTTATATGTGTGCAGTATTGCCAGTCTGCAAGCCTCCTTATATTTGTGCAGTAATGCTAGTCTGCAAGCCTCCTTATATGTGTGCAGTATTGCCAGTCTGCAAGGCTCCTTATATTTGTGCAGTATTGCTAGTCTGCGAGCCTCCTTATATGTGTGCAGTATTGCCAGTCTGCGAGCCTCCTTATATTTGTGCAGTATTGCCAGTCTGCAAGCCTCCTTATATGTGTGCAGTATTGCTAGTCTGCAAGCCTCCTTATATGTGTGCAGTATTGCTAGTCTGCAAGCCTCCTTATATGTGTGCAGTATTGCCAGTCTGCGAGCCTCCTTATATGTGTGCAGTATTGCCAGTCTGCGAGCCTCCTTATATGTGTGCAGTATTGCCAGTCTGCGAGCCTCCTTATATGTGTGCAGTATTGCCAGTATTTCATTTTCTTCTATATCTTGATCATCTCCTTGGATAGAATAGTTTCTTCTTCCTATCTCTTTCCGTCAAACCATCAACTAATTTTGAACAATTTCCACATCAATAACTCACAGCAATAACTCACATCAATAACTCACATTAATAACTCACATCATTAACTCACAGCAATAACTTACAGCAATAACTCACATAATAATCTTCATCTCAGCGTTGTGCTACCAATGCCAGACCTGGACCCTAGATGCAAGAACAATAAGAACAATAACCTCTACAGAGATGAAATGTGTTAGACGAATGACAGGGAACAGTCTGAGGGATAAGATCAGAAATGAAGAACTGAGAAAAAAGCTAGGAATAACCCCCGCCATAGAATATATAAGGAAACAACATAAAATGGTTTGGTCACGTGACCAGGCAGAAAGATCAAAACACAACACAACGAGCCTTCAACAAACGTTGCGAGAACACCAGATCCAAGGGTCGACCACGAAAAAGATGGATTGATGGAATATTAGAAACACTAGGAAACATAACAGCAGCAGAGACGAACAGAAGAGCAAAGGACCGCAAATTATATCTCCGTTCGACGCTAAAAGGTAGATAAGGAAGGAAAGAAAACAAAAATAACTCGCGACAAGAATTCACAGACTTGCTGCTGTTCCTGTCATTAAAATCGGTGAGTACTTCCCGTCCTTGACCTCACGTTCCTCTACCTGACCTTCACTTTGACTGTGGAACCTGTTATCGATATCCCACGTGGACTGAAGTAAAAACTCGTCATTAAAGCCATATTGGTCTCATTACGCTTCCGCACTTGCGCGCATGCTCAGATCGTCCTCTTGTGCACCGGATGTTATCAGGAAAATGTAACGTCAGTTATCTTGTCCATGTTTGACTGCGTGTGTCGAGGGCGTAGTGTGGACGGAACGAGACTGCTTCTCCTTATCGTTTGTGTCAACCCGTCACGAGTCTGAAATGAACTTCTTATAACAGAACACGAGAGTAATACGAGGGCATCATATTATTTGAGGAAACGCGAGTGTTTATTTTTTTTTCCCAATTACATTATTTATTAGTTCGGGACAGATATTATGGAATTTGGGTTTACTGTGTGACCGTTATTTTTTGTTGATCTTGCCTTGCCTTTGTTGTGGTCAACTTCCGTTTTAGTGGCACGATTTCACGATGAACAACGTCACTTCCACCGATGTAAAGAAAAATGAACGATGTTATCTGTGACGTAATTATTTATTGTCTCAGATATTGATTTATCATGATCTGCATCTGGGGGAGTAGATATCAATCATATCTTACCGTTATCATCATCCCACCTTCTTGTCTCTTAGTCCTTAGTGTTCTGTAACCTATCGACACATAAACCCTTGCCACTGTTCTAGTTCCACCATTTTGAGATCTGTATTTAACTGTTGTGTTTACATTTGTCACTTCAAATCGTGTTGTTTTGTACCTGATGAAGGTTTTTTGTCGAAACGTCGTAATTTGTCTTGTCTCTCTATTGGTTTAGCTGTTTTATACCGGTTTGTGTTACATCTTAACCGTTAGGCGTGGTTAACTCTTTAGTGCCAGCAATCAACACGCTCTTTCTCTCCGCTCTATCTTTCCTTTCTCACCTGGACAAGATACATCCATTCCATGTCCAGGTAAGATACATCCATTCCATGTCCAGACAAGATACATCCATTCCATGTCCAGGTAGGATACATCCATTCCATGTCCAGGTAAGATAAATCCATTCCATGTCCAGGTAAGATACATCCATTCCATGTCCAGACAAGATACATCCATTCCATGTCCAGGTAGGATACATCCATTCCATGTCCAGGTAAGATACATCCATTCCATGTCCAGACAAGATACATCCATTCCATGTCCAGACAAGATACATCCATTCCATGTCCAGACAAGATACATCCATTCCATGTCCAGACAAGATACATCCATTCCATGTCCAGGTAAGATACATCCATTCCATGTCCAGACAAGATACATCCATTCCATGTCCAGACAAGATACATCCATTCCATGTCCAGACAAGATACATCCATTCCATGTCCAGGTAAGATACATCCATTCCATGTCCAGACAAGATACATCCATTCCATGTCCAGATAAGATACATCCATTCTTTCAGATAATCCTCCAGTATTTCACGTATCTCTCTTGTCTCTCCTCCCTACAGTTTGATCATGCCCCTAATTATGCCATGTCCCTTCGCTGTCGTTAGACGATCGTCATGTTGTCATATTGCTCACTAATCTCTGTTACCAACACGCGCCGTAGTCGTTTAGGCTCGTTATGACAAGCTCCCTCATGTTGGATGATATCCAGGATCATATAGCTAGTCTCTTTCATGTCGCTACACTGGAGTAGGTGGTCGACAGGTAAGGTGTCGGTCGCTGGACAAGAAGATCCCAGGTTCGGTCCCGATCACAGGCGGTGGGATGTTCCCAAACATCGAACCCCTGGTTTCTTCCTGGCTTTGTCGTCCCTTGTTCTCTGGGTAGTGAGATCCAATGTCTAACCTTCTCTAGGTGGTGAGATCCGATGTCTAGCCCTCTCTGGGTAGTGAGATCTGATGTCTAGCACTCTCTGGGTAGTGAGATCTGATGTCTTGCCTTCTCTAGGTGGTGAGATCCGATGTCTAGCCCTCTCTGGGTAGTGAGATCTGATGTCTTGCCTTCTCTAGGTGGTGAGATCCGATGTCTAGCCCTCTCTGGGTAGTGAGATCTGATGTCTTGCATTCTCTAGGTGGTGAGATCCGATGTCTAGCCCTCTCTGGGTAGTGAGATCCGATGTCTTGCTTTCCCTAGGTGGTGAGATCCGATGTCTAGCCCTCTCTGGGTAGTGAGATCCGATGTCTTGCCTTCTCTAGGTGGTGAGATCCGATGTCTAACCTTCTCTAGGTGGTGAGATCCGATGTCTAACCTTCTCTAGGTGGTGAGATCCGATGTCTAACCTTCTCTAGGTGGTGAGATCCGATGTCTTGCCTTCTTTAGGTGGTGAGATCTGATGTCTAGCCCTCTCTGGGTAGTGAGATCTGATGTCTAGCACTCTCTGGGTAGTGAGATCTGATGTCTAGCACTTTCTGGGTAGTGAGATCTGATGTCTAGCACTCTCTGGGTAGTGAGATCTGATGTCCAACACTCTCTGGGTAGTGAGATCTGATGTCCAACACTCTCTGGGTAGTGAGATCTGATGTCCAACACTCTCTGGGTAGTGAGATCTGATGTCCAACACTCTCTGAGTAGAGAGATCTGATGTCTAGCACTCTCTGGGTAGTGAGATCTGATGTCCAACACTCTCTGGGTAGTGAGATCTGATGTCCAACACTCTCTGGGTAGAGAGATCTGATGTCCAACACTCTCTGGGTAGAGAGATCTGATGTCCAACACTCTCTGGGTAGAGAGATCTGATGTCCAACACTCTCTGGGTAGAGAGATCTGATGTCCAACACTCTCTGGGTAGAGAGATCTGATGTCCAACACTCTCTGGGTAGTGAGATCTGATGTCCAACACTCTCTGGGTAGTGAGATCTGATGTCCAACACTCTCTGGGTAGTGAGATCTGATGTCCAACACTCTCTGGGTAGTGAGATCCGATGTCTAGCCCTCTCTGGGTAGTGAGATCTGATGTCCAACACTCTCTGGGTTGTGAGATCTGATGTCCAACACTCTCTGGGTAGTGAGATCTGATGTCCAACACTCTCTGGGTAGTGAGATCTGATGTCCAACACTCTCTGGGTAGTGAGATCCGATGTCTAGCCCTCTCTGGGTAGTGAGATCTGATGTCCAACACTCTCTGGGTTGTGAGATCTGATGTCCAACACTCTCTGGGTAGTGAGATCTGATGTCCAACACTCTCTGGGTAGTGAGATCCGATGTCTAGCCCTCTCTGGGTAGTGAGATCTGATGTCCAACACTCTCTGGGTAGAGAGATCTGATGTCCAACACTCTCTGGGTAGTGAGATCTGATGTCCAACACTCTCTGGGTAGAGAGATCTGATGTCTAGCCCTCTCTGGGTAGTGAGATCTGATGTCCAACACTCTCTGGGTAGAGAGATCTGATGTCTAGCCCTCTCTGGGTAGTGAGATCTGATGTCCAACACTCTCTGGGTTGTGAGATCTGATGTCCAACACTCTCTGGGTAGTGAGATCTGATGTCCAACACTCTCTGGGTAGAGAGATCCGATGTCTAGCCCTCTCTGGGTAGTGAGATCTGATGTCCAACACTCTCTGGGTAGAGAGATCTGATGTCCAACACTCTCTGGGTAGTGAGATCTGATGTCCAACACTCTCTGGGTAGAGAGATCTGATGTCCAACACTCTCTGGGTAGTGAGATCTGATGTCCAACACTCTCTGGGTAGAGAGATCTGATGTCTTGCACCTTTTGTATATCGAAACAAGAGGCACAGTGTTCAACCGCGCACGTTCAAGAAACGTAGCATCTACAAATCGAAACGAGTTTGCCAAAAATGGCCGCTGTCCGGACAAGAACTGGCAAGCAAATCTATTCATTCATACCGAAGACGGATGTGTCGGGCTGAAAGGTGCGGATATCGCTGCGTTGCCGTAAGCAAGCGAGACAATGAGACACCCACGTTCTTCATTCTACATTACATTTTCTATTATTTCGACATTCTTTTTCTATTTTGATCGACATTAATCTTCTCCGTATTTGAAACTCGACTTTCTTTCATATTTACCTTGTTTCTCATTCTCTCGCGATCTCTTCGATTCTTATTTTCCTATTCTTTTTGTGTTGTCGCTACATCAGCTCACACATTTATCAGCTTTCTTTCATTTCTCTTGCCAACGATTCTCTTATTTGGCTCTATCCAATATCATTCTGGAATACCTCATGAGCTTTATTCTTTTCTATATATCGCCTCAGCCTCGGTATATCCGGTTCGTGTGTGTTCCTTATATATTTCATCTAAGTCTCAATATGTCCGCCCTCTCTCGTGTGCTGTTCTTTATGTATATCGGCTCCGCCTCGTGTTTTTTATACGAATCCCCTCGTGTATTGTTCCTTATATGTGCCGAGACTTGCCGTGTATGTTGATCTTCCAGTTCTCGCTATACGCGAGCACATAGCAAGTTGCACGAGCAACAACTCCCACCCCCACCCAGACCTTTAATACCGTCCTCTCCCTCCCAAATGTCAAAAGAGAAAGCAAGCGACCAAATGTCACCTCCGACTTACGTGTTCGGTCGGAGCGTCTCTCGGGGATTCCTGACGGGTCAGGGGTCATTTTTCTGAGCTCCCGATTAGCAATGGTTGATAAGAAATTAGCTACTTTTGTTATTATTACTACTACTACTACTATTACTAATACTACTACTAATACTAATACTACTATTACTAATACTATTACTACTACATGTACTACTACTACTACTACTACTACTACTACTACTATTACTAATACTATTACTACTACTACTACTACTACTATTACAAATACTACTATTACTAATGCTACTATTACTAATACTACTACTACTATTACTAATACTACTACTACTACTAATACTACTATTACTAATACTACTACTACTACTATTACTAATACTACTACTACTACTACTATTACAAATACTACTATTACTAATACTACTACTACTACTACTAATACTACTATTACAAATACTACTATTACTAATACTACTACTACTACTACTACTACTATTACTAATTCTACTACATGTACTACTACTACTACTACTACTATTACTAATACTATTACTACTACTACTACTACTACTACTACTACTACTATTACTACTACTACTACTACTACTATTACAAATACTACTATTACTAATACTACTACTACTACTACTACTATTACTAATACTACTACTACTACTACTACTACTATTACAAATACTACTATTAATAATAATACTACTACTACTACTAATACTACTATTACTAATACTACTACTACTACTACTACTACTACTAATACTACTATTACAAATACTACTATTACTAATACTACTACTACTACTACTAATACTACTATTACTAATACTACTACTACTACTACTAATACTACTATTACTAATACTACTATTACTAATACTACTACTACTACTACTACTATTACAAATACTACTATTACTAATACTACTACTACTACTACTACTATTACTAATACTACTACTACTACTATTACAAATACTACTATTACTAATACTACTACTACTACTACTAATACTACTATTACAAATACTACTATTACTAATACTAATACTACTACTACTACTACTATTACTAATTCTACTATTACTAATACAACAACTACTACTACTACTACTACTACTACTACTATTACAAATACTACTATTACTAATACTACTTTATTAATACTATATTACCTGCTGCTGTATGCAGTAAACAGTACAACCTGTGGCTGCCGTGCTGCCTTGCAGGTGAGCTCGGGAGAGTAAAAGGCTAAGGGAGGGTACCCCGAAGTAAAAAAAACCACACTGCCTTGTGGGTGAGACTTTTTAGTCAAAGGCTAGCGGAGCCAACCGTAAACAAACCGACGGAAGGCAACAGAACCACCGTCGTAACTTCTTTCTACAATCATGAATCGCCACAACATTAGATCACCATGCGAAGAGTGCGAAACAAAATCAGTCCAGAAATTAGCGATGAACAGTGTGCTTTTGTTGAAGGTAAAGGAACGAGCAATGCCATTTACATCATACGATCTTTAGTAGAAAGAGCCATAGAGGTGAAAACAGATCTATACCTATGTTTCATAGATTACACCAAGGCATTTCACAAAGTAAAGCACCAAGAAATAATCAAAATTTTAGAAAGCATAAACGTAGACAGCAAAGATCTAAGAATAATAAAGAACATGAGTAGTATAGCAGGAAGGATTTGGCCCGTATTGTGGCGCTAAATTAACAAAGATATATAGGGCGGCGCGCATAAAGCGTGCGGCGCAGGGGAGTTAACCATGACATTTCGTGTCCGGATGTTGACCTATAGTCCCAGTGACCCCGGAAGTGACGTGTTCATGTCTGGTGTGTGCTGAATTTGGAGTTCTTGATGCACTTGATTGATAGTGATAGGTTAGTAGATTATACAACAGCATTGAAAAACAATCAAAATAAAACAAACGACAAAAGATATATTTTATTCTTTTATTATCTCAATAGGTGTATAACATACAGTGGATATTATATATCATTACAAACATATTTAGTACACGAAGTAAATATATAGTACAAGGATAACATTTATTTATAGCTAACTGGTAAAGTAAAGAGTTAAATATCTAGAGGCGAAGTCGAGACGTTATCATCAGCTACCTTTCTTTTTATATAGAAATAGGAAAGAGCGTTCTCTCCATTTATCCCTATCATCGCGCCTTCCTTCTCTCTCTCTCTCTTTCTCCCCTATCCTCTCTTAGACTTCTAACCTATCAGTCCACCCTCCACCTCTCCCTTTAGCTCCCCCGCCCTCCCTCATATTTTTAGCGTCCCTCCTATTGTAACACTTAATTATTCTCACCATTTATACCTAGCATCTCGCCTTCTTTCTCATAGACTTCTCTCTCTCTCTCTCTCGCTCTCTCTCTCTTCTAACCCCTACTAGACTTCTCTCCTACCATTCCACCTTTCTTCCTCTATCTCTCTCTCTCTCTCTCTCTCTCTCTCTCTCTCTCTCTTTACCTCGCCTAGCGTTCCGCCTTCATTCGTATTTTTACCTTACCGCCAGTGTAACACATTAATAACATTGAATATCAATTACAAAAAGACTTGAAATACCTACTTTTTAAAGAACCAATAAGATAAACATATGAAAAACGAAGGAATAATACACTCGACAAGGCTTAACATACGTACTTTATACACATCACCATTAATACAACTGAAATTCCTTTAATGATAACCTATCACATCGTTATGAGCTAAGAGAAAAACAAAAACAAAAAACAAAAATTCAACTTACACCGTAAAATATTCCACTACAACACAGACCGCTAGACTGACCAGTACTATGAAAATAAACATCCGTGAATCAAGCACGCTTATAACACGAAGTCTCACATCCGACTAGTTTAAATATAATCTGGTAAATAAAAGTTAGGAGGCAAGGGCAGAAACCTAGGAGGCAAGGGCAGAAACCAAAGAGGTAAGGGCAGAAACCTAGAAGGCAGGGGCGGAAACCAAAGAGGCAAGGGCAGAAACCTAGGAGGCAAGGGCAGAAACCTAGGAGGCAAGGGCAGAAACCTAGGAGGTAAGGGCAGAAACCTAAGAGGCAAAGACAGAAACCAAAGAGGGAAGGTCAGAAAACTATGAGGGAAGGTCAGAAACCTAGGAGGCAAGGTCAGAAACCTAGGAGGCAAGGGCAGAAACCAAAGAGGCAAGGGCAGAAACCTAAGAGGCAAGGACAGAAAACTAGGAAGCAAAGGCTGTTGGTCAAATCGAAAATATTTTACCCACAGAACACAAAAATGTAGGCTCATACTCAAAAAATCGACCTCAACACCATAAAAAGGTACTCACATAGTCATACTATTTAGACACATCGAACAGATAGTTACATCCAAAGTCCCAAAAAGAGTGGCCAAATCACTAACATTTTACCTCCAGAACACAAAAAAAAAATTTTAACTCATAAGCGAAAAAGTCGACCTCAAAACCCTAAAAAGCTACTCACATAGTCATAATAGTTAGACACATCGAACAGATAGTTACAGCCAAAGCCCCCCCAAAAAAGTTTGGTCAAATCGAAAATATTTTACCCACAGAACACAAAAATGTAGGCTCATACTAAAAAAATCGACCTCAACACCATAAAAAGGTACTCACATAGTCATACTAGTTAGACACATCGAACAGATAGTTACATCCAAAGTCCCAAAAAGAGTGGCCAAATCACTAACATTTTACCTCCAGAACACAAAAATGTAGGCTCATACTCAAAAAAGCGACCTCAAAACCATAAAAAGCTACTCACATAGTCATACTAGTTAGACACATCGAACAGATAGTTACAGCCAAAGTCCCAAAAAAGTTTGGTCAAATCGAAAATATTTTACCCACAGAACACAAAAATGTAGGCTCATAGTCAAAAAATCGACCTCAACACCATAAAAAGGTACTCACATAGTCATACTAGTTAGACACATCGAACAGATAGTTACATCCAAAGTCCCAAATCACTAACATTTTACCTCCAGAACATAAAAATGTAGGCTCATACTCAAAAAAGTCGACCTAAAAACCATAAAAATCTACTCACATAGTCATACTAGTTAGACACATCGAACAGATAGTTACAGCCAAAGTCCCAAAAAGAGTGGCCATATCACTAACATTTTACCTCCAGAACACAAAAATTTAGGCTCATACTAAAAAAGTCGACCTAAAAATCCAGAAAAAGCTACTCACATAGTCATAATAGTTAGACACAACGAGTAGAATGTTATATTCAAGGTCCAAAAAACGTTATTTTAGACATCCCCATTGCAAAAATTTACATAAAAAACCACTTTTAGGATTTTACCCCCTTAGCATTTTTGAGGGTTACGCCCATAAAATCGGTAAAAGTCGTAAATTTTCACGCTAGGCATACCCCCAAACTTTATTTTAGACATCCCCATTGCAAAAATTTACATAAAAAACCACTTTTAGGATTTTACCCCTTAGCATTTTTGAGGGTTACGCCCCTGAAATCGATAAAAATCGTAAATTTAGCACGTAGGCTTACTTAAAACGTTATTTTAGACATCCCCATTGCAAAAATTTACATATAAAACCACTTTTAGGATTTTACCCCCTTAACATTTTTGAGGGTTACGCCCATAAAATCGGTAAAAATCGTAAATTTTCACGCTAGGCATACCCCCAAACTTTATTTTAGACATCCCCATTGCAAAAATTTACTTAAAAATCACTTTTGAAATTGTTACCCCCTTACCATTTTTGAGGGTTACGCCCATGGAATCGATAAAAATTGTAAATTTAGCACGTAGGCTTACCTAAAACTTTATTTTAGACATCCCCACACCAAAAATTAACTTAAAAATAACTTTTGAAATTGTTACCCCCCTTAAAATTTTTGAGGGTTACGCCCCTGAAATCGATAAAATATTGAAATATAACCTCAACGCATACCTCCCACATAATTTTTGACACCCCTACATATCAAACTCCAACAAAAAAACAAAAAAAAGCTAGTAGTAGTAGTTACTGTGATCATACCCAACATACTACTTCTCGTGCGGTTTTGGTGCAGTTTCGGTGCATGCACGTGCACTTTTGGGGTGGGTTCACAGCCACAACTACTACTAGCTTTTTGTTGTTTTTTTGTTGGAGTTTGATATGTAGGGGTGTCAAAAATTATGTGGGAGGTATGCGTTGAGGTTATATTTCAATTTTTTATCGATTTCAGGGGCGTAACCCTCAAAAATTTTAAGGGGGGTAACAATTTCAAAAGTTATTTTTAAGTTAATTTTTGGTGTGGGGATGTCTAAAATAAAGTTTTAGGTAAGCCTACGTGCTAAATTTACAATTTTTATCGATTCCATGGGCGTAACCCTCAAAAATGGTAAGGGGGTAACAATTTCAAAAGTGATTTTTAAGTAAATTTTTGCAATGGGGATGTCTAAAATAAAGTTTGGGGGTATGCCTAGCGTGAAAATTTACGATTTTTACCGATTTTATGGGCGTAACCCTCAAAAATGCTAAGGGGGTAAAATCCTAAAAGTGGTTTTTTATGTAAATTTTTGCAATGGGGATGTCTAAAATAACGTTTTAAGTAAGCCTACGTGCTAAATTTACGATTTTTATCGATTTCAGGGGCGTAACCCTCAAAAATGCTAAGGGGGTAAAATCCTAAAAGTGGTTTTTTATGTAAATTTTTGCAATGGGGATGTCTAAAATAACGTTTTTTGGACCTTGAATATAACATTCTACTCGTTGTGTCTAACTATTATGACTATGTGAGTAGCTTTTTCTGGATTTTTAGGTCGACTTTTTTAGTATGAGAATAAATTTTTGTGTTCTGTGGGTAAAATGTTAGTGATATGGCCACTCTTTTTGGGACTTTGGCTGTAACTATCTGTTCGATGTGTCTAACTAGTATGACTATGTGAGTAGATTTTTATGGTTTTGAGGTCGCTTTTTTGAGTATGAGCCTACATTTTTGTGTTCTGGAGGTAAAATGTTAGTGATTTGACCACTCTTTTTGGGACTTTGGATGTAACTATCTGTTCGATGTGTCTAACTAGTATGACTATGTGAGTACCTTTTTTTATGGTGTTGAGGTCGATTTTTTTAGTATGAGCCTACATTTTTGTGTTCTGTGTGTAAAATATTTTCGATTTGACCAAACTTTTTTGGGGGGGCTTTGGCTGTAACTATCTGTTCGATGTGTCTAACTATTATGACTATGTGAGTAGCTTTTTAGGGTTTTGAGGTCGACTTTTTCGCTATGAGTTAAAATTTTTTTTGTGTGTTCTGGAGGTAAAATGTTAGTGATTTGGCCACTCTTTTTGGGACTTTGGATGTAACTATCTGTTCGATGTGTCTAACTAGTATGACTATGTGAGTACCTTTTTATGGTGTTGAGGTCGATTTTTTGAGTATGAGCCTACATTTTTGTGTTCTGTGGGTAAAATATTTTCGATTTGACCAACAGCCTTTGCTTCCTAGTTTTCTGCCCTTGCCTCTTTGGTTTCTGCCCTTGCCTCCTAGGTTTCTGACCTTGCCTCCTAGGTTTCTGACCTTGCCTCCTAGGTTTCTGACCTTCCCTCATAGTTTTCTGACCTTCCCTCTTTGGTTTCTGTCTTTGCCTCTTAGGTTTCTGCCCTTACCTCCTAGGTTTCTGCCCTTGCCTCCTAGGTTTCTGCCCTTGCCTCCTAGGTTTCTGCCCTTGCCTCTTTGGTTTCTGCCCTTGCCTCCTAGGTTTCTGACCTTGCCTTGTAGGTTTCTGACCTTGCCTCCTAGGTTTCTGACCTTCCCCTCTTTGGTTTCTGACCTTCCCTCCTTGTTTTCTAACACAGCTTCCTAGATTTCTGACCTTCCCGCCTTGTTTTCTGCCGTACAGAGGACAACTTTTGAATTGACAAAGACAGCTTTTGAATTGACAAAGACAACTTTTGAAATAGCATATGAGGGACAAAAGTTCCGATAGGTGACCATGTCCTTTCTGACCTTCCCTCCTTGTTTTCTAACACAGCTTCCTAGATTTCTGATCTTCCCTCCTTGTTTTCAACCTTTGCTTCCTAGTTTTCTGTCCTTGCCTCCTAGGTTTCTACCCTTGCCTCCTAGGTTTCTGACCTTGCCTCCTAGGTTTCTGACCTTGCCTCTTAGGTTTCTACCCTTGCGTCTTAGGTTTCCGCCCCTGCCTTCTAGGTTTCTGCCCTTACCTCTTTGGTTTCTGCCCTTGCCTCCTAGGTTTCTGCCCTTGCCTCCTAACTTTTATTTACCAGATTATATTTAAACTAGTCGGATGTGAGACTTCGTGTTATAAGCGTGCTTGATTCACGGATGTTTATTTTCATAGTACTGGTCAGTCTAGCGGTCTGTGTTGTAGTGGAATATTTTACGGTGTAAGTTGAATTTTTGTTTTTTGTTTTTGTTTTTTTCTCTTAGCTCATAACGATGTGATAGGTTATCATTAAAGGAATTTCAGTTGTATTAATGGTGATGTGTATAAAGTACGTATGTTAAGCCTTGTCGAGTGTATTATTCCTTCGTTTTTCATATGTTTATCTTATTGGTTCTTTAAAAAGTAGATATTTCAAGTCTTTTTGTAATTGATATTCAATGTTATTAATGTGTTACACTGGCGGTAAGGTAAAAATACGAATGAAGGCGGAACGCTAGGCGAGGTAAAGAGAGAGAGAGAGAGAGAGAGAGATAGAGGAAGAAAGGTGGAATGGTAGGAGAGAAGTCTAGTAGGGGTTAGAAGAGAGAGAGAGAGCGAGAGAGAGAGAGAGAAGCCTATGAGAAAGAAGGCGAGATGCTAGGTATAAATGGTGAGAATAATTAAGTGTTACAATAGGAGGGACGCTAAAAATATGAGGGAGGGCGGGGGAGCTAAAGGGAGAGGTGGAGGGTGGACTGATAGGTTAGAAGTCTAAGAGAGGATAGGGGAGAAAGAGAGAGAGAGAGAGAAGGAAGGCGCGATGATAGGGATAAATGGAGAGAACGCTCTTTCCTATTTCTATATAAAAAGAAAGATAGCTGATGATAACGTCTCGACTACGCCTCTAGATATTTAACTCTTTACTTTACCAGTTAGCTATAAATAAATGTTATCCTTGTACTATATATTTACTTCGTGTACTAAATATGTTTGTAATGATATATAATATCCACTGTATGTTATACACCTATTGAGATAATAAAAGAATAAAATATATCTTTTGTCTTTTGTTTTATTTTGATTGTTTTTCAATGCTGTTGTATAATCTACTAACCTATCACTATCAATCAAGTGCATCAAGAACTCCAAATTCAGCACACACCAGACATGAACACGTCACTTCCGGGTCACCGGGACTATAGGTCAACATCCGGACACGAAATGTCATGGTTAACTCCCCCTGCGCCGCATGCTTTATGCGCGCCGCGCGCCGCCCTATATATCTTTGTTAATTTAGCGCAACAATACGGGCCAATTCCTTCCTGCTATACTACTAACATGTACTGGCAACAAACAGCAGCCATAAGAACTGGAAACCAAGTAGGAATGTTTCAACAAATACAACAGGGTGTTAGACAAGGTTGTGTGCTGTCCTCAGATTTGTTTACTATTTATAGTGAGATTATTTTCAGATCCATAAGGGACATGCCTGGAATAAAAATTGGAGGTCATAATATAAATAATCTAAGGTATGCTGATAATACAGTTTTAATCGCTAAGAGTGAAAATGTGTTACAAGAAATGTTGGATATTATAGTGAAAGAAAGCAAAAATAAAGGACTCAGCCTTAATAGCAAAAAGACAGAGGTAATGGTAACAACAAAGAAAAAGACATCACCTCAGTGCAAAATAAAGACAAGTGGAACAATATTAAAACAGGTAAATGAATTTAAATATTTGGGAACTTTGTTAACCTCAGACGGAAGATGTACAACAGAGGTGAGATGCAGAATGGCTCAGGCAAAAGCAGCGTTCCAAAAATGAGGAAAATACTATGCAATCCATTTTTGACAATAGAAACTAGAAAAAGAGTTCTTAAATGTTATGTAGAGCCAGTCTTAACATATGGATGTGAATCATGGACAATAGGATAACAGACAAGAAAATCACTGGAGTCTGTAGAAATGTGGTTTTACAGAAGAATGTTGAGAATACCATGGACAGCTAAGAAGAGTAATGAAAATGTTCTGAAAGAGGTCAAAGCAAAAAGAGAGCTAATTTCCAATATTAGGAAGAAACAATCATCATTTTTGGCCATGTAATGAGAAGAGAACAACTGGAATATATTGTAACAACTGGAAAAATTGAGGGACGAAGAGATAGAGGAAAGCAAAGAGAAAAGATACCAGACAGCTTAAGAGAATGGCTTGGCAGAAGGTCAACAACAGAAATGATAAATAACTGTTGAGATCGAAAGTTGTGGAGAGACATGATCACCTACGGCAGTAGGCCCGGTACTTGATTATGATAATGTTTATATACATACATATATGTATATATATATATATATATATATATATATATATATATATATATATATGTTGCTAGTTGTGTTTTCGTCCAAGTGTTTATCTATGTTGCTAGTTGTGTTTTCGTCCAAATGTTTATCTATGTTGCTAGTTGTGTTTTTCGTCCAAGTGTTTATCTATGTTGCTAGTTGTGTTTTCGTCCAAATGTTTATCTATGTTGTTAGTTGTGTTTTCGTCCAAGTGTTGATCTAACCTATCTATGTGAGTTGTTGGTTCTACTTCCGCCGATTACTCTGCTCCTACCACCACAGCGTTCAAACACGTGCTGTCATTTCCGCTTCCGGTAGTTAGGTCAAATGACGACTCGGAAAGGTCACGAAGATAATATAGAGTGGGGAGAGGGAGGGGGGGGGTGGAATGTGAACTCGGGGGAGTGTAAAGATATGCATGGGATGTAGATACGGCACTTAATGATAGTTACCTAGCAAAAACATCGAGGAGAAGTGAGGGGTAAGCGATAGAGAGTGAGAGAGAGAAGTATTTACTATTACATTTAACTTTACATTTAACTTTACATTTAATTATTACATTTAACTATTACATTTAACTTTACATTTAACTTTACATTTAACTATTACATTTAACTATTGCATTTAACTTTACATTTAACTATTACATTTAACTATTACATTTAACTATTACATTTAACTATTACATTGAACTATTGCATTTAACTTTACATTTAACTATTACATTGAACTATTACATTGAACTATTACATTTAACTATTACATTTAGCTACTACATTTAGCTATTAGATGGAAAATAAATAAATATATGAAAAGTAGCAGAGAAAAAGATGTGGTCGCTCTTAATTAATAACAATTTAATGGAGAGTTTTTCATTTCTTCCTACAGAATTAATCAATTAATTAGATCAATATGATTGTTTCTTGAGTTCCTCTTATAATGCAACGAAAGCGCAAATGTACTCAATTAGTCGGCGAAATTATACCCCACCCTCTAACGTTTAGTAATACCTTCGGTTCTCACTGACCCTTGTTTCGCCACTGCAAAAAAGAACAATCTCCACAAATGGGATTAATTTATCAATCGCTCAATCACTCTATCCCAATTATTCAAGCAAACCCTCGCCTTGTCCTCGCATAAAGCCAGTCCATTCATGGAATCACAGCACGAGGCCGGGCGGACAATTCCTGTAGAACGTCTCTCACAATTTCCATAGAACATGAATTCAGCATCCGGGCAATGGAAGCACTTTGATAAGAACAGCACCGATGTTCCGGGGAAAAGCTTTCCTATTCCATTGTTGCATTTGGGAGAGCTGATTCGTGTGCTATACCTGCTTCAGAGCTCGTTGTTTCGGCTCGAGTGCTGAAACTAATGGCTTAACTCGACGGTTCTCACAGTGGCAGACGTTGCCCTGTATGTGTCCGGGAGGTTTGCTTAGGAGGTCCACATATATCAGTGGTTCTAAGGCCTGTAGCACCAGCGGCTCCTTGTCCCTGCTGATTATAATAAACAGGCGCCTCCTCATAGCACGTTTGTATAAGTGGGGTAACCTCTGATTCTTTTATTCATTTTTGGGTGGTGGTGGGGGAGGGGGGGCGCTGGTTGGTGTAGAGGTAGGACGACAACCTCTGGACATAGAGGTCTCGGGTTCACATCCCATCACTGGTAATGGGAGTTTGATTTTCAAAATCGAATTCGTGGTTTCCTCGTAGCTTTACCCTCCCCTGGTCTCTGGCTAGTGAGATCCGATGTTTAGCCCTCTCTGGGTAGTGAGATCAAATGTTTAACCCTCTCTGGGTAGTGAGATCCGATGTTTAGCCCTCTCTGGGTAGTGAGATCAAATGTTTAACCCTCTCTGGGTAGTGAGATCCGATGTTTAGCCCTCTCTGGGTAGTGAGATCCGATGTTTAACCCTCTCTGGGTAGTGAGATCCGATGTTTAATCCTCTCTGGGTAGTGAGATCCGATGTTTAACCCTCTCTGGGTAGTGAGATCCGATGTTTAACCCTCTCTGGGTAGTGAGATCCGATGTTTAACCCTCTCTGGGTAGTGAGATCCGATGTTTAGCCCTCTCTGGGTAGTGAGATTCGATGTCTAGCCCTCTCTGGGTAGTGAGATCCGATGTTTAGCCCTCTCTGGGTAGTGAGATCCGATGTCTAGCCCTCTCTGGGTAGTGAGATCCGATGTCTAGCCCTCTCTGGGTAGTGAGATCCGATGTCTAGCCTTCTCTGGGTAGTGAGATCCGATGTTTAGCCCTCTCTGGGTAGTGAGATCCGATGCTTAGCCGTCTCTGGCTAGTAAGATCCGATGTTTAGCCTTCTCTGGCTAGTGAGATCCGATGTTTAACCCCCTCTGGGTAGTGAGATCCGATGTTTAGCCTTCTCTGGCTAGTGAGATCCGATGTTTAGCCTTCTCTGTCTAGTGAGATCCAATGTTTAGCCTTCTCTGGCTAGTGAGATCCGATGTTTAACCCACTCTGGGTAGTGAGATCCGGTGTTTAGCCTTCTCTGGGTAGTGAGATCTGATGTTTAACCCTCTCTGGGTAGTGAGATCCGATGTTTAGCCCTCTCTGGTTAGTGAGATCCGATGTTTAGCCCTCTCTGGGTAGTGAGATCCGATGTCTAGCCCTCTCTGGCTAGTGAGATCCGATGTCTAACTTTCTCTGGGTAATGAGATCCGATGTCTAAACCCTCACTGGGTAGTGAGATCCGATGTCTAACTTTCTCTGGGTAATGAGATCCGATGTCTAAACCCTCACTGGGTAGTGAGATCTCATGTCTAGCCTTCTCTGGGTAATGAGATCCGATGTCTATCCCTCAGATATAATATCTAGACCTCTCTGTGCAGTGACATCAGATGTCTAGCCCTCTCTGGGTAGTGAGATCCAATGTCTAGCCCTCTCTGGTTAATGCGATATGATGCCTATCCCTGATTGAGTGACTAAATCAGATACTGGAACAAATTTGAGAATCCCTGGTTTAACCTTGACATGACCTTCACCAGCTGTCAACAATTGATGTACAGACAAAGTTAATGTTGACATAATGGAAGGAAGTGACGTTCTCAACATCTGTGTCCTGTTTTGGTGATCACAGCGTCGAGGTCAGCGCTAACAATGTCTGTTAATTACATTTGAACTACAGGAACCATCTCAATCAGGCCTAGGCTGTACAAACAATAATAAATGTTCTATTTTAGTTCTATTCTAGGCCTTTTATATCAAAATTAACATGTTTGGGGTGGAGGGGGGAGGGGGGAACTTGGTAATCTAGAGGTGCGACGTCGGCCTCTGCACAAGACGGTTCTGGGTTTGATTCTCAAAGCAATCGGTTGGAATTTGTCACAAAATCGAATTAGTGTTTTTTTCGTGTCTTTACCCCTCTCTGGGTAGTGAGATCCGATGTCTAGTCCTCTCTGGGTAGTGAGATCTGATGTCTAGTCCTCTCTGGGTTGTGAGATCCGATGTCTAGTCCTCTCTGGGTAGTGAGATCTGATGTCTAGTCCTCTCTGGGTTGTGAGATTCGATGTCTAGTCCTCTCTGGGTAGTGAGATTCGATGTCTAGTCCTCTCTGGGTAGTGAGATTCGATGTCTAGTCCTCTCTGGTTAGGGAGATTCGATGTCTAGTCCTCTCTGGTTAGTGAGATTCGATGTCTAGTCCTCTCTGGGTAGTGAGATTCGATGTCTAGTCCTCTCTGGGTAGTGAGATTCGATGTCTAGTCCTCTCTGTTTAGTGAGATCCGATGTCTAGTCCTCTCGAATATCATCATTACAGGATGCCATCTTCGCATCGCAGATTGGTTACCATGGAGCGCCATTCCGCTCTGTCTCTTGCTTTGATAGTGCAGGTTGTTATAGGCTGATTTGTCCATCTTTTGATGTTACTGGTCCATGTTAGTCTCGTTTTGCTTCTGCCTATTTTACCTTATATTTTCCCTTTCCAATATTACTTTCAGTTGGCTGTTGTATCTGTTAACATGCCCTTAACATATCATTTGTTTTGTTTGAATTGTGTTTAGGTGTTCTCTTTCCTCTCGGATAAGGGTGACAAAGTAATGGGAGGTGAACACCCGCGTAGTAAAGTAAAGTACCCCCGTCACGCCAAGTGGCGTATAGGGAAATATGGTGTTAGTGACCCTATATTTTACAGACCTTCAGCACATGATTTTTGGGGTAATGTGGTCAGTATTACGCTCGTGCCGCTTTACTTTCCCAGAAAAAAATCCGGTACCCATTTAAGGCTGGGTGAACCCGGAAGCCGTCGGTTGGGATCGAACCCTACCCCTTGTCCGTGGTAGTCCAGTTCACTAACCACTGAGCTATCGCGGCTCCCTGATCACCCGCGTAACTTTACAAATCTTTGGTAGTTTAAAGTTGTCCGAACAAAAGTTGGTAAGCAAATCTATCCATGCATTCCAAGACGGATGTGTCGGGTCGAAAGGCGAAGTGTGACTGTGTTGTAGTCTAAAAACACAACACATCCACGTAACGAGTGTGCTCTAAGAAGAAGAAAAAAATGACGTGGAAGCTATTACGTCATATTCTCGGTCCGTGCATAGTGAGGTCCATAAATCACACAGAAACAGGGGTAGCCCTCGCACAACCTTCGGGCAAATCCATAAACAGCAGCAGAAAATAATAGACCTGCCTGAATCAGGACTTGAACGAATGCTCCCTAACACAGCGCCTGACCATCACATAACGTGTACATACATATATGCTCTTCCCCAATGGTCCTTTTGATATCAGAGGATTCACTTGTACATCTCGCAACATTATCTATGCCATCATGTGTAGGAGATGTAGGACGAACTACATAGCGAATCAGGACGCCGTCTTTTGAGATGATGCCGGAAACATCTGCGTGACCTCACTCGAGATGAAGGCACATCTGTAGCATCACACATCAGCTCCAAGGGCCTTCAGGGTAAGGCGGATGTCCAAGTTACTGGCATGTTGTCATGTTCTTCTGACAGCCGATTCACTTAGAGACTCGTCTTATCGTCCGTATGGGTTGCCTCACCCCACAGAGCATCAATGTATCACTTCTCACGGGTAATTTAGTAACCCTCCCTCTTCCCCCTCTTTCAGTCTTTCACTCCCACATCCCTTCCATTCTCCCCCACTCTTTCCTCTCCTTTCTTCCCTCCACTGCTCATGTTTTGGCCCCAATACCCTGACGTACGCCCCTATTATGCCCCATTTGTAGCCATGTTGTCTGAGTAACCCTGGCTTTGTTTTCTCTCTTCCACCCCATATCTACATTTCCCTGTCTCTAGTGATTGCCTGTGTCACGCTCGACTGCTTCTCACACCGTTTTTACTTCCTAGTTATCTCGTCTAATCACGTGACTGATTTCCTAAACCCCCCCCCCCTACTTTCCACCCCTTCCCTCTACCCTCCTGAGTCCCATTGGCCTCAATCATCCACTCGCTCAGAGCTTTTTGGACTTGACTCAGTTAAGTCTCGCTTTAATACTATATATATATATATATATATATATATATATATATATATATATATATATATATATATATATTTATATATTAACTGAACTAATTGTCACAAGCTATCTATTTGTATCCTCCGATATGTAGCACTTCTCTCTGTCGTTTTATTTCATCTCTTATCGCTCTTTACATTTATCCTTCATTTACCTGTCCCACTCATCATAGATGTGGTAGGGTTTATCTTTATTTCGTTGTTCGTTTGTGTTGTTCTCGTTTTTCTGAAGCAGGCCGCATGTAGACCGAAACGTCATTATTTTATTGTGCTCCTTTATTGTACAGCTGTTACCATAGCTTGTAGGAGTGTACTCTACACCCCGCTACTTGCTCCTAGCTACCAGCTTTACCACACTCTAGAACACAGGGAAGTGAACTTTTTTTATTTCCTTTCTTGGGTATCTAGCATATAATCGCCATGTAGTTGGACTTGTTTACATATCCTTATATATATTTTTTGTGTTGTTGTTTGTTGTTTCAGCTGAAGGACTACTTGGCCGAAACGTCGATTTTTGTTTTGTCCATTACAACGTATACCACTTTTTTTTTTTTTTAGAATTGCTACCAGCTTTTCAGCAGCACTGAAATTATCTAACTATTGCCTTCCGATCCACTACCAGAAACCCCACCACTACCGCACCCACCACTACCGCACAACCCCACCACTACCGCACAACCCCACCACTACCGCACAACCCCACCACTACCGCACAACCCCACCACTACCGCACAACCCCACCACTACCGCACAACCCCACCAACTACCGCACAACCCCACCAACTACCGCACAACCCCACCACTACCGCACAACCCCACCAACTACCGCACAACCCCACCACTACCGCACAACCCCACCAAATAAAAACGTCAGCTGGGGATGGATGGGTGGGTGGGTGGAGGGATGGATGGATGGGTGGGTGGGTGGGTGGGTTGGTGGAGGGATGGATGGGGGATGGGATGAATGATGGGATTGGGTGGGTGGAGTGATGGATGGAAGGATGGATGGGTGGGTGGAGGGATGGATGGAAGAATGGATGGGTGTGTGGGTGGAGGGATGGATGGAAGGATGGATGGAAGGATGGATGGGTGGGTGGAGGGAGGGATGGAGGGAAGGATGGGTGGGTGGGTGGAGGAATGGATGGGTGGGTGGAGGGATGGATGGATGGGTATGTGGGTGGAGGGATGGATGGAAGGAAGGATGGATGGGTGGGTGGGTGGAGGGATGGATGGAAAGATGGATGGATGGGTGGGTGGGTGGACGGATGGAAAGATGGATGGATGGGTGGGTGGGTGGACCGATGGAGGGAAGGATGGGTGGGTGGGTGGGTGGAGGGATGGATATATAAGCAGACACATGGATACACGAGGAAAAAGATCACGAATAAAAGAGTAGGATCAATATAGTTAGAGATGGCGGCAGATGAAGAGTGAGAGAAAGTTGAAAAAGAAGGTATTGAAGTGAGGGAGTGAAGAAGAAAGAAAGAAGATAATGGGGAAAAGTTAAACCGAAACTAGATACGCATGAAATAGATGATACATGCATGAAAAAAAGATAGTGAAATGCGGAGAGAGAAATAGATATTAATGGAAATAGAATGAGAAAAGCAGAGATAAATATAAAGAGGGGAAAGAAAATGAGAGAGAATGAGAGTATCTCATTAGAGGAGCATCGTCATGGGAGATAACTACAGACGCGGCAAGGGGAAGTAAGTCTCGCTCATTCCTATCTGTCAAGGGAAGTAACCATCTCTTTCATCTCCTCCTCTCAAATTCTAGAATTAATTCCGGACCTCCGCTGCTCCAAATTAAATGTTCTATAGAGCTGGAGGTGTGCTGTGTCATTTTGTCTGGCAGTCCCAGTCCCACACCTCCCACATTCGCCTTCCTTCATGATTTTGCTTCTCGTTATCACGTTTGAATCCCATTCTTTTACGGATTTTTTTATCAGTACTTTTACCGTTTTACATTTGATTTAGTTTTACATATCCTGTTATGAATTTCTTACTTTTTGCCTTTTCTATTACTTCTTTCGAAACTTCATTTCTTTCCTCATATAAGATTTGGAGATGAAATGGTATAGAAAGATATTACACATATCATAGAGAGAAGATATCATACACATAAAATATCATAGAGAGAAGATATCATACACAGAAAATATCATAGAGAGAAGATATCATACACAGAAGATATCATACACAGAAGATATCATAGAGAGAAGATATCATACACAGAAGATATCATACACAGAAGATATCATAGAGAGAAGATATCATAGAGAGAAGATATCATACACAGAAGATATCATAGAGAGAAGATATCATACACAGAAAATATCATAGAGAGAAGATATCATACACAGAAGATATCATACACAGAAGATATCATACACAGAAGATATCATACACAGAAGATATCATAGAGAGAAGATATCATACACAGAAAATACCATAGAGAGAAGATATCATACACAGAAGATGATATACAGAGAATATATCATAGAGAGAAGATATTGCAATGAGAAATACCGATTTTTTTTTTTTTACAAATTATCAATTTGTATCTTCCGACATGTAGCACATCTCTCTGTCGTTTCATCTCTTATCCTTTTGTTGATTTCTCCTTCATTTACCTGTCGTTTCATCTCTTATCCTTCTGTTGATTTCTCCTTCATTTACCTGTCGTTTCATCTCTTATCCTTCTGTTGATTTCTCCTTCATTTACCTGTCGTTTCATCTCTTATCCTTCTGTTGATTTCTCCTTCATTTACCTGTCGTTTCATCTCTTATCCTTCTGTTGATTTCTCCTTCATTTACCTGTCGTTTCATCTCTTATCCTTCTGTTGATTTCTCCTTCATTTACCTGTCGTTTCATCTCTTATCCTTCTGATGATTTCTCCTTCATTTACCTGTCGTTTCATCTCTTATCCTTCTGTTGATTTCTCCTTCATTTACCTGTCGTTTCATCTCTTATCCTTCTGTTGATTTCTCCTTCATTTACCTGTCGTTTCATCTCTTATCCTTCTGTTGATTTCTCCTTCATTTACCTGTCGTTTCATCTCTTATCCTTCTGTTGATTTCTCCTTCATTTACCTGTCGTTTCATCTCTTATCCTTCTGTTGATTTCTCCTTCATTTACCTGTCGTTTCATCTCTTATCCTTCTGTTGATTTCTCCTTCATTTACCTGTCGTTTCATCTCTTATCCTTCTGTTGATTTCTCCTTCATTTACCTGTCGTTTCATCTCTTATCCTTCTGTTGATTTCTCCTTCATTTACGTGTCGTTTCATCTCTTATCCTTCTGTTGATTTCTCCTTCATTTACCTGTCGTTTCATCTCTTATCCTTCTGTTGATTTCTCCTTCATTTACCTGTCGTTTCATCTCTTATCCTTCTGTTGATTTCTCCTTCATTTACCTGTCGTTTCATCTCTTATCCTTCTGTTGATTTCTCCTTCATTTACCTGTCGTTTCATCTCTTATCCTTCTGTTGATTTCTCCTTCATTTACCTGTCGTTTCATCTCTTATCCTTCTGTTGATTTCTCCTTCATTTACCTGTCGTTTCATCTCTTATCCTTCTGTTGATTTCTCCTTCATTTACCTGTCGTTTCACCTCTTATCCTTCTGTTGATTTCTCCTTCATTTACCTGTCGTTTCATCTCTTATCCTTCTGTTGATTTCTCCTTCATTTACCTGTCATGCTCATCCTAGTTGTGGTAGGGTTTATCTTTATTTCGTTGTTCGTTTGTGTTGTTCTCGTTTTCTGAGGAAGAGGAAGGCCGCATGTAGACCGAAACGTCAGTATTTTGTTGTGCTCCTTTACTGTACAGCTGTTACCATAACTTGTACGATACGCTACACCCCACTACTGGCTCCAAAAATACAGGTCTAGGAGATTACATTTGTTTGATTGATTAGACAGGCAGGCAGGGCGGGCAGATGGATAGATGGATGGATGGATGGATAGATGGATGGATGGATGGATAGATTGGATGGATGGGTGGATGGATAGATTGGATAGATGGGTGGATGGATAGATTGGATGGATGGATGGATGGATGAATAGATTGGATGGATGGATGGATGGATGGATGGATAGATGGATGGATGGATGGATAGATGGATGGATGGATGGATGGATGGATAGATTGGATGGATGGGTGGATGGATAGATTGGATGGATGGGTGGATGGATGGATGGATAGATGGATGGATAGATTGGATGGATGGGTGGATGGATAGATGGATGGATGGATGGATGGATGGATAGATGGATGGATAGATTGGATAGATGGATGGATGGATGGATGGATGGATAGATGGATGGATGGATGGATGGATGGATAGATTGGATGGATGGGTGGATGGATAGATTGGATAGATGGGTGGATGGATAGATTGGATGGATGGATGGATGGATAGATTGGATGGATGGATGGATGGATGGATGGATGGATGGATGGATAGATGGATGGATGGATGGATGGATGGATAGATTGGATGGATGGGTGGATGGATAGATTGGATGGATGGGTGGATGGATGGATGGATAGATGGATGGATAGATTGGATGGATGGGTGGATGGATAGATGGATGGATGGATGAATGGATAGATGGATAGATTGGATGGATAGATGGATGGATAGATTGGATGGATAGATGGATGGATAGATGGATGGATAGATGGATGGATAGATGGATGGTTAGATGGATGGATAGATTGGATGGATAGATTGGATGGATAGATGGATGGATATATGGATGGATAGATGGATGGATAGATTGGATGGATAGATGGATGGATAGATGGATGGATGGATGGATAGATTGGATGGATAGATTGGATGGATAGATGGATGGATAGATTGGATGGATGGATAGATTGGATGGATAGATGGATGGATAGATGGATGGCTAGATTGGATGGATAGATGGATGGATAGATGGATAGATAGATGGATGGATAGATGGATGGATAGATTGGATGGATAGATTGGATGGATAGATTGGATGGATAGATGGATGGATAGATTGGATGGATGGATGTATAGATGGATGGATAGATGGATGGATAGATTGGATGGATAGATTGATAAATGGATAGATTGATTTGATTGATCCCTGTGATTGATTTGATAGATTCATAGATTTAGTTGATTGATTGATGGATGATTGATTTGATATCTAGATGATTTGATTTATTGATTGATGTGATTGACCGATCTGTTTTGTTTTGATTGATTGGATTGGTTTTATTGGTTGATTGTTTCATTCTTCTTGTTATTTATGTTAAAAGTGATCTAGCGAAGAATGTTAACAATTACCATGGTGTTCTACAAGAATGTTAACAATTACCATGGTGTTCTGCAAGATTGTTAACAATTACCATGGTGTTCTACAAGAATGTTAACAATTACCATGGTGTTCTGCAAGAATGTTAACAATTACCATGGTGTTCTGCAAGAATGTTAACAATTACCATGATGTTCTGCAAGAATGTTAACAATTACCATGGTGTTCTGCAAGAATGTTAACAATTACCATGGTGTTCTGCAAGAATGTTAACAATTACCATGGTGTTCTGCAAGATTGTTAACAATTACCATGGTGTTCTACAAGAATGTTAACAATTACGATAGTGTTTTACAAGAATGTTAACAATTACGATAGTGTTTTACAAGAGTGTTAACAATTACGATAGTGTTTTACAAGAATGTTAACAATTACGATGGTGTTTTACAAGAATGTTAACAATTACGATGGTGTTTTACAAGAATGTTAACAATTACGATGGTGTTTTACAAGAATGTTAACAATTACGATGGTGTTTTACAGACCGGCAGTGGGAGCATTCAAGAGGCTCTTAACAAGGAGCTAGACAAGGAAAGGATGATGCGCCTGGGTACAGAACAGAGGCTTCAAGACGTACAACTTGAGTCCGACTCCTGTAGGATGAGGTTGCAAGCTCTACAGGAAGAGTTTCGGAAGTAAGTAACTGTGTTGTTGTTACTGTGGAAGTGTTGGAAGTAAGTAACTGTAGTGTTGAAGTAACTGTGGTGTTGTTACTGTGGAAGTGTTGAAGTAGCTGTGGTGTTGTTACTGTGGAAATGTTGAAGTAACTGTGGTGTTGTTACTGTGGAAGTGTTGAAGTAGCTGTGGTGTTGTTACTGTGGAAATGTTGAAGTAACTGTGGTGTTGTTACTGTGGAAGTGTTGGAAGTAAGTAACTGTAGTGTTGTTGTTACTGTGGTGTTGTTACTGTGGAAGTGTTGAAGTAACTGTGGTGTTGTTACTGTGGAAGTGTTGGAAGTAAGTAACTGTAGTGTTGTTGTTACTGTGGTGTTGTTACTGTGGAAGTGTTGAAGTAACTGTGGTGTTGTTACTGTGGAAGTGTTGGAAGTAAGTAACTGTAGTGTTGTTGTTACTGTGGTGTTGTTACTGTGGAAGTGTTGAAGTAACTGTGGTGTTGTTACTGTGGAAGTGTTGGAAGTAAGTAACTGTAGTGTTGTTGTTACTGTGGTGTTGTTACTGTGAAAGTGTTGAAGTAACTGTGGTGTTGTTACTGTGAAAGTGTTGAAGTAACTGTGGTGTTGTTACTGTGGAAGTGTTGGAAGTAAGTAACTGTAGTGTTGTTGTTACTGTGGTGTTGTTACTGTGAAAGTGTTGAAGTAACTGTGGTGTTGTTACTGTGAAAGTGTTGAAGTAACTGTGGTGTTGTTACTGTGGAAGTGTTGGAAGTAAGTAACTGTAGTGTTGTTGTTACTGTGGTTGTGGTGTTGTTACTGTGGAAGTGTTGAAGTAACTGTGGTGTTGTTACTGTGGAAATGTTGAAGTAGCTGTGGTGTTGTTACTGTGGAAGTGTTGAAGTAGCTGTGGTGTTGTTACTGTGGAAGTGTTGAAGTAACTGTGGTGTTGTTACTGTGGTGTTGTTACTGTGGAAGTGTTGAAGTAACTGTGGTGTTGTTACTGTGGTGTTGTTACTGTGGAAGTGTTGAAGTAACTGTAGTGTTGTTGTTACTGTGGTGTTGTTACTGTGGAAGTGTTGTTGTTACTGTGGTGTTGTTACTGTGGAAGTGTTGAAGTAGCTTCAACTCTTTGGCTCTCCGCCGTTGAGCTCTTACCCTACGATCTGCATTCAGTCCCAGACGCTAGTTAAAGCTCATTTTAGTCATCTTGGTTACAACCGGCAAAATACAGGAAAATAGAGCTCGCGGACAACAAGAGATGACGTCATGGCATGGAAAACAATCAACAACAGAACTGATACGATGTACTGTGGATGAACATGATCGCCTACGCCAACTGGTATGACACATGATGATGATCGAATCTTCCCGTCCATTTGAATCTTACTGTTGGTTTTCAGCCCTTTGAATTGGTATTTTGTTCTTTGATTGATAGATTCATTAACCCGAGATAGATTCATTAACCCGAGATAGATTCATTAATCCGAGATAGATTCATTAACCCGATCTGTCAATCTATCATGATTTATTGAAGTATTTTTTTCATCTGAGTTTCCAACTTCTGTATTAAATTATCTGTATCAATAGAATTATCTGTATGAATAGAATTATCTGTATGAATAGAATTATGTGTATTAATTGAATTATCGGTATGAATAGAATTATCTGTATGAATATAATTATCTGTATGAATAGAATTATCTGTATGAATAGAATTATCTATATTAATTGAATTATCTGTATTCATCATCATCATCATCATCATCATCATCGAGTGCCGTCTCAGCAACGAGGGTTGGCTACCATGGATCGCCATTCCACTCTGTTTCATGCTTTGATGGTGCAGGTTGTCATAGATTGACTTGTCCATCTTTTGATGTTACTCGTCCATGTTAGTCTTGGTCTGCCTCTTTTACCTTGTATTTTTCCTTCCAATATTACTTTTAATAGGCTGCTGTGTTTTTTAACATGCCCCAGAAATTTCATTTGTCTTGTTCTAATTGTATTTAGTAGTTCTCTTTTCATTTTTAGTTGTTTTAAGACTTCATCGTTTGTTATCTTTTCTTTCCATCCAATTCTACCTATTCTTCTATAAATCCACATTTCAAAGGCTTCAATTTTCTGTTCTGTTTTCTTGTCTAATGTCCATGTTTCTGCACCATACAGGAATATTGAGAAGATGTAACATTTAGCCCTACTGTTATTTGTTTTGTTGTTAGTATATTTTTCATGGCATTAAAATTACTTTTTGCCATACCTATTCTTTTATTTATTTCAGTTTTACATTTTCCATCATTGGTTATAGTATGTCCCAGGTAGTTGTAGCTTTGAACTGTCTCCAGATGTATTCCTTCAACTGTGATATTTAATTGTAGGTCTTGAGAATTTTCTTTGTTTATGATCATAGTTTTAGTCTTTTTGATATTCATATCTAGTCCATATTTTTTGCTTGTCATGTTTATTTCATTAAGTAATTGTTGTAGATCTTTAGGATTTTCTGCTAGTAGAACAGTATCATCAGCATATCTTAAATTATTGATTATCTTTCCATTAATGTTTAGGCCTGGCATCTCTGAGATGTTTTTAAAGATTTGCTCAGTGTATAGATTGAACAAGCTTGGTGATAGGATGCATCCCTGTCTTACTTTTCATTTTATATCCATTTGTGTAGAGCTCTCCCTGTTATATTTTATTATTGCTGTTTGCTGCCAGTACAAATTACATATTAGTCGTATGTCTGTGTCGTCTAGATTTATATCTGTATTAATTAATTAATTAATTAATAATTATTATTATGTGTATGAAACAGTTGTCTATTTTCGAATCTATTTCTTGAGGGCTGTTTTCCATATCGACTTTCTGCACTGTTGTTCTGTCAGTATGCGACTTGTGATACCGTACTTATTCGTATAAATGTTGATACCGTACTTATTCGTGTAAATGTTGATACCGTACTTATTCGTGTAAATGTTGATACCGTACTTATTCGTGTAAATGTTGATACCGTATTCATTCATGTAAATGTTGAAACCGTATTTAATGATATAAATGTTGATACCGTATTTATTCATGTAAATGTTGATACCGTATTTATTGATATAAATGTTGATGCCGTATTTATTTGTGCAAATTTTAATACCGTAATTATTTATATAAATGTTGATATCTTATTCACTCCTATAAATGTTGATACCATATTTATTTGTGTAAATTTTAATACCGTATTTATTCATGTGAATGTTAATACCGTATTTATGGATGTAAATATTGATACTGTATTCACTCCTATAAATGTTGATACCATATTTATTCGTGTAAATGTTAATACCATATTTATTCGTGTAAATGTTAATACCGTATTTATTCATGTAAATGTTGATACCGTATTTGTTTAAGTAAATTGTTGTTACAGTTCTGTAAGAGATGAGATCTAGCAGTCACGTGGTGATGCAGTCTTAGAGCTCCGGGGTTCCAATCTTAAAAGGTTAACATTTACCTTGTTTTCTGGGATTAATAAAACATGCACAATGCGCACCGGCAGCTCATTATAAAGCACCTGTGGTGGTCAATTTGTTGATAAAATACACTGGGATTCTAAACTTTATTATTTGGCAATTCTTGATTGATCACAGACCTATTTTGATCTTTGTAAATCACAATTTATCAATCTTGTTTCTTTTTCTTAAATGTTTGCTAGTATATCTACCATATTTTAAAGCTTATTCACACACACACATACACACACACATACACACGTGTGTCATTTGTTTCACTTTCTTAATATTGTATCAGTTATATATAATGGCAATAGGGATGGCAACAAGTAAATTTAATGCCATAAAAAATATAATAACATCAAAAGACATAACACCAGGACTAAAACTAAGAATAGCAAAATGTTACATCTCCTCAATATTCCTGCATGGTGCAGAAACATGGACATTAGACAAGAAAACAGAACAGAAAAATGAAGCCTTTGAAGTGTGGATTTATAGAAGAATAGGTAGAATTGGATGGAAAGAAAAGAAAACAAACGATGAAGTTTTAAAACAACTAAAAATGAAAAGAGAACTACTAAATACAATTCAAACAAGAGAAATGAATTTTTTGGGGCCATGTTAAAAGACGAGCCGCGATAGCTCAGTGGTTAGTGAACTGAACTACAAAGGACAAGGGGTAGGGTTCGATCCCAACCGACGGCTTCCGGGTTCACCCAGCCTTAAATGGGTACCGGATTATTTTCTGGGAAAGTAAAGCAGCACGGGTGTAATACCGACCACATTACCCCAAAAATCATGTGCTGAAGGTCTGTAAAATATAGGGTCACTAACACCATATTCCCTATACGCCACTTGGCGTGACGGGGGCTACTTTACTTTTTTATGTTAAAAGACACAAAAGCCTAATAAAAGTAATATTGGAAGGGAAAATACAGTGTAAAAGAAGCAGAGGCAGACCAAGACTAACATGGGTAACATCAAAAGATGGACAAGTCAACCTATGACAATCTGCACTATCAAAGCAAGAGATAGAGTGAAATGGCGCTCCTTGGTAGCCAAGCTTCGATGAGGAGACGGCACTCGATGATGATGATTTAACGGCAATAATTTTTGTCAACTCTCTTTCTTACCACGAGCACATGATCAACTCAACAGTTCGATCCCAACCGACGGCTTCCAGGTTCACCCAGCCTTTAATGGGTCGGATTTTTTTTCTGGGAAAGTAGAGCGGCACGGGCGTAATACCGACCACATTACCCCAAAAATCATGTGCTGAAGGTCTGTAAAATATAGGGCCACTAACACCATATTCCCTATACGCCACTTGGCGTGACGGGGGTACTTTACTTTTTTTAAATATATGATTAACTCTGTTTTTACGAGGATTGCTGGGCTTGTTTTAACCTGTCATCTGTTGAACACTTCAGGTTTGCCTGTTTTATCATTTATATTTTAACCATGCTTTCTGTGCCCAGTTTGTCATGTTTACTCTTTTTTAACACAAATTATCAGCTTTATTGTAATATCAATTATCAGCTCTTTTTAACCATAAATTATCAGCTTTATTTTAATATCAATTATCAGCTCTTTTTACCATAAATTATCAGCTTTATTTTAATATCAATTATCAGCTCTTTTTACCATAAATTATCAGCTTTATTTTAATATCAATTATCACCTCTTTTTACCATAAATTATCAGCTTTATTTTAATATCAATTATCAGCTCTTTTTACCATAAATTATCAGCTTTATTTTAATATCAATTATCAGCTCTTTTTACCATAAATTATCAGCTTTATTTTAATATCAATTATCACCTCTTTTTACCATAAATTATCAGCTTTATTTTAATATCAATTATCAGCTCTTTTTACCATAAATTATCAGCTTTATTTTAATATCAATTATCAGCTCTTTTTACCATAAATTATCGGCACTGTTACAACACATTGTAATACGCACCTTGTTACATTGATATTATCCTTCGTGCTGGCATTACCTTCTATAGATAGAGACCTGAGCACAGAAAATGAGACTAAGGAAAGCCCCCACTAACGTGACGTTTTCTGAATTCAGCTATAGACGTCTGACGTTATGCCACAACCGCCCCTGCAAGAAACGTCAGCCTAGTCTACATGTTCCGAAGTCTTCATTTTTGTTATTGTCTTCTATCCCTGTTATTTATCCTTGTTATTTATTCTTGTTATTTATTCGTTTTTTTTTCCCTGTTATTTATCCTTGTTATTTATTCTTGTTATTTATTCGTTATTTTTCCCTGTTATTTATCCCCGTTATTTATTCTTGTTATTTATCATTGTTATTTATCCCTGTTATTTATCATTGCTATGTTTTCTTGTTATTTTTCTCTGTTATTTATCCCTGTTATTTATCCCTGTTATTTATTCTTGTTATTTATTTTTGTTATCTTCCCCCGTTATTTATCCCTGTTATTTATCATTGCTATGTTTTCTTGTTATTTATCCTTGTTATTTATCCGTGTTATGTATTCTTGTTATTTATCCCTCTTATTTATTCTCGTTATTTATCCTTGTATCCATCAGTGACAAAAAATGTTAGCATCAATTAATTATTGATAAGACAGTTTTGGAACGCGTCACTTGCTCATGTCATGGCTACATCTTCCTTATGTGAACTAAGGTTTATTTTGTTTTGCCATTTCTCCCAGTTCGTACCTTCATGTTGTTTACTAACTTTTATCTTTAATTGAAGTTTTTGGAAATAATTTCTTTAACAAGTGGAACAATATTAAAACAGGTTAATGGATTTAAATATCTAGGATCTGTTAACCTTAGATGGTAGATGCACAACAGAGGTGGGGTAGTAGATGTACAACAGAGGTGAGGTGGTAGATATACAACAGAGGTGAGGTGGTAGATGTACAACAGAGGTGAGGTGGTAGATGTACAACAGAGGTGAGAAGGTAGATGTGCAATAGAGGTGAGAAGGTAGATGTACAATAGAGGTGAGGTGGTAGATGTACAACAGAGGTGAGATGATAGATGTACAACAGAGGTGAGAAGGTAGATGTACAATAGAGGTGAGGTGGTAGATGTACAACAGAGGTGAGATGGTAGATGGACAACAGAGGTGAGATGGTAGATGTACAATAGAGGTGAGGTGGTAGATGTACAATAGAGGTGAGATGGTAGATGGACAACAGAGGTGAGATGGTAGATGTACAATAGAGGTGAGGTGGTAGATGTACAATAGAGGTGAGATGGTAGATGGACAACAGAGGTGAGATGGTAGATGTACAATAGAGGTGAGATGGTAGATGTACAACAGAGGTGAGATGGTAGATGTACAATAGAGGTGAGGTGGTAGATGTACAATAGAGGTGAGATGGTAGATGGACAACAGAGGTGAGATGGTAGATGTACAACAGAGGTGAGATGGTAGATGGACAACAGAGGTGAGATGGTAGATGTACAACAGAGGTGAGATGGTAGGTGTACAACAGAGGTGAGGTGGTAGATGTACAACAGAGGTGAGATGGTAGATGTACAACAGAGGTGTGATGCAGAATGGCTCAGGCAAAAGCAACTTTCCAAAAAATTAGGAATGCAATCCATTTTTGACAATAGGAAAAAAAAGAAAAAAAGAGTTCTTAAATGTTATGTAGAGTCAGTCTTAACATAGGGATGTGAATCATGGACAATAGGATACTAGACAAGAAAATCAATGGAGGCTGTAAAACTATAGTCTGACAGAAGAATGTTGAGAATACCATGGACAACTAAGAAAAGTAATTAAAACGTTCTGAAAGAGGCCGAAGCAAAAAGAGAACTAATGTGCAATATTAGGAAGAAACAATCATCATTTTTGATGATTTTCAAAGAACAGCTGGAATATATTGTAACAAGTTGGAAAATTGAGGGACGAAGAGATAGAGAGAAGCAAAGAGAAAAGAAAAGATACCAGACATCTTAAGAGAATGGCTTGGCAGAAGGTCAACAACAGAAATGATAAATAACTGTCGAGATCGAAAGTTGTGGAGAGACATGATCACCTACGCCAGTAGGCATGACACTTGATGATGATTCTCCATATCTTAATGTTGTGTGAGATGTTTTTGTTGTGGAGAGACATGATCACCTACGCCAGTAGGCATGACACTTGATGATGATTCTCCATATCTTAATGTTGTGTGAGATGTTTTTGTTGTGGAGAGACATGATCACCTACGCCAGTAGGCATGACACTTGATGATGATTCTCCATATCTTTATGTTGTGTGAAATGTTTTTGTTGTGGAGAGACATGATCACCTACGCCAGTAGGCATGACACTTGACGATGATTCTCCATATCTTAATGTTGTGTGAGATGTTTTTATTGCTTCCTGAATGTTGATTTGTTTCCATCTACTGCCTTTATATTATTCCAATTTTATTCCTTCTTACTTTTTCCCTATCTCATTCTAATCTTGTCTGTATTATTGAGTCAGTGGTGGGAGTGTTAAACATTCCAAGGTATGGTGACAGCTTTACAAGGAAGGAACACAACACAATACTGACGTTTCGGCCTGTGGCCTTCTTCAGAATACAGGGACAACGACAACAAACGATGAAGCACAATTATCTATAACTACATGTTAGATGATCAGGTGAATGGAGAGGTGGACAGAAAAGAAGAAAGTAGGATGTTGAAATAAGAAAGGAGGCTACATGAGGGGAGGTAGGATGAGTGTCGAGATGTGTAAAATAGAAAGATTAGGAAAATGAGGAAGAGCTAGAGATGTCAATCAGATTAGATGGGTACCGGATTTTTTTCTGGTAAAAGTAGAGCGGCACGGGCGTAATACCGACCACATTACCCCAAAAGCCATGTGCCGAAGGTCTGTAAAATGTATGGTCACTAACACCATATTCCCTATACGTCACTTGGAGTGACGGGGGCTCTTTACTTTACTTTTTTACTACCCTGTATTATTCACTATTTTTAACCCCATTATCTTGTGTTCCTCTTCTGTTTTATTGTTATCTTTATTTATTTCTTACACTTTTTTTAAAGACTTCTTATCTATTTCTGTATTTCCTCTTCTTAATTTGTTCATCTCGATTTCATTACTCTCTTCATTCTTATCTTCACCTTTTATGTTTTAAATTTCCACTCTATCTTCTATTCCTGTATCCCTTCATTCTTATCTTCACCTTTTATGTTTTAAATTTCCGCTCTATCTTCTATTCCTGTATCCCTTCATTCTTATCTTCACCTTTTATGTTTTACATTTCCACTCTATCTTCTATTCCTGTATCCCTTCATTCTTATCCACTTGCTTTCTCATCATCTCCTCCATGCTTATTTATTTCTTCTTCTTGTACATCTAACAGCGATGAAGACATACAAGTATAATTATCCTAATATGAAATAGCTCTGTTGAAAGAAACGAGTCTCGCTGTGACAGACCTTCAACCAACAACGTGTTTACTCCAACACAACATTCTTGTCCGACATAAAAGGTAACTACAACAACAACAACAACAACAACAACAACAACATAAAGAGTCTCGAGTCACAGCCATCATTTCCCAACGATGATCAAAGTTAGGAGTCAGACATTTTTGTTGACATTCAGTTCCCGACTGACTCTTATTTGTCAATAATTTCTCGGAATATTCTTGGACATTGCCAGGAAGCTGGGCTCCGGTTCCTTTGTTTGGCTGCGATGTTGTCATCGATGGAGCACGCTAAGAGGGTTAGCTTTGGATTAACGATGCATCTAATCATCGGGGTCGGTCGATAGCTGGGCGGGAATGGGGGAAGGAGTGTCGCTACAAGGGGACGCGGTAATGATATTACAGCTGTTGGGGAATGGGCATATGTTAGCATTATGGGGGGTGGACATGGTAGCGTTATGGGGAATGGGCATATGTTAGCGTTATGGGGGATGGAAAGAAAGTAATACTTTGGGAAAGCGGTTGTGCCATCATTTTTGACATATTTCCTGGAAGTCCACGGGAACACACACGCTGGTGTACATGGCAATGAAATAGCCGACAAGCTCGATGGCATCTCTGACACTGAGTGTGGCCTGACTCTGGATAAAGAGGACATCACCAAGTTTGTTCTTCATTCCTTAAGAGAAGAGTGAGAGAATGGGTGGGACAATGATGTATATATTGAGAGACTGAGGAGTCTAAAGGTGGGACAATGATGTATATATTGAGAGACTGAGATGTCTAAAGGTGGGACAATGATGTATATATTGAGAGACTGAGGAGTCTAAAGGTGGGACAATGATGTATATATTGAGAGACTGAGATGTCTAAAGGTGGGACAATGATGTATATATTGAGAGACTGAGGAGTCTAAAGGTGGGACAATGATGTATATATTGAGAGACTGAGGAGTCTAAAGGTGGGACAATGATGTATATATTGAGAGACTGAGATGTCTAAAGGTGGGACTATAAGGTGGGACAATGATGTATATATATAAAGGTGGGATGATGTATATATTGAGAGATGTCTAAAGGTGGGGCAATGATGTATATATTGAGAGATTGGGAAGTCTAAAGGTGGGACAATGATGTATATATTGAGAGATTGGGAAGTCTAAAGGTGGGACAATGATGTATATATTGAGAGACTGAGTAGTCTAAAGGTGGGACAATGATGTATATATTGAGAGACTGAGGAGTCTAAAGGTGGGACAATGATATATATATTGAGAGACTGAGGAGTCTAAAGGTGGGACAATGATGTATATATTGAGAGACTGAAGAGTCTAAAGGTGGGACAATGATGTATATATTGAGAGACTGAGGAGTCTAAAGGTGGGACAATGATGTATATATTGAGAGATTGTGAAGTCTAAAGGTGGAACAATGATATATATATTGAGAGATTGGGAAGTCTAACGGTGGGACAATGATATATATATTGAGAGATTGTGAAGTCTAAAGGTGGGACAATGATATATATATATTGAGAGATTGGGAAGTCTAAAGGTGGGACAATGATGTATATATTGAGAGATTGTGAAGTCTAAAGGTGGGACAATGATATATATATTGAGAGATTGTGAAGTCTAAAGGTGGGACAATGATGTATATATTGAGAGACTGAGTAGTCTAAAGGTGGGACAATGATATATATATTGAGAGATTGGGAAGTCTAAAGGTGGGACAATGATGTATATATTGAGAGACTGAAGAGTCTAAAGGTGGGACAATGATATATATATTGAGAGATTGGGAAGTCTAAAGGTGGGACAATGATGTATATATTGAGAGATTGTGAAGTCTAAAGGTGGGACAATGATATATATATTGAGAGATTGTGAAGTCTAAAGGTGGGACAATGATATATATATTGAGAGATTGGGAAGTCTAAAGGTGGGACAATGATGTATATATTGAGAGATTGTGAAGTCTAAAGGTGGGACAATGATATATATATTGAGAGATTGGGAAGTCTAAAGGTGGGACAATGATATATATATTGAGAGATTGGGAAGTCTAAAGGTGGGACAATGATATATATATTGAGAGATTGTGAAGTCTAAAGGTGGGACAATGATATATATATATATTGAGAGATTGGGAAGTCTAAAGGTGGGACAATGATATATATATATATATATATATATAGAGAGAGAGAGACTGAGGAGTCTAAAGGTGGGACAATTATGTATATATTGAGAGATTAGGAGACTAAAGGTGGGAAGGGATCTGCTCTGTTTAGTAGGACAAGCAGATGTATCTACAATTAACACCTTACAGGAACAATCAGACTGTCTATGTTTTGAGAAATTCTGGGGTGGGGTGGAGCGGATATGGGAATGCTCCGAAGGCAATGAAACTGATTCCATGAACAGAATTATTGACAACAACAAGTGAGACATCTGACTGCCCGTGACGTTTAGGGAACCTGCTGGCATTGCCAGGTTTCTTCTCATCGTTGGCGATGTTTTGTAACAAGGACAGCATCAAGTCAGTTGAGTGAACCTAGTCTGTTGAGTGAACCAAGTCAGTTGAGTGAATCCAGTCAGTTGAGTGAACCCAGTCAGTTGAGAGAACCTAGTCTGTTGAGTGAACCCAGTCTGTTGAATGACCCAGTCAGTTGAGTAAACCCAGTCAGTTGAGTAAACTTGAACCAGTCAGTTGAGTGAACCGGTCAGTTGAGTGAACCCAGTCAGTTGAGTGAACTTGAACCAGTCAGTTGAGTGAACTTGAACCAGTCAGTTGAGTGAACTTGAACCAGTCAGTTGAGTGAACCCAGTCAGTTGAGTGAACCCAGTCAGTTGAATGAACCCAGTCAGTTGAGTGAACCCACTGACTCACTCGTTCACCCACTCACTAGCTCACCCACCCACTCACTCGTTCACCCACTCGTTCACCCACTCACTAGGTCACCCACCCACTCACTCGTTCACCCACTCACTAGCTCACCCACCTACTCACTAGCTCACCCACCCACTCACTCGTTCACCCACTCACTAGCTCACCCACCCACTCACTCGTTCACCCACTCACTAGCTCACCCACCCACTCACTCTTTCACCCACTCACTAGCTCACCCACCCACTCACTCGTTCACCCACTCACTAGCTCACCCACCCACTCACTCGTTCACCCACTCACTCACTCGTTCACCCACTCACTAGCTCACCCACCCACCCACTCGTTCACCCACTCACTAGCTCACCCACTCGTTCACCCACTCACTAGCTCACCCACTCACTCACCCGTTCATCCATTCACTCACCCACTCGTTCACCCATTCACTCACCCATTCGTTCACCCACTCACTCACCCGTTCACCCATTCACTCACCCATTCACCCACTTTTCACGCCTTCTCCCCTCCAACCCACCCTAAATTACCCCCAACTTTAACCCTATTTCCCCAAATTAAAATCTATCCATTTATGACAATAACGATTTCCTCACAAGCCGCTAATCCCCACACATTCCCATATAGATTGCTTATCAAGCTATTTTCATTCCAGTAATTAAATCAACATAAACACATTGGCCAGGCAACAACCGACACGTGATTGATCGATCTGCATTCTTCTCGATTGTCTCATTTGAATGTCCTAACTTCCGGGTTTCTTTAACAATGAGCACACCAGAACCAACATTTCGCAATTTGGCCCAACTTTAAAAAATATCTTTTCCCGTCCCAAATAACAGTCCATTTTTATTTTTCCTCATGAAATTACTTGTATCTTTTTGTAGTTCATTATAGTAATTTAAATACAGAACCGAATTAAACGGTTGTCGTGTTTTTAGCATTTGATGTAATAGAATGACCTTAATATCTATGATCTGTTTTTGTCTCGTTTGCATAAAAGGGCTGAGTTGCAATTAAGAGCCAGGCTATAATGTTGTATGTAATGTATGGGCAAAATATGGCCGTCGGTAGTATCTTTCTCTTATGTCTAGTGCGGCTTGGAGGAAACTTTTATAATATCTTTTAGGCCTGGAATATCCGAATTTATCACGTTGTGCTTTATGTTAATTAGGTACGGCACTTGCTGTTCAGTTGATTGGGTTAGCAACTAAAGTTAGAGGCTGTGAGGTGACTAGAAGATATGGGCTGTGAGGTGACTAGAAGATATGGGCTGTGAGGTGACTAGAATTTATGGGCTTTGAGGTGATTAGAAGATACGGGCTGTGAGGTGATTAGAAGTTAGGGGCTGTGAGGTGATTAGAAGTTAGGGGCTGTGAGGTGATTAGAAGATAAGGGCTTTGAGGTGATTAGAAGATAAGGGCTTTGAGGTGATTAGAAGATAAGGGCTTTGAGGTGATTAGAAGTTAGGGGTTGTGAGGTGATTAGAAGATACGGGCTGTGAGGTGATTAGAAGTTAGGGGCTGTGAGGTGATTAGAAGTTAGGGGCTGTGAGGTGATTAGAAGATAAGGGCTTTGAGGTGATTAGAAGATAAGGGCTTTGAGGTGATTAGAAGTTAGGGGTTGTGAGGTGATTAGAAGATAGGGGCTGTGAGGTGACTAGAAGATAGGGGTTTTGAGGTAATTAGAATATCGGGGCTGTGAGGTGATTAGAAGATATTGGCTGTAAGGTGACTAGCGGCTGTGAGGTGACTAGAAGTTAGGGGCTGTGAGGTGACTAGAAGTTAGGGGATGTGAGGTGACTAGACGTTAGGGGCTGTGAGGTGACTAGAAGTTAGGGGCTGTGAGGTGACTAGGAGTTAGGGGATGTGAGGTGACTAGACGTTAGGGGCTGTGAGGTGACTAGAAGTTAGGGGATGTGAGGTGACTAGACGTTAGGGGCTGTGAGGTGACTAGAAGTTAGGGGCTGTGAGGTGACTAGAAGTTAGGGGCTGTGAGGTGACTAGAAGTTAGGGGCTGTGAGGTGACTAGAAGATATGGGCTGTGAGGTGATTAGAAGATAGGGGCTGTGAGGTGATTAGAAGATAGGGGCTGTGAGGTGATTAGAAGATAAGGGCTGTGAGGTGATTAGAAGATAAGGGCTGTGAGGTGATTAGAAGATAAGGGCTGTGAGGTGATTAGAAGATATGGGCTGTGAGGTGACTAGAAGTTAGGGGATGTGAGGTGACTAGACGTTAGGGGCTGTGAGGTGACTAGAAGTTAGGGGCTGTGAGGTGACTAGAAGTTAGGGGCTGTGAGGTGACTAGAAGTTAGGGGCTGTGAGGTGACTAGAAGATATGGGCTGTGAGGTGATTAGAAGATAAGGGCTGTGAGGTGATTAGAAGATAAGGGCTGTGAGGTGATTAGAAGATAAGGGCTGTGAGGTGATTAGAAGATAAGGGCTGTGAGGTGATTAGAAGATAAGGGCTGTGAGGTGATTAGAAGATAAGGGCTGTGAGGTGATTAGAAGATAAGGGCTGTGAGGTGATTAGAAGATATGGGCTGTGAGATGACTAGAAGTTAGGGGCTGTGAGGTGATTAGAAGATAAGGGCTGTGAGGTGATTAGAAGTTAGGGATGTGAGGTGACTAGAAGTTAGGGGCTGTGAGGTGAACACAATAGAGGAGAGGCTCCAAACGCGAGATCATCATCATCGAGTGCCTTCTCCGCAACGAAGGTTGGCTACCATGGATCGCCATTCTACTCTGTTTCTTGCTTTGATGGTGCAGGCTGTCATAGGTTGACTTGTCCATCTTTTGATGTTACTCGTCCATGTTAGTCTTGGTCTGCCTCATTTACCTTGTATTTTCCCTTCCAATATTACTTTTAGTAGGCTGTTGTGTCTTTTAACATGCCCAAAAAATTTCATTTGTCTTGTCTTAATTGTATTTAGTAGTTCTCTTTTTATTTTCAGTTGTTTTAAAACTTCATCGTTTGTTATCTTTTGTTTCCATCCAATTCTACCTATTCTTCTATAAATCCACATTTCAAAGGTTTCAATTTTCTGTTCTGTTTTCTTGTCTGTCCATGTTTCTGCACCATACAGGAATATTGAGAAGATGTAACATTTTGTCATTCTTAGTTTCAGCCCTGCTGATATTTGTTTTGTTGTTAGTATATTTTTCATGGCATTAAAATTACTTTTTGCCATACATATTGTTTTGTTTATTTCAATTTTGCATTTTCCATCATTGGTTATAGAATGACCCAGGTAGTTGTAACTCTGGACTGTCTCCAGATGTATTCCATCAACTGTGATATTTAATTGTAGGTCTTGAGAATTTTCTTTGTTTATGATCATAGTTTTAGTCTTTTTGATATTCATTTCTAGTCCATATTTTTTGCTTGTTAGGTTTATCACATTAAGCAATTGTTGTAGGTCTTTAGGATTTTAAACGCGAGGTAGACCCAGAGAAATATGGATCAACACATCAAGGAAACTCTACAACAGCATCACATAGCACTACAGGAACATTCTAGAAAATAAAAAACTGCAACTCTCAATCTCCACCCCCCCCCCCCCCCCCCCTTTTTCCCCAGACAACCAATGAGTTAAAAGTGGAAATTTATAAAGAAAAACAGAACATAAATTCTTCATTTCTTAGAATATTCTAAAATCTAATATCTAATTTATCTTCGGCGGCATACGAATAGATATATATTCACAATACTTGAATTAATCAACATATAGCCTAGCCAGAATGACATCCATTCCAACTTCACTGATTGGATAAATTTGAAAGCTCGTGCGCGGGAAATGATGTCCATCTATTTATAAACCTGGAACAAAACGTCCCCACTTAAGACGGGCGTAATGACATCCCTGGAGCTATAAATCTGATTGACATCAGGCCTGCAATTTGAGAGCCGTCAATTTGTTTCCCTGCAACTATCAGACTTGCAGAATGGCTGTAATCGTGTCTACACATTTCCGAATTGCATTTACGCTAATTGTGAAGTTGCAAATAAGGTAACTGTCGACAACGTGTGTTGTTGTTGTTGTTGTTGTTGTTGTTAGCAGTTATGGCGTTGGTTGTCTTGCTGGTGAAATGTTCACACAATGTGTCTTCTTGTTGACAGAACGTTAATGTTCACACAATGTGTCTTCTTGTTGACAGAACGTTAATGTTCACACAATGTGTCTTCTTGTTGACAGACCATTAATGTTCACACAATGTGTCTTCTTATTGACAGACCGTTAATGTTCACAAAATGTGTCTTCTTGTTGACAGACCGTTAATGTTCACATAATGTGTCTTCTTATTGACAGACCGTTAATGTTCACACAATATGTCTCCTTGTTGGCAGACCGTTAATGTTCACACAATGTGTCTTCTTGTTGACAGACCGTTAATGTTCACACAATATGTCTCCTTGTTGGCAGACCGTTAATGTTCACACAATGTGTCTTCTTGTAGAAATCGTTCGTTTATTTGTTGATGTAGAAATCGTTCGGTTATTTGTTGATGTAGAAATAGTTCGTTTATTTGTTGATGTAGAAATCGTTCGTTTATTTGTTGATGTAGAAATCGTTCGGTTATT